>CM031239.1:358629221-359229221 GCA_018340775.1 Taxus wallichiana var. yunnanensis
CATTATATATTTATTATGAGAAATTTAGAAGTAGAAAATTGTATTTCACCAAAATCAACATACAATTGCTTAGGGTTTGGAGAACTTTCGAAATAATACAAGTAGCATTTGAGATCATATCCAATAAACTTGTACTTATTGGATCTCGTACAAACATCATTGAAAAGTTTATAGTTTCACGTATAGTACACAATATGGATGATACATAACCCTAATAGATAACATAATTAATAAAAATAATATGGGGAATCTAGTTATAGATAACATTACTAATAGGAGTAATATCTAGTGGTAATAAGAGTGTAAGAGGGTATTTGTTTGCCAAAATATGGTATAGATAAGTGGATTTCAATTAAATTACATTGCAAATATACATACATGAAAAATAAAATAAAAATCTAATATTAATAGATATGTAAAGTAGTGTGTGTGTGTGTGTGTGTGTGTGTGTGTGTGTGTGTGTGTGTGTGTGTGTGTGTGTGTGTGTGTGTGTGTGTGTGTGTGTGTGTGTGACAAAGATAATTAATATGAGCAATATCTAATCATTATAAGGGTGTAAGAGAATATATAATATAATATAGATAAGTAAATTTCAATTAAATTATATATATTATGTGTGTAAGAGAAAATATGCTCACCAACTAACATATACTATACACAAATTAATTTTAATTAGATTACATTAACAATGCATATACTAATTAAATTATATATGAGCAATATCTAGCCCTAATAGATTTGTAAGAAAACACATGTTCACCAAAACATAATATACTTAAGTGGATTTCAATTTTTAAATTATATTAAAAATAAATATTCCAATCAAATCATATTTAATTATAGATAATATTTCTTTTAGTATTTAGAGGAATCTAATTATTAATAATATGATTAGTATGAGCAATAACTAATCATAATATGTATGTAAGAAAACATGTGTTCACCAAAATATAGTATCGATAAATAAATTTCAATTAAATTACACGCCGCATTACTGACGACACAAACCGTAATAAGAGTACAATAAAATTTATATTTATCATAATATAATATAAATGAATAGTTTTCAATATATTATAAACACATATTTATTATGAACAATATCTAACCTTAATAAATATGTAAGAAAACATGTGCTCACCAATCAACATATATATATATTTCAATAAAATTATATTAAAAAAACTTATATTATAAATAATATTTAACTATAGATGACATAATTAATACAGTAATCTCTAATCATAATGGTAGTGTGAAATAAGGTAGGTGTTTGATAAGTGGATGTAATTAAACTACATTACAAATTTAATATGTGAATGGATCTAAGAAAGACTAGATAGATGTGAAAATACTATTGTGGGGGCGAAATGATGGATGAGACACATGCATTTGCTATAATAATAGTTTCCAAAATAAAATTTAAAAACTCAAAAGTTCCAAAGTGGTCAAATGTTTGAATCCTAAGATGAGCTCATGGGTGAGGTGCACCTCACCTCAAAAACCAAATGAAGCCATTTTCAAAAATGTGCCATTTTGGGTGGAAAGTGGATCGACTTTAAGAGGGAGATTTGACAAGATTTTTTTAGGTTTAATAATAGGAATAATATGATAAAGTTATATATACCCCACCCTACAATGATTGGACTTGAGGATCCCCATGAAAGTGGGACTAAAGTTAAACCTTAGTCATGCCACAACAAAAACAAATATTCTTTCCATTATATTTTAAATTGATCATTACAAATTCCTTCCACACATTTTATAGAGATGGTGGGACACGGGAGAAGCTTCTGAATTTTGAGAACAACTTTTTGCAATCATTGTCTAGTATTTTTTTATTGGAAGGGGGATAATATAAAACTTATCCAATGCATTAAAGGTTTCGTGGCCCAATCTTTTAAGATATTCTTAAGTTTTGGTGGCTATATTACGTGCCAGATGGAATCATAACTTCAATATAAGGCTTAACTCCTTTTGCCCCACTTTTTCCATAGTTGACGGCCGCCCTTCAACTTGGAAGCCTTTATGTTTTTGATAGGGAATGGTCCCAATGGTCCCACGTTCAGGGTAAAAGCAAGTAAACCTTATATAGAAAACGCCTATATGTTGTTTAGGAGCAAAGGGCTACTCTTGAGATCAACAAAGGTTTGGGGCAAAGATTGGTATTCTTTGGGTGTGTGTTATATGTCTTAATTTCAATGAGATTTGAAGTTTAAGGAAAGATCATGTGTAGAAATTACAGTCAGTGCTATAATCCCATGAATATGCAATCTAGGAAAATTCAAGCAAAGTAGTGGTTGGCAATGTACGTGAGAGTGTGGATGCATGAAAAGTAGTGGTTGGCAATGTATGTGAGAGTGTGGATACATGAAAAATAGTGGTTGACAATGTATGTGAGGGCGTGGATGCATGCCACATGGTATAAATTGGGAACCCTAAGGTCCACATAGAGTCAAAATTAGTGGTTGGCAATGTATGTGTGAGTGTAAATTCAAGAGAAGGTGGTGGTTGGCAGTGTATGTGAGAGCGTGGATGCATGCCACATGGTAGAAATTGGGAAACCCGGGTCCACATAATATTACAATTAGTGGTTGGCAATGTATGTGAGAGCGTGGGTGCATGTCACGTGGTACAAATTGGGAAGCTTGAGTCCACATAGTTTTGCAATTTCAATAAGATTTGAAGTCTAACTTGAATACAAAAAGAAACTACATGGAATCTAGAGGCAGAGAATGTTGTCATGTGCCACAATCCCATGAATTTGTGCACCAAGGAAATTTAAACAAGGTAGCAATTGGAAATGTATGCGATCGCATGGATGCATGCCACACTATACAAATTGGGAAACATAGAGTCCACATAGTTTCACAAATTCGGTGAGATTTGAAGTCTATCTCGGATAAGGAAAGAAATTTCCTAGAATATGGAGGCATAGATTACTACCATGTGCCACAATCTCATGAATCCTCACTCCAAGGAAATTCAAGAGAATGGAACGGTTGATGATGTATGTGAGAGCTTGGTCAGCATGCCACATGATGCAAATTGAAACCGTCAATTCCACATAGTTTAATGCTAGGGTGGAAAGGTTGATGGAGTGTGGGAGCATGAATGGTGTTCTTAGAAGAAATCAAGGAGAAAGTGAAGAATAATCCAAAGTGTGGATGTATAAATTGGTGCCACAAGGCGTCAATCCATAAGTCAAAGCATAGTTTGAGTTTAAAAGCGTTGGATGGTGTCACATGTCGAGATTAGTGCAACTAATTGTCATACAAAAATGGAAAGAGTAGAGAAGGAAGAAGAAACCTTTTAGGTACAAAGCAATGAACAATTTAGCTCGAATAAGCAAACAAATTATCTAAAATCCAAAGGCAAAAATTGTTGCCATTTGCCACAACCCCATTAATTTGCACTCCAAGGAAATTCAATTAAATGTTGTAGTTGGCACTATATGCAAGAGTGTGGATGAACGCCACATGGTAAAAATTGGGAAGCCTAGAGTCCAAAAAATTAGCGCTAAGGTAGAAAGGTTTCAGAGGGTGGGAGCATGAATGGACACCACATGACACACATCCGAAAACCATTGTCTAAAAAGAAATTAAGGAGAAATTTAATAACCCTTCAAGTGTGGATACATGTATGTGTGCCGCGAGGTGCAAATATTTAAGTCTGTATAATATTGAGTTTGAAAGTGTTGGATAATGCCATATGTCGAGAGATTGGTGCAACTGGATGTCAAAGAAAAAATGGAGAGAGCAGAGGAGGATGAAGAAAAATTTAGGAGCCTTGGGACATTGATGTTTGCCACATGACACAAACCAGTGAACCCATAAAGTATGAATCCCAAAAGGTGGTCAAAGGAGGAGATCTTATTGAGTCATGAGAACTCACCATGTGGCACAAAGCAGACCAATTAGATAATGACATGTGGTACACAAAGCTATGAGATTAAATTTGACAACCTCACCGACATCATTTGTATAATATAATAGAGTTAGAATCTAATAGCCATATATTTTTTTGTAAGTGTTAAATTGAGCAAAATTTGATCTATTGTGGAGCTTAAGACAAATGTGCCTATATGTGATTTGTATAAGGTCAAGGCATGCCTTCTTTGGGAGGCAATCAACTACCAAATTCACTGTATCCATTTTTATCAATGTAAAGGACCAATCTAATGTAGAGTGTTTAAGGTGAATCTTGGTTGTGAATTATGTGATAAAAACCAGAAACTAGGAAGACAATAGGGTTTAAAGATACATGTGCCAAAAATGCAATGTTGGGATGAATGGATGCCAAATATGCGAGGGATTCCTCATTCTAGCGGATGAGAAAACCTGCATACATAGAAAGCTAAACAAGACAACTATTAGATAAAGACTTGAAAAATTGCTTAAGAAAGGGAAATCCTAGAAACCAATGGGCTTCCTCGAAGGGTGTCAACTCATTTTTGAAATTAAGTGATATGATATGAAAATAATTGGCAATACAAGGAATGATTAGAATTCTAAAGGGATACAAAGATCATGTTCTCACAGGACAAGTGGCCCAGGTGAGGGCTATGGCAAGCTCGAAGTCCAGAAATAGTCAAACCAAAATTGTTCCGCAACATCTCATTCTTCTTGTATAATTTTGATTTGGTCTTCTATGTTTTCAATTTCAAGTGTTAAGGCGATGGTGCAAAGGTTGCCTTTGTGCGTGATGTCGAACTATTCCCAAACAAAGGGTTGTTGAATGATTGAAAGATCATAAATGCTGGTAATGGGGTGTGACTCACCTAGAAATTTCATCTATGGAGAGGCACATCTTAGAAAGAGGCGATAAGAAAAGAAACATAATGATAAAAATGACTGAAAGTATACATAATGTGAAAAATGATAAAATGGCAAAGAATCATTGACGATTCAAGTAGAATCACTTTGTGATTAAGACATAATCATTGTTGATTATTGAGAAAAAGATTAATTCTTTAATATAATGTTGATTAGATGCATGATAGTTGATTTAATGTTTGTTTTAGATTTGTAAGTGATGCTTAAAGAACTTGGTAATGTAAATGACTGGAGATAACTTACTATTGTTGTTTAAACAAATGGACAAATCCAGAGAATCCTTAGAGAGAGTCATGGATGCTTCAAGAGCTTAATAGAGTTGTTGAGGATGTCAAAATGTTGGTGTTGATGTTTTCTAGGTCCGGAGGTGAAAAGAGCTTCATTGCAAATGCTTCAAGATCCCCGAAATAAGGAGTTTGATGATTCTTTTATAATCGCTTGACAATTTAGTTAGAATCTTTAGCAATTTGGGAAAAGTGGAGAAACCTTCTTGAAAATGGTTTTAACCACTTCCAAATGAGGTTTTTGGGCTTGGATACGAATGAAAATGGTTGATGAGGTTTTGGGGGGAGTTAAGAGGTTAAGTGTTTATGATAAAAATGGTTTATATGGGTTATGGGTGGTTAGGGATGTTTTAGGATAGGTAAATGGGTTTTACAAGGGTATAGTGTGCTTCTATGGGGGTGGAGTCATGTTTTAGGATAGTGAGATAGGTTTTAGGATTTTCAAATGAGGGTGTGAGGGGTGTAGCAGAAAACATGTGTCTACATTTGCCCCTTTTTTCAAGTGGTTTGTGATGGAAAACCACTAGACAAAAATGAATGGAATGATCATATTTGTGTTGATAGGTGCCCCCTCAAACTAGGTATTATCATGACTAAGTGCAATGATCACCGGTTTGAACAAAGTTGTTGGATGAGGTAGGGTTGTGTGTTGTTGTGTTTCTTTTAAGATTCCCCAAGAATAGGCATGAGAAAATAATTTCCACAAAGGCGGACTTTTTGTAATTAGAGAGTCAAATGATAGAGGAACCAATGGGTTCTTGACCTATAGATGTATGACTCATAAGAAGTAGCTTGAGAAAATATTCCCAAAACATATGATATCCACGATGTATCGAGAGACGCAGCTTGATAAATGATATTTTCGCAAAGGTGGGTTTACATGATCTTGAAGTCAAGTGGTAGGGGAACCAATGGGTTCATGACCTATAGACGTATGACTCAATGGTAGCAGGAGGAAGTTTCCCTAATGGTCATGTGAAATTCAAAACGGATTTCATAAAGGCGTGTTTGATTGATTGATTGTTTTTATTTTAAAGAGGGTCTCGAGGCCCAAAAAGGGAGCACATACTTGAAAAATGTGTAATTTTAGCAAGGAATGATGAAAATGATGGTTTGACGAGGCTTGAGGCCATTTAATTATGTTTTGGATAAAAAGGAGGGAATCACTAGTGATTTGGTAGAAAATTGCGCTGCAATTAGCCCAATCGTCGATGATTGGGCGAGTGGATTTTTTTGGATATAAATAGTTCATTTAGAGGTTCATTTGATTATTGCGACTTGAGAATTTTAAGAGACGAAAAGTTACCCAATTTGCTAATTTTTCAATCATTTGAGTGGGATGGAGGCAACTAGAGGTGTACAAAGGCAACGGAGGCCGACATGTGCTTGAGGTAGGTGGTGTGCTTAAGATTTTTTTATTTTTTTTTGTTTTTTTCTTAAAATTGGAATCACCAAAGAAAATGCTAGTAATCTTGTATGAAATTGCTAGTGATTGGATGAGATGTTGGTCATTTTGATAGGGTCGCAATGATTCGTATAGAGTTGATGGTGATTGTAGAAAAGTTATGGTTTTATAGATTTATTTATTATATGTTGGTAGATTTGTATTGATTTTTTCATGTTTTATTGTTGGATGCAGGATTGGGAGAGGTTGACCACAAGGGATATGATCCCAAAAATACTTGATGATGTTCAAGATTTATTGTCAGATGATGATTGGGCTTAGTTGGAGGTGGTTAGATTAGGTGGGATACGTCATTATAGGCGTATCCACAGTGGACATGAGTTTACTATTGGCATTGTTTGAGTAATGGGACCATGTGATAGAACATTTTGGCAGCCTACTAGGAAATGATGATCACTTTGGAGGATGTGCATCGAGATATTACGCTTGCCGATATACTGTGAGCAGATTTACGTTATTGATTAGGTCGGTAGGGGTTGCCATAATGCGCACTTTGTATGGTGATGATGGATGAGGTACATGCAGATATACTTTAGGGGAGTTTCATAAGGATCCCTATACAATGATGATGAGGAGGGTAGATACTTAGTGACTATGATGGTGATAAGGATCAATTGTTACACATTACCAGATTCAACTGGAGGGTGATTCTCATGGATGTTGATAGGGTGGTGGTGGATATGTTGGTTCACATGACAATGTTTTATTGGGCCCCTGCTTTGTTGCACAGTGTACAAGAAGTTGTGGTCTTAGAGAAATAGACAGAGGTTTGAGGTAGATGTATCATTTTTGTTAGAGTGTTGGGCGTACGAGCACATTATTGTGTCTTGGCCATGAGGAGTTCCTTGGGTTTTATGGGTCACTTTACAACATCCGATTAGTTTCATGAGATGGAGATTAGATTTTTTTGGCTACAAGGCCCGTCTCGAGGAGAGGCTTATTACAAGCATCTTCTAGCTAGTTTACATGGGAATATTATTTGGAGGTTATATACATGTTTCCCAATACGACCTAATGTAGAGGGAGAGTTGAGCACATAATAACAAGATAGGTGGGTATGGGGGTGATGGGCGAATCGGTGGGAGTTGATCCAAATTTGGTCATGTCCGACAGTTTGGTTTGATTCGTAATGTGCATGAGGCAATAGTGGCCTACCGGAGAGATCATGTCGAGACCGATGTATCATCATTGCCATTGTTTAGGAGGCAAGTGGATATGGTTGATAAGGAGGGGGGGGGTGAGGGTGGATGGGAAGGGAGTAGAATGGTGTATGTTGATGTTGGGGTGACCGAGGCCTACATGGCATGGTGGCGAGGGTGGGTGAATAGGTTTGAGAGGTGGGTGTAGGATCGTGTAAAGGCTCCACCTCGGGAGGGTGGTGGTGGTGAGGGTGAGAGTGATGGAGATGAGGAGGATAAAGTGGAAGTATTGAGGCTAAGAAGGTCATTTTGTTGACTAAGCGAGCCACAATGACTGGTGGGAGAGATGGGATGATCCAAAAATCGATGTTGTGTAGGAAGAGCCCACATAGGCTAGAGCTAACATGGATAGGTGCACGCGGGACAAAGAGGCCTTATGAGAGGCCTTCAACATGAAATTCCATTGATTTTAGGAGCTGATCTACATATTTCTCATGATCAAAATAGCATACATATGGGACCACCTAGTAGTGTGTGTATGGCCAACTACCAAGCATTGTGCAATGATTTGTGCTACTGTGAGGATATAGTGCAACAAAGGCTTCCATATGAGCCTCATTATACAATGTTTTTAGCATGAAAATAGGAGACTCCATCAAGTAATGTTGGTAGCATGTGTTAGCCACCATGAGGTCCTAAGAGAGGATCATAAAGAGGGCTAGGTATAGACCTAGGTGGAGCTCTGGGGACCAGTCAGGAGAGGGAGTTTTACTCAATAGTTCTCAGTAGATATGATTTTGATGTATGGGGATCATTTGAAGCCCTTATTGATGATGTATCTTGTTGATATACATGGTTTTTCAAGCCCTTGATGATGTATATCCATTTTTATGTGTGTGTGTGTGTGTGATTTTGTCATTAAGTTATGTTTTGTGTTTTTAATCATGATTGGAATGTGATGGATGTAGATTTGATTGGTGATGTGTTTTGAAATATTTGAAATGTATGATTTAGATTATAGATGTAAGTGTTATGATATGGTTTTGATGATTTTATACGTTTTTATGACAAAAGGTAATCTTGTTGTATAATTTACGCACTAATGGATAAAAACTTATCATAAATGTTTTTTTATTATTTTGAACTCATAATGTGTGATGGTAAACTAATTTAAATGTGTGATATTGCACATACGACATTATACTAGATGTTAATATATGACTCATAATGGCTAGTCATATTAGGATCATAGGTAAATATAAGATAGTGGTAACTTATCCTTTTCCAACATGAAAAATCTTTTATGGGTAAAGCAAGCATAGGGAAATGGGTTCTTCCTAATAGTCCCCCTGGTTTTTCCCCCAGATTTGTTGTATTTGATACAAGCTTATCGATGCGGGAAGCTTGCGTTTGAGGAAATTTGGTCAATGCAGAAAGATTTCCTGGGATGGTTTGATTTTTTATTTTTTGTATGAGGGATGATTGGTGTGGGCTGCCCTCTGCTTGACATGAGGATTGATCAATACGAGGAGTCCTTATTGTTCACTTGATTGGGTAGCCATCCTTCGAGGGAGTGGTATACTATTTTACTAAATTTTGATTTGATAGTATCCATCCTTCGAGGGAGTGGTCTACACTTTTACTAACTCTTGATTTGATAGTACCCATCCTTTGAGGGAGTGGTCTATAGTTTTATTTCAATTTGACATGTTTTGCTTTTTGATAGCATAACTTTGAGGGATCGGTCTATATTTTGATTGTATTCATCCCATAGCAGCTTTGATTTTGAGTGAGGGAAAGCTTAGGGTAACCACATAGAAGGGGATAAGATAAGCATGCAAGCTACACTTATGTCCTTGTCATGTCGTTCAATAGGATAAGATAGGGGATTATGTGAGTAATGTCTCATGGTGATTTAATAAAAATAAAATCTATGTTAAACCCTAATTGTAGAGTCATGTATGATAAATAAATGCTAAAGTATATATTTGACACAAGCAATAAGCTAATAAATATGAAACCCTAAGCGTAAGAGAGATAGGAAACGAATTATCCGATTCTTGCTTTTCTTAGAACTGATTTGGAGTAGAAAACTAATGAAAAGGAAGGGATATTTGTTGTTAATTCCCAAATTAAATTATGTGGCTTTTGGATAAGGCTAGACTAGGGTGCTTGGACTAGGTCAAGGGCACAAAGGTGCCAGAGTCTACTCTTGGACCGGGTGCTTGTGGATCGTGTAGGTGGTTGGAACCTGATTTTTTTGGTGTTACACAAGTGTTGTTGATAGTCACTTTTGGTCACTTGTATGTTGTACCTTGATTATCGAATATAGCCATAACCTACAAAATAGATGTTCACATGCAAAACCCATAATACCACATCAAATCCAAAAAAATAAAGATGCAATATAGGGATTCATACTAACCCCGACGCTCACCCAACTAAGTGAAATTATGAGTGAACATTACACTACATCTCATAATCCATGTAGTTCTTATGAGTGTGTGAAATAATCATGCCCTAGGAAGCCCTTATGCAAGTGCACTTGGTAGCGGGCGATAGCTAGATCTAATAATGTAAATAAATGTGTGGATATAATAATGAACTTACCCTTCCTATACAATGTATGTAGCAAATGCAGTACCTTGTCCCTTGAATGGATGTTATATGGATTTATTTTATTCTCTTAGATGCCTTTGGATGCAAGCTTAGGTGATGATAATAGATGCTTAGAGCTTGGTCCTTTATTTTGGTCACATAGCTTTGTATTTATATGATTCCCTTGGTTGAATTTTGTAATTGAAAAATAGAAGGCCAACCCATAAGAAAATAAGATTCCCAAAAGATAAAAGAAGCCCAAAAAGAGTGAGTAAGGTGGAAATAGGTCAGGGGAACCTAAAGGGGACAAGTTTTCCTAGGCATTGGTGTCCTAGATGGGTGCTAGTGTCCGAGGTCATGAAAGATAAATAAGTAAAGTATTGATTGGGTTGTATGGTGTAAAAGACCATAAAGAAGACCAGAAACAAAGCAAAGAGGTCAAAGATAGCTATCAATTACTAGTTTTCTCGTTTAGGAATCATGTAAATACTAGTATGCTTTTAAGACCTAGAAATATACCCAAGTGCATGATTTTGTGTCTACATTTTCCCCCACTTTATGTTGTTGAGTGAATACTCAATAATATAAAATAGATAAGAGATGCGTACCTAATAACCATGTGGAATGTTATGGCAATAACGTGTCAAAGAGACAAGTGAAAGCATGAAGTGATAAAAATGAAGCGTGGAAGCTAAGAAAGAGGAAGTGGCCCTAGGGGTAAAGGTATTGTGTTGTACCATGTCAGTACCGATGGTTGTGTTTGATGTAGGGCTGCTTCTTGTTTCATATTAAGGAAATACATGTAAAATAAAAGTGAAAGAGTAGTCAAAGTCATGTATTATGAAAAATCAGAAAAAATATGTAAATGTGTGAAAAATTAGTAAAAGGAAAGTGTACCCCGATGATCATAAGTGGAAAAGGATAGAAAGATGTCTTGAAAATGCTATGTAGGTTAAGTTTTTGGGTGATATCATGCCAAGTGTGATTTTTTTGGGCAATGTCATGCCACAACACAAGAGTGTTGGGGAGAGAGGTCTAGTGTTATTCTCCTTCCATAATTGCTTCTGATTATACACCCCCGAGATGGTGTGATCTTGTTTTGTTCTCGAGTTATATTGTATTAGTTCCGAGTTGAAATGCGAAAGAATGTATTCTACTTATTGGAGGACTTTTTCTCAGATCATGAAAACTGATATGTGAATTGTTGTAAATCAGTGTGTTGATATGAGAAAGTAGTTCTATCTTTCCCCGGACATATGCATCTAGAGAGGTCGAGCACCTGACATTAGTGTTTTTATCTAGGTGTTGGATCATGTGTTGAACTAATGAATCAAGTCAAATTATGGGCTGTTTTTGAAAATGTAAACTGTATTATGCATATCTCGAATTGTAGCTCTGAACTGCTATGTGGGGTGAATCATTTACCCAATGTATGCCCTCCCTCATTTGGGTGCATGCGGCGCCTCTAGGAGAATGCATCCCAAAGGAGAGGACCAGATGATGATTTTAAATTGTGTCCTTGTATGGGGGTGGGAATGTGCATGGTAAGACCGGGGCACATGCAATCAAAATGGCTAGATACATGTGTTAGTAGAAAAAGAAGCAAGCATGTAATAGAAAAATAGTGTAACAAGAAAATGTGCATACAAGATAGACCGTAAAAAGTGGGTTTCAAACATGGGACATCGCTCATAATGTCACAAGACAATCATGGCCGAAACAAAAAAAAAAAGTAAATGAGTAGTGATCAAACAAGACATAAGGCATAGCTCGCAAACAATAGCATACAATTAGAAAGCAATGGCAAATAGTGTCAAGCAAAGTGTAAGAAAACCATGGTGGCAAATAGTTCCTAAGAAAGCAAATGTTGCACATGAAGCACCTATTAACATGTTAGAAAGATAAATAGTATGTTAAAAGTGTATATATCTATAGAAAGTAATGTGTTAGTAAGAATAAGTAGTAAATAATGAAACAATAGCACATGTGATGTGTAAGAGTAGTAAATTTAGATGCCCTCAGGAGCCTCGGTGGGACTAGTAAGAGGTACAATGCCAAGCATCATTGTTATGTGTAAATATATATAGGAAGTTTGCATTCACAACTAAAGACCAAGTGAATGCGCATGTGTATATAGAAAATATATTGACATACTAAGTATCCATCTAGCATGGAAAACAAAGTGTACATGTAAGTATAAGAAAGAAAGAATAAGGCAGCCAAGATACGCAATATGTAATGTATGAGTGTAATGGGATGGTATACAATGGGAATGTGATAGGAGAAGTGTGCCTCCCAATGGATGTGAAGATGAGGTTTATTTATAAAAGACCCCTTAAAAATCAAGAATGAACCATATGACAAGAGTATGTCATTGGGAAATGGTTTGATAATGTGTGATAGAAAGATGGAGCGGTGAAGCATAGAGCGTAAATATCTAATGTGGTGAGGTTCATTTCGGATGTAAACCCTCAAAGAGCTTGAGTATGAACCATGGAACTAGAGTGCATCATAGATTAGTGTCAATATAATATGTGTTTTAATTTGTGTACGATTGCCTAAAAATAAGAAGTATGAAGCATAGAGCGTAAGAGTAGAAATGATAGAGAATTGATGTTTCTAGGAGGGGGAAGTAAAAACATGATGCCCCCAAGTGTATGATGTGTATAAGAATCAAGTAACATCATCTAGAAGATCATCATTAATAACATAGCCAATTAGACCTGGATTAGAGACTTGGTAAGAAATAGTGTGGGGTTGATCATATAAGAGCCATTGCGATCATAAATTGTACATGCCCATAGCATATTCTTCATCAGTGAAAGGTGGTTGTGGAAAACCATGTGCATACCAACGTGTGAGATTTTGAGTATAGCTGAGAAATGAATCATTACAAATATAAATGTGGCCAAAAGGTATGGGAAATGTGATACTAGTATGATTAGGATCCAAAGTGCCACCAATGTAGTCAAGCCAAGACTGCCCAAGTGTAAGTGGAGAAGAACGAGGAGTACGTGCAAGGAATACTAATAAATGGAAGACCCGAAGGCCATAAGAAACCATAAAAAGACACATCCCATATAAAGGTGAGGATAATAAGGCGGTGGCGTACATCATCAAGTGTGGATCCAAGCCATACTAAGCCTTTATGTGTGTAAATAGTGTCAAAGAAAGTGGGATTGAATGGAATATGAGGCCAATAAGAGTCATGTATGAAAAGAGTGCATGTGAAAGGAGGAGATGCTGACATAGAGGGTTGCTAGGGAGACGAAGCGGATGACATGATGTCTAATGCACAAATAGATCCTTGGAGAAGAAGCATGCCGGTGGTAGGGGAAGGAGCTTCCATGAGTTTATAATAATAGTGCAATGAGTGGATCGAGGTGGCTATATTTGAATGGGTCATGATCACTAATAATAGTATATGCATAAACCTCATGTAGGAATTTAATGCACCGATGAACTGTAGAAGGTACTACTCCGTATAGAGTTAAGCCATGGCCTACCTTGATTAACTAAAATTGGACTAAAGTATGTAGTATAAAGATAGTTAATCTAAGCTATGAACAAATATAAATGAAGTAAACAAATGCACAAAATAGTATGCTAATGATCTAAGAAAATATGTAAAATGAAACATAATGTGTAAGAAGGAAGAGGAAAAAACTCATCCGATAACAAATGTTTGTCGGAAAGTGTCACGAAAGTAATCGGATAAATTAGAATAAGAAACAACTATGTCGGGATCCCGTAGAGGTGAATTTGGGTGATATGACTAGACTAGAGTGCCTGGATAGGACCGGGTGCTCACGAGCACTCGGTAAGAAGAAAAGGCACCACAGTCCGAAACAATGCTTGGAATTTGTCTTCACAGTATTAGAGATGACTGATAACCTTTACTATCTATTGTATTAATTTTCCTTTGTTGTGCTGAATGCTCCAAATATTCTAAGAGGAAGAATAACCCGTAAAAGATCAAAACAGACGTATCAAAACCCTAAAAAAAGAAAGATACAAATGAATGGGTCGACTGATCTTAGTTGCCACAATAGTGGGGTTACTTAAATGAGTGTTGCACTACATTTCGAGACGCGGATGTAGTTCGATGAGTGTGTGCATGTCATGCCCTAGTGTGCTCTTGTGCGGTCACACTATGTGAAGTAGTGAGCAATAACTAAATGTAGAAAATGTAATAGAATGTTAGAATGGAATATAATAGAATCCGCCCTATGAAGTGTGATGCGGATGTCCTAGCTGCGTGCCTTGATGATGGACCTATGTGGATGCAAGTGATCTCCAATGTAATAAATGGATGCAACTCTAGATGGAGTGATAGTAGTAAGTAATGCTAGGTCCCTCATTACGGTCTCATAACTTAATATTTATAGGGTTATCTTGCTCTAATATCATAATTAACCATGAAAATGCCAACTACAAGAAAGATAAAGATGAAAAATGGTTATAAGAGGCCCAAAACTCGGTGAGAAAAGTGCAAAAGGGTCGGGCACCGTTGGTAGGATTAGGACACCCATGGGCGCCCAAGATTAATTGGGTGCCCGACCAAGGGCTAAAATAACACATAATTTTAGAAAATGGTGGGCATATGGGTACAATAGGTCGTAAGTTACTAAATAAAATTTAAAAAATGGCCGAATAATTGGGGTTAATTAGTAATTTATTCACTTAATAACCTTCTAAATAGTAGTATGAGACCGGATAAATAAATATCTAAAGTGCATGATTTTGTGACTACATTTTGCCCCCAGGTTTATGTTGGTGAGAAGAAATATTGGTAATATAATGTTGATAGAGATGTGCACCGATGTCCATGAAGAATGTAGTAGAAATGAGCCAAAGGACTAGAAAAAACCATGGAATGATAAAAATATGTAGCATGGAAAGTAAAGATGAAAAATGCGCAAAGAAAAAGTGATGAGAGAGAACCTAGGGCAAAACACATGTGTGTAGTTGTCGATGTGTGTACCTGCATGGTTAGTAAAGCATGTGTGTTATCGCGAAGTGTTGTTGTTTACGTTTTTATTGTTGTTATTACCCCCATTTGACTGCTTGTTTCTCATACGACCGGACTTGTAAGGAGAAAATGATCAAGTAGTCAAATATGTATGTATGTAAGTGTAAAAATGCTATGTAAAAGATGCATGTAAATGTAAAATATGCTAATGAAAAAGTGTAAATGTAAATGGAACATGTGCACCTAATCCATGTCAAGAAAGAGTGTAGAAGGATATCCTATACTGTGAGTTTTGGGTGATCTCACACCATAGGCCAAAGAAGTGTAAGGAGGAAATGCTTGATGTCCTCTAAGCTCTATCTCGCTTCCTTGAACTGTGTGTAGAGATCTTTTTTGTCCCATTTTTTTGGGAGATCTCGACGCCACTAGTTGAAGTAGTGTAGTGAGGCATGCCCACTTTAACCTCCAAGCATGTAACTACTTCCCATAAATGCGAAGGACACCATGTACTATAAAATACATCAGTGTATGGAGTTCATAGACTTGTCTCGAACCCACTAGTTATATGTAACCCATAATGCCAAGGGTGGAAAGTGCACTGAACTAAAATAGTGTAAATATGTTGTGTTGGTATGTAAAACCCTAAATGATGCCCCCTATTTAGGGGTGTATGCGATGTCGTTGATAGGAGACATGCCACCCAAAAAGAGGGCCAACCGCATGCATGTATGTTGTAACCATGGAAACTACTTGGTAGAAACCAAGGCACGCACAAACAAGAAGGCTAGAAAAAACAAGTGTAAAGACAGATGTATGTAGAAAATAATGTATAAACTATGCAAATAGTGTGTAAGATACCAAGCAAAGTAATGTAAACACATAAGAATACAAGTAAGCCGCACAAAGTAGGGTGCAAACATGGGACACCAGTCAAGATGTCAGCAAGACACATAAGGTCATCATGGCCAAAAATAAAAACAAGTGTGCACACCAATCATAGGGCAAGGCCTCGTAAACAATAGAAAACAATAACAAGACAAGGTAACAAACAAGTATGCTAAAAATATCGTTGCATAACAAATGTTGCACATGAAGCGCCCGTTAGCATTTTAGAAAGATATCTAGTATGTCAAAATCATGTATAAGAAAGTAATGTAAAGTTCTAAGTACAAAATGAAACAATAACACCTGGAGAGATGAATGTGGATGCCCCAACAACCAAGATTAGAAGGGTAGAATGTGAGCATCCATGCTGCGTGTAGGAGACCCGTATACGATCATAACTAGAAAAGGATGTGAATGCACATGTGTGGATGGTATAGATAAATGAAAAACAAATAATCAAACTAGCATGTGTAATAAAGTGATCATGAACAAAAAAAGTAAGCAAGAGTATAAGCATCCATAATATGCAAAGATGCATGTGGATGGATGTAATGGAATGCAAAATGGAGTGATAGGAGCGCGTGCCCCTCGATTGGATCGAAATTTATGCAAAGAGGTTCATTTTATTTTCCCCTCGGATTCAAGAATGAATCTGTAAATTAGAGTGCGTCATCGAAATGGTCGGTCTAGCTCGCCAGATAAATGTGTACATGCGTAGTGGTGATGATATGCAAAATGTAGAAGAGATGTGCATGGAACTTATAGCCTAAGCATATACCACGATGAGATGAAATGTGGAGTGATGATTTATCCCTAAGCATATATCACTACATGATGAATACATGAGTGATGATTTAGCACTAAGCATATATCACTACAAAATGAATGGAGGGTGTGGTGATGTAATCTAAGGTATAGTCCACTAGAACTTGATAAAATAGGTGACGATTTAGCCTAAAGTGTATGTCACTACAAGATGAATATTAGGGAGTGGTGATGTAACCTAAGGTGTATACCACTATAAAATGATAGAATAAGTGATGATTTAGCCTAAAGCATATGTCACTATCCTAGAAATTTCACATGGTGAGAGGTCAAGTAGTAAATGTGTAAGGTCCATTTGATTTGTAAACCCTCAAAGCACTTGAGTCCTGGATCGATGAACTAAAGTGTGTCATCAGGTAGTGAGTGTAGTGCATAGAAGACAATGTAGTATATGTAATGACAAAAATCGACCATGTGATGAGTGGAATGTGTAAATATTATATGTGTAGAATGCAATGCTAGGCACGAAGAATGCATAAAATGGTATGTGTGTAGTATCTAAGATGAGTAATATAGGATGTAAGAGCCATAGAAAATGGTGTAGATATAATGCACAAATGTCAAAATGTTGTAGACTAAATGTAGAATGTAGGGTGTATGATGCATGATATATGATGAAGCGCAATGTGTAAATCCTATAGTGCAGTGTGTGGGGTTTAGTTTAGTAGTAATCCCTCAACAGTCAAGTGTGAACCAAAGCACAAAAGTGTGTGATCAAGTAACGACGATGCTGAAACGTATGATGAAAGATGCCTATATGAAAATGAAAAGATGATAGATGCTATGGTGAAATGGGGGAATTAGGTTTTATGCCCACCAAGTATATAAAATTGAGCAAACTAACCAATGATAGTGAAGGACGAAGGTCCTCCACCCGATGTTTGCGAGGATGAAAGTGTAGGACCATGATCTAATAGTGGTGGTATGGTAGAAAAATGTTGTGTTAGTGTGTGGAGTCTATGTGCATGGGATGGATGAATATATGGTGAAGGTTGGGGCATAGTGAAATGATTCATTGATAGAGATATACATGATTCTAAATACGAAGGAGATGAGAAACCATGTGGAATAAAACGAGGTGGTGATCAATGCCAAGATGTAGTGAGTGTCATAAGAATGGGACTATGCTGATGTGTAGGACTAGTGGAATGATGTGGTCATGTAGACAATACTCAAGTAGGTGAGCTAGGAGTAGATTGTGCTTTTAGAAACATAGAATGAGATGTGTTAGAAGAAGTAGGGGATATGCTAGATATTGTGTGGGGGGGTGACCACAAAGTAGATGAAGGAACACCACAATTGAAATGACCTAATTGTTGTAAATAAATTTGAGTCGTAAATGATTCATATAAATAATAGATTGAGAGTGACGAATCCAATTGAGTCCGAGGAGCATGTCACAACTATTGATGTGATGTTGCTAACAAGGAATGGTACAAGCATAGTAAGACAACCAACTATAACATGTACGTTAACAACACCAAAGGGTTTTTTGAAGGGATATTCAATTTTTGATGGAGGATAGCTGATATCTTGTAGCGGTGACATAGAAATGCATAATGATGGGCCATGAGGGATCAACCTTAGTATTATTTATGACGGTCAAGCCAATATGTGCATGGATGTGTAAACGATTATATGTAAAAATAACGTGATAATCAACATTGGAAAACTAAATTATTAATGATGAAGATTCAAAGTTAGCAACTAAGAAGTTGAGAGCCACCGAGGAAGACTAGATCTTGTGATAGACATAATTAGTAAAGGAATCAATCATTTTTGTATCATGTTTTGGTAAGGGGTTGTTAAAAATCTTAAGTTTATGATTTTCATTAGTAGGTGTGGATGTTGTAGATTTTGGAAGCTCAATTTGACCATTTTCAAGAAGATCTTAAATGAGATGTCGTAACTAAAATAATGATCAATGAAATTTCGATGCATTGATGATAATCACAATAAGAACTATCATCAAAATTATGCCCTTTGGGGACAAGAGAGATCAAGTTGTAGTGGTGATGGTAAGGTAATAATATTACTATTGATGATTTTGGTATCAAAACACTCGGTGGTGTACTAATCTTAGTAAAAGTACATCTGTATGGTTGTGGTCGAAGCTCCCTAGGAGTAGAGACTACGTTTATAGTGGTTTTTCTATCCATGGGTTTAGTTGCAGAAGGTTTGGATGGTGGTTTACATTGAAATCGTGTGAATGATGATGTTTTTTCTCTATATTTAAGCTTTCCCATTGTTAATAGTTTAGTCTCACGAATCTTGAGAGTAAGACAAAGTTGATCAAATAAAGGAGAAGTCTCAAAGAGATCACTCTCACTTAGGGGTGGTAATAGAATTTGGATGAATAAATCCTAAAGCTTGAGATCTACAAGGACACTAGACATCTTGACTAAGTTGTTTTTGTAACGTAAGACATAATCGGATAAGTGTTCATTAGGCCCTTGTTTGAGCTTTTCCAGTTGAGCATAGTATATCTTAGAGCCAATATTGATAGAGAAATGCGTGAGAAAGGCATCAACCGATGCGTGAAAGATACCACCAAAGGTACAGTAATGTTAGGAATATCTATATTGTAGTGTGAACATAGAATATAATGTAAGTGATTATATTATCTAGGATAATATAATATGTGTTGTAATAATTAATTACATTATTGTAAATGTAATTATGAGTGGGTGAGTAAATATTGTTATGAGTTGTTGAGTAAACAAATCATTAACAATATTAGTTTTGTGAGAAAACAAAATCTCACGTATAATAGCATGGAGTTGTTTTAGGAGTTATGTGTGGAGATATTTATGGAGATTATATCTCCTTAAATATAGGAACAACATCTCCTATTTAAATGGATGTAATACTTCCTATGTATTGAGCAAGAATAAAGAGTAAGATTTCGAATTTTCTTTATGCAATTATGATATTAACTTTTCATTTGGTAACAGAGCAGGTTTGATGCAAGAAATTTCAGTGCTTTCATGATCAGATCCGTCTCAAAGAATATATTATATTTTTCGTTTCCAGATGTGGGTTTTTCTATAATTTTGTGTGCAGAATTACGTGCTGGTCAAGAAACTACAGAAGAAATTTCAGAAGAACCCAGAACGTATTTTGGAAGAAATACGGATTTTACTATGCAGCTATCAAATTAAGCACATCAATTCTTCTACTTAAAGTTTTCTCCAATTTTCAATAATGTTGAATTGTTAATACAAGTTCTTGACTTTCTTGGAGGTTAAAAGGTATTCAATATAAAATTTTAAAGTACTTGATTCAATTTTGTATTTTTTATCAAGATTGTACAAAATAATGGAGAAACTAAATGATTGAAAAGTTTGAAGGACAAGATTTCCATACATGGCAACTACAGATGCAATTACATTTAATAGAAAAGGATCTATGGGATGTGGTGAAGTCTAATTCAACTCCACCCACTTTGGAGGAAATGAATTGGCAAAATGGAATGCAAAAGATCGAGAGCATTGGGTACCATTGTCCGGGCTTATCAAAAGCCTATCTACATCATGTGGATTTCACAAAATCAGAAAAAGAAATTTGGGAGTCTCTTAACAAATTGTTTGGTTCTGAAGCTGAAATGGCAAAGACTACATTGAAGCAACGCTTGTATGGGTTGAAAATGGAAGAGAACTCAAAAATGGCAGATCATATAAGTAAGTTTCGTTCTTTGCTAAATCAACTAGCGAATTAAAGAACATGTAAAAGATGATGATGCTAAAGCTATTCTTCTTAATAAGATGCCTAAGAGTTACTCAACAATTGTATTTACTTTGAGTAAAATTACTATTAGTCTAGAAGGAGTGATTTCTACATTGTTATAACAAAGCAATCATGAAGAACATGAAGAAGTACTATATGTAGGAAACAAACCGAGCTCCTCATCTAAGAAGGAAAACATAAACCAAAGAAGGTTCCTTCACATGGAAAAATAAAATGCTTTTATTGTAATGAGATTGGGCATGTAATACCGAATCAGAAAAAGAGAGCTCGGGATCTTCTTGATAAGATAGATCGTAAAGCCCTTCTAGCTGAAGTAGAAACTGATTGGGAAGTCTACTCAACTGATGAAGAACTTTCATGTCCTAGTGATGAGGATTTCCTATGGTAGACTCTTTTCTTGTTGGAGGAAGGAGGCAATGGAGGAAGGAGGAAAATCAGCGCCTCTCGTCATTCACCAACGATTGGGTCAGCAGATGATGTGGTGATATTTTATTTCAGTTATGTGGTGTGTTTATACACAAGGGGGTGAAACTAGTTTCATGTTTTGATTTTAATGTGTTCACATAGACTAACAACAGTTCCTGAGTGTCTATTTGGTGTGGAAGAAGCAAACTGCATGACTCAGCTTACAGGGGAAAATCATCTACGTACGGTCCTCTGACTGTCGTACGGTCCTCTGACGCCATACTTCGGTGGAAGGTACTTCGTGGAAGGTGATCAGTCGATGAAGATGTTCATACGACAAGGATGATCATTAGCAGCAAGATCCAGATATAGCAAGATCCTAGAAAGAATGAATACTCCGACAAGGTTGATGTTTCAGGAGCTCTTACCCCATGTTCACACTAAGGGGGCGAATGTTAGGAATATCTATATTGTAGTGTGAACATAGAATATAATGTAAGTGATTATATTATCTAGGATAATATAATATGTGTTGTAATAATTAATTACATTATTGTAAATGTAATTATGAGTGGGTGAGTAAATATTGTTATGAGTTGTTGAGTAAACAAATCATTAACAATATTAGTTTTGTGAGAAAACAAAATCTCACGTATAATAGCATGGAGTTGTTTTAGGAGTTATGTGTGGAGATATTTATGGAGATTATATCTCCTTAAATATAGGAACAACATCTCCTATTTAAATGGATGTAATACTTCCTATGTATTGAGCAAGAATAAAGAGTAAGATTTCGAATTTTCTTTATGCAATTATGATATTAACTTTTCGGGTAAGTCATAGAACCAACATGTCGCATAGTATTTCAAACTATAAGGAAAACATTTGCTAAGAGAATATGATCGTCTGCATAGTCAAGGCATGCTACATGGAATGTACAAAGATTCTCAGGTCACCATGGCCTTTGAATATATGTAGCTTAGGAGAGATTAAATTTGGTGGGAATGTATAATTAGATATGGCGGGTGTGAAAGGAGTATGTAGCAATGAGGTAGAATCTAGAGATGGTGATGCACGTGATGTAGCTAGATGAAGCTTTGTTGAATCTAGGTCTATAAGTCCTGATATAAAGAGGTAAAATATGGGAGTTCGAAGAGGAACCAAGATGCAAAGGAGGAGTACCAGAGTGAATGGAAGGAGGTAGGGGGTAGGAATAGGAGAGGAAACATAAGTGTGCAAAGTGAAGAACATGGGAGAGGATGAAACAACTATGTAATTTGAAGCATCATGAGCATGCAAGACATGAGGGATATGAGTAGGGTTTCATGCAATGCTCAATGAAAGTCAATAATAACATTGAGTTAGTCTTGAGATATTTTTAGTGGGGTCTCATAATTATCATGTAGTGTCTCCCCTTCATTCCTATGGTAAACTATCGATGTTCTTCCACAACCTCTCGTAGAGCTATTACTTTTGGTGATACTGATATGGATCATGATTATGCTTGAAATACACTCTATATTCATGGTTTTTGTTAACCAACATATCATTCATATTATTTTTATTAAGGACACTATCACACACATTTTTGCACTCATAGGTTGCTTCAATATCTTGGATGCAGTAAAAAGTAACTAATATATGGTGTTGAAATGAACTTGAAACATGTTTCGCCATCATATAGTTTGTTCTTCTACTATTTATATTCCATTTTTGGTTTCCACTTCTTTTCCTTTGTGAAAAATGTTTTTAAGATGCCCTTTTGTATGTATTTTTATGGATATCTCATCTATTTTACATCAAAATTTCAAGTGTATTCATATTCATCAAGTATTTACTATTAGGGCCATCCAGTTTGAGCATCCTCTACCTCTAAGAGATCACCAAAAATTGAATTCACTACTCCTATCCCTCATACATCTATGTATAAATATTTTGGTTCACATGTTCATTCTAGTGGGTGAATTTTTCCAAGTCCATATACTCTAAGTTCTTCCGATTCACTCACTAATTCTAGTCACTTAATTTCTTATAGGCCTTATGCTCACTATTATCACTTACATGATATTCCTAGAGAGGCAATATATATTATCCCTTCTGCTACTTCATATGCTATTTCTAGGGGTTATTATCTACTTGGATTTTTCTTGGTCTTTTCTTACACATGATCACCATATCGTTGTGTTGATTGACTATTTATGCACTTATATATCCTTTGTTCAAATAGATATCCCCATAAACATCTCTAGTATGACTATACACATCATGGATCCATATTTACCCTCAAGGGAAAAGCATACTACACTAATAGCTTTTCCACCACATATTATGATTAGATAAGAAACACCCCATATGTTTTTTTACAACTACATTGTTGGTAAAAGAATTTTTCATGTGTGAAAATTATTGTTTTCTACCAATGGTCACAAGCTTAATCCTCCTTGTGTATGAGGAGGCTTACATTATTGAATGTAAACTTACCAAGAGCTACGGGTGGCCGTTAGGCTAGGGATCACAAAGAAATACTCAAATAAACATGTTGAAAAGTGTTTGTATAAGGTACAATAGAGGAATTGCAGAACGGAGAGAGGTAAAGGGGAGTAGGGGAAATAAGGAGAGAGAGGGTTAATATTGTGAGTAGGCTTAAAAAATTCACATACAATAAATAGAGTAGGTCCACATTTAACTATAAGAACACAAAAATAAAAAATTATAAGACCAAAAATCATAGACGTAGAATTCAATTGACTCATTTATCAAAGGCACAAAACCTTTCTCAATTTTACAAGATTATCATGTATGCAAAGTAGGAAAGAGAGAGTAGAGGAACATAAGACAAGAAATGGAAGAATTTAAGATTTTATTTCTTAATCTAGAAGTGGTAATATCAACAATAAAAATTCAATCAAAAATTCCCAGCCTCTTGAAATGGGGGTAATATTCCAATTTATAACATTACAGCTTGTCCTTTCATCTCCCCTACATGATTTTTCACCTTCCCGGTGAACTTAAGCCTTTAACTTTCCCTTGTGAATTTGAGCCTTTCACTTTCCCTCATGTCCTTTGACCTTCCACATTTCCTTGTGACTTTGCATGTTCCTTCATCACTCATGACCTTTCATGTTACCTCATCATTCGTGACCTTTCATGTTACCTCGTTACAAAACATGGAAAAAGTGCATTTTCAATGAAGAATTGGAATATAGGGAGAGAAAAAGGGAGAGAGAGGTTGAATCTAGATGTCTAACATCTTCTAGATGCCTATCTATATATTCCAAATGCCTAACATGTTCTAAACACTTGTCTACATCTTCCGTACACCTAACATATTCTAGATATTTGTCTCAGTATCTTCTAGATTCCTAAATACAAATTATTTTCTTCACCTCGGGATCATAAATTGATGGATTTTGGTCATCCTATATAATAATTTTTATGGAAAATGGAAAATGAGTCCAATGATACTATTTATAAGCCTTGAAAATTAATTATTCAAGTAAGTTTTACCCATACCTTCAATTTTTCCTCAAGTTGTGCACTAATGAGCTAAGTGGCAAGGGAAGTTTGCAACCACCATGGAATAAACCATCATATGTATCATGAATATCATTAAAGATAACCTAAATTAAGATTTTTTTAGGCTTCCAACTATTCATGAGGCTCCTTAAACATTTTAAACAAGCTTTACCTTATATAAGGACTCTTGTGTTGCATTGATGGATAATTTTCCACATTTTTATGCTTTGAGAAACCTTCCTTGATCATCAATCATGTAGTAGGATATACTATATTTTTATGCATAGGGTATGAGCTCTTAAAACATCACGAGGCTCCTAAATTTTTTTGAACAAGATGACTATATTTTTAAGAGCATGCATTTCCCAACGTCTTGTCTAAAAAGACATTGTATTTATTAACGTGTTCTTGATGTTGAGCCCTTGAAAGACTAAGTACCTGAGGCATGAAGGGTTTTGTCACGCGGTAGTAAGGTGCAAAGGCTCATGTGGAAGTATCTTCAGAGAGGGTGTGGAGGTTCGTGCCTAGCGTAAACAAGCTCGGGACTTACCCGTATTTTGGGTAACACTTAGAGTTATAATGAAGGACACGTGGAGATGTAGCCATATTTGGTTATGGATAAGGTTAAATTATGGATACTTATAACCCAAGAAAATCCTACTTTAGGATATGATCATTATGCTAGGATTAAGAGTTGTAAAGTAGAGTTAGTTATAGATTAGTTGTCATTAGGGGAAAGCTTGCATGCTTAGGGTACTTGAGTATGGCGGGCATGATGATATTTGGCATGCAACCTACTCTTGAATGATGAATAAGTGGTGGAGGGCGAGCCACCACCCCTATCTTGTATATGTATTTATTTGCATGGTAAAGAGAGGGAGACCAGGAGAGATAGGAGGGAATTTTGTTGGAACTTATTGTGTAGAGTCATTGTAGGGTTAGAATGCTATTATGTTGATGTATCTGGTCCATTTATGGTCCTTATAATGTATTTGGCTACTACAACAATGGTGGATTAATACAATGGCATTTGTTCTGAATATTAGTGTTATAGATCTCAATATTTGTGTTCATTATTGTGTTCATGGTTTAGATCTGATTCCTACATATTGTTTTTTATGTTCATAGTCATAATATGGTTCATCTATTCTTGTATCTAGTTCTTTATTCTTGTTATAGGATTTATGTGTTTACTATTGTGCGCTCTTCTACCATTCATGGTAACATTCATGATAAATCTCAAATAGAAGACGGGCTTGAAGCCTTTACGCGCTTAGGGTGAGTGCCCATTTTAGGCTAGGTGATATGCCAATGCACCTGGAATTAAAGGGTTAGGAAAAGTGACTACATCTTGGTTTCATTATCGGGACCTCTTTTGAAATGGTTGCAAGAATGGTGTGTGATGGCCTAACACTTAACCTTGGCCAACGTGGAAACTTGGATTAAGCACACAGAGGATGAGTTTTCACAGAGATTCAACACTATACTTGCGTTTTATGCACGCACATGGGTAGAGGAGCATCTGTATCATGATCTCTATGAGACATTCTTTTACTATTTTCCAATAGAACTGTATGAATGGTTGTCATTGTATGCATCGAGGAAGAGTTGGTATTATCAACCTCGTGTTTGGAACCAAAAATATTATCCATGGTTATATGATCCCGATCTAACTGGACTTGTGTTTGTGACCGTTGGTGGAGTTGTGTGTTGACTAGCTACACGTTGGAGTACGTGGTTTCTACTTATTATTTCCCAAAGGTTGTTGAGTTTGAATTCTTGCGAGAACCGAGAGGATATTTCTTGCATGCTTTATCGTTATCCATTAAGATCTTGATCATCACTTTGAGTTTAGAAGCATTTCCTATGGCTAGCTAAACTCCCACTAGGCGCAGCACGATAGTAGGTATGGTAAGATATGGCGGATCCTATGACATAAGAGGAGAGATAGGAAAGGAGGCTCAAGTATAATGAAGCGCGGGAGAGGGAATTGGAGAAATGACACAAGATTTTAGGAGTGATGGATGTATGGAGGTAGAAATTGTAGGAAGGATTTGAGGTTCATGCGGAGGACATGGAACCTGAGCAGTCTATGCTAACCCATCTGGGAAAGCATAGAAGGAGAGTCCCTCGGCTTTTGATGAGAGCTCATCAGATGAAGAAAGGAGATATACTATAGGCATGCATTTGAACCCACCTAATGACCTAACCCTTACACTTAGTTTTCCAATTCCTGAGACAAGTATTTCTAGTCTAGTTAGTGTTGGTGTTGGTAAGTGAACAACATCAGGTAGATATCATTTTTCATTGAATTCATCTATGTCCATGTAGATATTTCCTGTGTTTGATGGTATCCTATCAGGTGCATCATTTGGACAAGGTGTGGGCATGCATAACGTGGGTATCACGTCTAGAAGTAGTTTAACTTCAAATACTGTTGGAGCTCAGTTTAGCAAAATGGTGGGAATGTAGAGTAACACCACCTTAGGTCCTATACCTACTATAGGAGGTTGATCTAGTGGATCTCGAAGGATCGGGAGCTAGTGGAGCTAGTGGAGATAGTGGATCTGGTGGTGGAGGAAACACATGAGGGAATCAAGGCTTTGATCTCGGTGGACAACCCCATCAACAACTATTTTATGAGATGTCTCTTCATTTACCTAATTATAAAGGTGTTGAGGATGTTGCAGAGCATGTACAAAAGTGTGAATTGTTATGTCGCACTAAGTGGATCACTACCCTAGAACGGAAGATGAGCCAGGTTTGTAACTACATTGAAGGGGCCCACACATAGCTGATACCAAAATTATGAACCACATTAGATGGTGGTGGATTATAATGGGCTACATGATTCCTTCTTAATGGAATTTCACATTCCTGAATTTGAGTAAAAGAGCATCAATGTGCTCAAGGAGATTCAATAGGATATGATAGAGAGTGTGTGGGAGTATGATGTGTGCTTTAAGACTATCTTGTCAAAGTTATCATATGATATTGATCCCTCTCAAAGATGCTTAGTGGTTCATTGGAGGATTGATAACACCTTTTAGATGATTTCTTTCACATAATACTTTAATAGATCTATACGAGGCCTTAGAATCTTCTCTACACATTGGGCGGTTGGAAGTGTTGATACTTGGGTAAGTACTTGTTATCCAAAATAAGCCCATGCTTGTTTTGGTTAACTTTCCTTCATTATTCCCTCTTTTTACTACAAGCATATTTTTGCAACTTTAAAGCACTCAAAATTTCCTAGAGATGGCTTCATTAGATAGGATTTTTCTTCCCCTTTCTAGAAAGGTAAATAATTCCTCCTAACTCCTTGTATTTTTTGAGTTATAGCTGGCTAAAGTAATAAGTGAAAATTTTCCCCAAGGCGGGTCCATGGAGCCAAGTTGGAAAAATTACCAACGAAATTGGCGGGTTAGCAGAGACAGGGAGAAAATTTGGGCACTTAGCCCTTTTTGTGGAAAAAGGGTGCAAAGGAAATATTTGGCCCGCGGGCCCGATGAAGGAAGGAAACGGACTTGCAGGGCGAGGAATTTGCGACACTTAGCCTTTTTGGCTAAAAACTCAAAGTCAAAATTCAGCCCCGTGTCCATGAAGGAGAAAGGTAAAAACTTGAGCCACACCTTTGTGCCAAATACGAAGGCACCATGTGTCCACATCAAGCGTGAGGTTGGGCAATGGGATTTTCGAAAATTTTTCCCAGGCGGGCAAATGGGGAAAAATGTTGTTTTGAAGCCACGGATCAACCAGAAGGTGCCACGCATCGTCGGGGAAGTGGGGGCACAAAGGTTTTTGAGAAAATTTGCCAATTTGAAAAAAGAGGGAAAAAATCTAGATTTCACCCGCGAACCCAAAATTTTCCCTAATTTTGCCTTTTTTTTCCCTAAATCTTAAAAAGGTCATATCTTTCGATCTAGTGGTCAAAATTCATCAAAATCTTCATCAAAATTTTCAAAAGATTCATGAGTAGGATCCAAATAAGGTCAAGGACTAGAGAAGAGAGATTGTTTAACTATCTGCAATTATCCCTAGAAAGAGGAGAAAGAGGAAGAAGGATTCAAAGGTCTCCATCTCCACCAAACAAAACTCTATCAACTCGTCCACCTAGTAGACCTTTCATCCAATCAACAAGGGTTCTCAGGAAATCAGAATGGCCAACCCAATCCTTATGTCAACTTTACTAGCAGCAGCCCACTTTCTCTCAAAGCACAAAACCCAGTTCTAATTGTAGCATTGAAGAACATCCCATACTTTACTGGAGAAAATCAGACCACTCCTGGTGATCATGTCCAAGACATTGCTAATGTTTGTGTAATCCATGAGATTTTTCAGATGGAAATTACTTGTCAATTACCATACATCTTCATTCAAAGGAAAAGCCTTGCAATGGTTCAAGAGCCTTGAGGCAGGATCTATCCAAAATTGGAACCAATTATGCATAACCCTCCATAACCAATTTGGAGAGAAAGGGGACAACTTGTCTCTATTGGAGCAACTGAAAACTATCAAGAGAGATCCTAATGAGTAGCTAACAGAATTCAATTTCAGATTTCAAAGAACATGGGATAGAATCCCATTGGCAGTGAGGCCAATAGCTCAAGGTGCTTTCTTATACTTTCTCAAGGCTTTAAATTCTAACATTTCTATGTTGATCCAATCCATGGGAGGTGTAACTCTACTTGCAGCTTACAACATCGCCATTAGGGATGAGAATTGTTTGATCCAAGATGTTAAAATTACACCTAGGCCTCCTATGCCCTTATATCCGAGTTGGGAATCCCACGTACTAGTCAAGCACCTACTTTACCTCTTATTCCCACTCTTAGAAATTAGATTTCAAATGCAATTTCTACTTCATCCTCTAGTGCCTCAAATTAGCTTCAAGAAATTATGAAACAATTGCAAAATTTGGGCAATGAGCTGGTTACGCTCAAGAGGCAACAAGCTCAAAGTTTTAGGCCTTCTTATCAGCCTCAAACTCAGCCTAATAGGCCACCCAACCCAGCTGCAAATAAAAATCAAGTAAGGCCTCCTGCCAATAGACCGTTTCAGCCTTATAACCTCAATGTTGCATCTACCACTAAAGCCTTAGTGCTAGTGCAAAATAATATAGCTCAAGAGTATGATTGGTATTTCCCATGCAATGAACCTCACAACCAATCTATGTGCTTTAATGGTGCTTTGAACCAAGATTTGATGGTGACAAAAATAGTGTAGAGAGTGAAGTGAGTTGAGAAACAAACAAAACCAACAACAAGATACAACTCCAAACGAGACTACACTTGTGAATTGGTAGGTCTAAGGTTTTTATGGTATGAATCAAACACCTTCTCGAGTGTAGCAAAGAACTAACACATGGTCAAAGAAGAGGAATATTGGTGAAGGGTTGTCATTAGATCTAAGTGATTCACAACCTTCCATCAATCCACAAGGTGTTGGCAAGCAAAATGCAATTTCAAATGTGCAAGGACAGCCCAAGCCACCTTCTAGACCAATTCAAATGCTATATGTTGTAGCCCATGTACAAGAAAAGAATGTGCAGACTAAAGGGCAACAAAGAGATGGTTCATCCCCATTTAACATCATTGAACAAATGAAGAAGACCAATGTGAGCATATCTATGTGGGAGTCACTATCCATCCTAAGACAAAGGGATCTATTACAAGCTGCCATGAAGAATTGGTCAACCTCAAATCAGCTAGCTCATATGCAAGAGAAGGTACTCACAAATGCTACTCAGCTTGAGGGGAATCATGGAGGACAGCAAGGTAAAATTTTGAAGCCCCCTCCATTCTATGTTTCATTGATCATTGGGGATAAACTAGTACATAATTGTATGATTGATTCTGGGGAAAGTAGTTCCGTGATGCCCAAGAAAATAGCTGATCATCCTTGGGCCTTCAATATGAATTCATCTCCAGGGGGTGGTGCAATTAGATGGGACAATAGTAGCAACAATTGGGGTAATTAAAGATTTGAGCATTACTTTGCATGCATGCCCCAAAGTCACTATTTTACAAGATGTGTAGGTGATAGATTTTCCACCACTCTTTGCCCATATGTTTGTCAAGGGATTTCATAGCTAGAATTGGAGGCTACCTATCTACTGATTGGTCACACATGCTATTTAGGAAAAGGTATGGAGCCAAGGCCACAATCAGGTCTGAACCTATTGCAAAATTTCACATTGAGCCTCATACTCCAAGCCCAATCAATGCCAATTGTTCAAAGGTGTTTGATCAAGAGGATTATCCAAGCACACATGAAGCTGACACCAAAGTTGGAAGCATTCTAGATTTGACTCTTGATGAATGGGCAAGCAAGGTACATGCTTTTGATCCCTACAAGGAAATAGAGGAATCTGAACTAGGAGTCTATTACATGCATGAAGAAAATCAGCCTCTTCCTAGCATCACCAAGCCAGACCATAGAGATGACAATGAGGTATGATAGTTGTTCTTTGATGGATCAAGAATTAGATAAGGTGCAGGGAGAGGAGATATGTTTGTTTCACCTAAAGGCATTAAGTATTATTTAACTTTTATATTTCAGTTTGCATGTTCTAACAACACTGCTGAATATGAAGCTTTGATACATGGATTACATTGGTCAAGGAAGAGAGGCATCAAAAACTTACAAGTATTTGGTGATAGTGAGCTGATTGTTAATCAAGTTAAAGGAAAACATGCTGCCAAGAATGACCTTGCTAAAAATTTATAAGAATAAGGTGTGGGATCTCATTGAGGATTTTGAGGGCTTTGGCATCAACTCCATCCCTAAGAAAGAGAACCAAGTGTTGATAAGCTTCAGTAGCAGCTTAGAGAAAATTTTAATATTGTGGAGAGTATCAAAAGAGATAAAATGCAGCCAAACATCCATGTGATTGTGAGGCCATCAGTGCCAAAAAATAATGCAAGTTGGAAATTATTTGAGAGTGACCAACAAATCATCAATTTCTTGCAAGAGGAAGCTGAGTTCTCAGCCAAAAATCAGGAAAAGTTGGAGCAGAGAATACGGTGATCAAGTGGTACAGCTAAGAACCAACAAACTACCAAAAGGACTTGTGACTTTAGAGTCTATATTTAATCCTAATGATCAATTTAGGAAGGAGAAAGCAAACATCCAAGTCAAGGGAGAGGATTCAGAGCCCATCTCAATTAGAGAAGGCAAGTCACTTCAAATTGGTAAAGTGGCAACCGAGCAAGAAAGGTATGAATTCATGAAAATTTTCCAAGATTTCCTGGATGTATTTGCTTGGAGATATGAATACTTGAGAGGTTTCAATCCCAAAGCTCAGATCACAATGAACTAGATCCAAGTGCTAAGCCCATCGAAAAAAAAGACCGGTCAATCCACACATTGAGCCTCTCATGAAGAAGGAATTGAATAAGTTAATAGAAGCAAGTATCATATTCCCCATCAAGCATTCAATATGGGTTACAAACTTGGTTCCAGTTAGAAAGAAGAGTGGAGAAATCAGGTTGTGTGTAGACTTTAGAGATTTGAATAGAGCATCCCTCAAGGATCACTACCCACTTCCTTCTATGGAGTAGATTTTACATTTTGTTGTTGGATTTGAGAGGTTTTCATTGCTAGATGGTTATTCAGGGTATAATCAGATCATGGTAAAGGAAGATGATCAGTTCAAAATAGCCTTCACCACCAAATGGGGAACCTATGTATATCAAAAAATGTCATTTGGGTTGTCTAACACTAGAGCTACTTTCAAAATGGTGAATGGATATGACATTTAAGGATTAATCAATAAAATAGTGCTGATATACCTAGATGATATTACTATATTTTCTAAAAGTGTAGCAAACCATCTCTTTCATTTGAGACAAGTGTTCCAAAGATGTAGAAGATTTGGAGTATCCTTGAATCCCAAAAAATGTATATTCCTAGCTCATGAAGGAAAGATCCTAGGCCACATTCTTTCCAAAGAAGGGTTAGCAATTGATCCAGAGAGGGTTGAAGAAATAAGAGCACTGCCATTGCCAAGTCATAAGAAGGCTCTTCAAATTTTCTTGGGAAGAATCAATTTTGTTCAAAGGTTTGTTCCAAAATTTAGCCCTTGTCAAGCCAATAACTATGATGTTGAAGAAAAGTGTGGCATTCAAATGGATAGCTGAAGGTAAGACAAGTTTTGAGGCAATCAAATAAGCTATCTCATGGGCTCCAACTCTCATTAACCAAGATTTCTCCAAAGACTTCATCCTTTATGCATTTGGTGGTGATGATACAATTTCTGCAATTTTAGTACAACAGAATGAAGAAAATGTAGAGCAGCCAATTTCCTTCTTTATCCAAATCTTGGAGGACTATGAAGTAAGGTATTCCTTCATTGAGAAGCATGTTCTTGTAGTGATTAGGAGCTTAAAGAAATTTAAGCATCTAGTTTCAAACAACAAGGTTCAACTATTGGTTTCTCATGTGGGAGTTAAAGACTTCCTCCTCAATAAAGATCTAAATGAAAAATGTGCAGGTGGATTACTTGTGTCATGGAGTATGAAATTGAGATCAAAGTCACCAAGATGGTCTGAGGAAATATATTGTGTGAGCAATTGGCCTTGAGTCAACCAATTGAAGCAAGCAAAGAGAAGAATGTTGTTTTGGTGCTACAAGACAACTAAGAACAAAGAGATGTTCAAGAAGAAAATGGTGGTGTGCTCACTCCTTGCTGGACCCAAGACATAATGAACTTCTTGAAACATGCATATACCCTCTAGAGATGAACAAAACCAAAAGAAGACACTTTAGATTACAGGCTATTCCATATGCACTTGTTGATGGTGTCTTGTTTAAAAAAGATATCAATGGAGTGTTGTTGAGATGCATTGGGACAAATCAGATTGAGAAAATGTTAGAAGAGTTCCATGATGGATCAGCTAGGGGTCATTTTTCTCCAAGAGTGACAACTCTCAAGATCATGAAGGATGGTTATTACTGGCCCAAAGTGTTTAGTGATTGTTATGCATGGATCAAGAGGTGTAAGAATTGTGCATTCTTCACAGGCAAAGAGAGGTTAGCAACACTTCCATTGCATCCAATCTCAGTTGACCAGCCATTCATGCAATGGGGTTTGGACTTCATTGGAGTCATTAATCCAAACTCAAACCAAGGGCACAAATGGATTCTAATAGCAACATAGACTACTTCACCAAATGGACTGAGGCGGTGGCACTCAAAGAGGCAAATGAATCTAGCATTCTAGACTTCTATAAGGGGATAATACCAGATTTTGTATACCTACCACTATAATATCAAATAATACATTGGCATTCATAGGATCAAAGGTAATCACTGAATGGGCTATTAAAATGGAATTTTTTTGAGCACTTCATAAAATTATTACCCTCAAGGTAATGGCCAAGATGAGTCCACAAACAAGAATTTACTAAGGATTATCAAAAGGACTCTTGATGAAAATCGAGGACTTGGCATACTAAGCTCAAATCAGCTCTATGGGTTGATAGGATAACTCCCAAGAGATCCATAGGTAACTCTCCATTCAAGACTTTTTATGGGAAAGAGGCAGTCTTGCCTATATCACTTGAGTTGCCAACATTAGAACTCATGAAGCAACTGGAATTGTTAGAGTTTGAGCCAATGGAGGTTAGATATGCAAAACTGATGGAACTCTAAGAAATCGGAGAACATGTAGCCCAAACAATGGAAAAGGACCAAGCATTGATCAAGAGAAGCTTTGATAAGAAAGCTAAGGCTAGAAATTTCTAAGTTGAAGATTTAGTGTTGAAATGGGATGCGGACCGAGCAAAGCTAGAAGGCATTCAAAATTTTATGCCATTTGGAGTGGCCCCTACATGGTCACAAGTTGCAAAAACAACAATGCCTTCCAATTGTCTACATTGGATGGTGAGGAACTACAGAGATTCTAGTTAATGGAATCCATCTAAAGCATTTATAATAAGGGAAACTTCTCACCTTTGTACATATTAGCTTAGATTTTTCATTCCTCCAAGTGCTTATGCACATTTTTTTTTTTTTTAGCTTAGATTTACATTTCCCTAAGTTCTTTGGCATGTTTTTTTTTTTCCCAAGGATGCATATTTTACGGATCATGTTCCGTGCCAAAATAATTTTCTACTCTCACAATCTTCATCTTAGATATTTCTAATGAATTGAGAGTAACAAGCAGTTAAGTTCATGAATTCATGCCCAATGGATTTCTTTAGGCAGTTAGTCACTTAATCTAGTAGGTAGATGACCCCTCTGAGTCGCCAAAATTGTTATCCAAAATAAGCCCATGCTTGTTTTTCTTAACTTTCCTTCATTCTTCCCTCCTTTTGATGTAGGTATATATATTTTTAACTTTAAAGCACTCAAAATTTCTTGGAGATGAATTCATTAGATAGGATTTTTCTTCCCTTTCCGAAAGGTAAAGAAGTCCTCCTAACTCCTTGTATTTTTGAGTTATGGCTTGGCGGAGTAATTTGAAAATTTTCCCTGAGCGGGTCCGTGGAGCTAAGTTGAAAATTTGCCAAGGAAAGATAGGGAGAAATTTTTGTTTTGGCCCTTTTTCAAAAGAAAAAGGAAAAAAATATTTGGCCCATAGGTTCGATGAAGGAAGGAAATGGACTCACAGGGGCCACAGAGGAATTTGCATGGCATTTAGCCTTTTTGGCTAAAAACTCAAAGTCAAAATTCAGCCCGCAAACCCGCAAAGGAGAAAGGTAAAAACTTGAGCTGCACCTCGTTTCGAAGGCATCACATGTCCACATGGAATGGAGGTCGTGCCGGTGGAGGATTTTTGGTTTTCCTAGGTGAGAAAATGGGATAAAATGTTGTTTTGAATCCCCAACCAAATGAGGGTGCCATGTGTCATTGGGGAAGCGAGGCATGGAGGTTTTTTGAGAAAATTTCCCAATTTGAAAAAAGAGGGAAAAAATCGGGATTTCACCCACGAACCCGATTTTTGCCCTAATTTTGACCATTTTCTACCCTAAATTTTCAAAGGTCATATCTTTCGATCTAGTGGTCAAAATTCATCAAATTTGGTACCATTGGAAAGCTATCAATGCCCTCTATGCCATGGAAGCTTCAATTTTGAGTTTTGGGAAAAGTTGGAGGGAGAAAATTTTGAAAAACGTCTCCAACATGGAAAAAATGTTGAATTTTGACCCCATGGACCACCAAAATCTGAAGTATGTCCTCCTTTTCTTCTTGAGCATGGCTAAATGCATCAAAAATGGATTTTGAGGGTGCCCTTGTTGTTTTAATGAATCTTATCGATGGTTGAGATGTCAAATCAATTCACCCACGTTTTATCACCTTTCTTCGAACTCGCTTTTTGTTAAAAGCCATTTTTGGCTCATTTTGTAATGTTGGACATTCTTGCTCAATCTTTCAATCTAGAGATCATAAGCTCTTTTTTTCTCCTTATCATTTTTGTGGATTTGAAGGAGTTTCAAAATGAAAAAAATTTTTCATCTCTACCCATTAATGCATTATATCAAACTTGAGAATGATAATGCATGTTCTGTGAATGATTTTCCAATCCTCTCATGTGTTTATTATTGTCTTCTAATATTTCATTATATTTTAGCAATATGTGCATGTTTTGATGCTACATCTCCATGGTTTGTGTCTATTGTTCAAAATAAGAATTCAAATGTGTATCACCGTTATGCTTTGCTTAGTTTTGTTTCCCATTTCCATGTATTTTCTCAACTCTATCTCCTTGGGATCAATTAGAGTAGGATTTTGAATCAAACCTCTTAAATTTCATGCATAAACCTAAAAAGGATAAGAACCAACTTTCTTCTGGAGATTTTTCTCACCTTGCAAGGTTCCACACCTTGGAGAAAACTCAATGTTGTGAAATCACACTAAATGACCCAATTCTGATTGTAGATCTGAAGTTCATTTAGGGGATCTTTGTAATTTGCACTAATGGTACCTTTTTGGAGGCACAAATTGCTTCCATGGAAAAACAAATTGAAAAATTATCTACAAATTCAGCATGTGAGACTTACAACGAACTTTGGTGTATATATTGTGAAGTGAATTGACAAACCAAGGATAGTTACCCTTGAAAATCTATGCAATCCTCTCATTAGATTTTGAATTTTCTCACGATCATTTCATTAGATGCCCATCTATGTATATTTTGTGCTCCATAATAATGTGTCTTTGTATTGTAAGATTTTACATCTACTACTATGATAAACGAAGGGAAATCGGATTACCAGTGGAGAGACCATATTCATGATACAATTGATATCAAAGGCATGTCACAGGGACCAACATTGTGAATAGTTCTAAGAATGAGGTGTGTTAGAATGAAGGGCATAAGGATGGAGGAGGAAGGGAAAGAAGTTTTTGTAGAGGATTTAGAGGCCATAGTGGTTGTGGTGAAGGAAGGAGTGACTTCCCATGGAACTTGTTGTATATATTTCCCCAGATAAATATAGATAAACACAAGAAAATCGGGTTTCAGAGGCGGAAATCATGGCGCGAAGCATGTTGGAGAAACATGGTGGAACCCAACATCAAAGACATGTCGGAAGGGTCCCAAAACCCGACAACAAAGCAAAATGTGTCTCGAAGGCGGGTCTCCAAAAGCATGGCGCGCAAAAGGAATCGGAAGGGTTTGAACCCGATAAAGCGCAGGACATGTCGGAAGGGTCTCTAAAACCCGACATCAAAGAAATCGGGTTTCGGGTTTTGGGAAACGTCGAAAACATGAAAAAGAAGCATGCAGAGCACCCCTCGCAAACCCGATGTCATCGAGTTCATCTTCCGCCCCTCAAAACACTTACAAGGAAATCGGGTCTCGAGTCGAAAAACATAGCGGGTTTCGGGAAAACACGAGGTGAAAACATGTCAAGGCATCCTCCAAACCCGATGCAGATGCGAAGGAGAAACCCGAACCCGACTGGAAACAGACCCTGACGTGGGAAATATTCAGATCGCCATAACTTTTCACAGGGAGCTCGGATTCACACAAGGTTGGACTTTTCGGAAAGCTCTCGGCATCCTCTACGCAACTACGACTGGATATCTTTAATTGGGTGGGAACAAGTTCTTAAAAATGCAAAAATACAGTTCGCCATATTTTGAGGTTGTTGGGGATCTCACCTACCACCATGATGAGGAGTTAGGTGCAGTCTTGGAGGTGGTTGGGGTAGAATTCGAATCATTCTCTTCTCCCTCATTTTTCCTCATATAAATGGTAAAGAGAGGCTCTTTAAAAATGTTGGGCATTTCTACTTTGCACCCTCCCTTCTCTCCTGCTTGCAAGAGAATTTGTGGAGTTTTCAAGCCTCCCATATGGATTGTAATGCTGTTTTTTGCCTCTTGGCCATTGCAATGTATTGAATCGATCCTTGAGCAATATATGTATGTCTGTGATTGATTTTAAACCCTCTCATATATTCATTGCTGTTATTTTGATCTCTCATTGCATTTTGGTTGCCTGTGCATGGTGTGGTATTACATCTATGTGGTCTGTGTTTAATCTTGCAAAATGGGTGTCCAACATTCCTCGGTGCATCACCTCCTTAGCTTAGGTTTATTTTTATGCATTTCTCTCTCCCTGTCTCCTTGGTAGTTAGATTAAGTTTTTTGGGTAAACCTCTACGTTTTATTGGTGCATCTGAACAGAGGAATAGGAGCCGGCCTTCATCCGGAGAGCTTTTCCGATTTCACGAGGTCCCACACTTGGGAAAAGCTCCATGTTGTGCAATCACACTGAGAGTCTCAACCCATCGCATTTAAAGTCCTGTGGGTGTTGCGATTTGACACCAATAGTTTTGGCACACCCGGTGGGACCAAGAGGTCATTCCATCAAAATTTGAAGGAGTTTTCATGAAATTTGCACTAAAAATTGTAGTTTTAAAATTTTCAGATTTTACTCCTCCAGGCTTGAACTCCGAAATCAGTTTTCAAGGGTTTATCTTGCTCAAAACAAGTCAAAATTTCAACAGTTGGTAGATCTGAGGATAATCTTCAAAAGGGTATCTTTAGTTTTTGAGATTTTGATTTTCAAAATTTCATGGTTTTTAGTGATTTCGGGTTTTCGGGATCCGAGAACATCAAAGCAGCAATTCGGGTTTTGGGGGATGCATTGCATGGTCCTATTCCCGACAACAGCAATTGGTTTATGTCGGACATGTTCCAAGTTCGATTTCGGGTTTTGTGGGTTGCATCGCATGACATGTTCCGCCTTGTACTTTTCGGGATCCACAAATTTGCAAACAAGGCCTTTCCATCTCTCCTCTGGGTCCTTCAAGTTTAAATTATATTTTCAATATTGTCAAGTTTGGTGTGTAACTTGGCAAAACCCAGCCTTTTAGAGGCTTGTTCTCTAACACATCTGGCGACTCCGAAGGGATAGAGTTCAGTGGTGTAGCAGCACAAGTTTCCCAGGCACATGAGAAGAATTCGAACAAGGTCTAATACTCGAGAAGAGGGATATTTTTCCACTTGCAACTATCACCAGGCAGAGGAAGGAGAGGAAGAAGACCACAAAGATCACCATCTCCACCTAACAGGACTTTGTCTACACCTCCACCTGGTAGGCCTTTTCTCGCATCAACTAGGGTTCTTAGGCCAATCATAATGGCACATCTACCACCAAATCCCTTTGTCAATTTCACGGGCAGTAGTCCACTTGCCCTAAATGCTCAGAATCAAATTCCAGTTGCAGCGCTAAAGAATATCCCCTATTTCACAGGAGAAAATCATACTACTCCTATTGATCACATCCAGGATATTGCTAATGCATGTGCAATCCACGAAATAAATGAAATGGATGTTGCAGTCAAGTTATTGGCTTCATCTTTCAAAGGTAAGGCCTTACAATGGTTTAGGAGCCTAACAGCAGGGTCTATTACGAATTGGAACCAACTTTGTTCAGCTCTTTGCAACCAATTTGGGGAGAGGGCGGATAATTTGTCTTTATTGGAACAACTGACAACAATCAAAAGGGCTCCTAATGAGCAAATGACAGATTTCAATTTCAGGTTCCAACGGACATGGGACAGATCCCAATAGCTGTTAGACCAACTGCCGAAGGAGCATTCCTTTATTTCTTAAAGGCTATAAATTCAGACATAGCCATGATGATCCAATCAATGGGAGGAACAACGCTGACGGGGGCTACGACATAACTATCGGAGTAGAACTGTTTTGTCCAAGTCGGCAAGCTTGCACCAAGGCCACCAATGCCTCTCTATCCAAAGATAGGAAATCCTACAACCATCAAGCACCGAGTTAAATCCCATTCCAACTCCTAGAAATCAAAGCAATAATGAGGCATCGACTTCTTTGAATACTTCAAAGGAATTGCAGGAGGTTATGAAACAACTGCAGAACCTCGAAATGAGCTAGTGACTATCAAAAGATAGCAAGCTCAAAGTGCTAGACCGTATCAGCCTCAAGCACAGTACCAAGCTAGGCCCTCATACCAACAGAATAGACCACCACCACCTCAGGCTGCAAATCAAAACCAAAACCAAGGACAACCTCAAGCTGCCAGGCCATTTCGGCCGTATGATCCAAATGCAACAACGTCCTCAAGAGCCTTGGTCCCGACACAAAATAACATGGCACAAGAATACAACTGGTGTTACCCTTGCAATCTACCTCACAATCAGTCAGCATGTTTCAATGGTGCACTGAATCAGGCCTTGATGGTGCAAACCATTGGTGTGCCTCAAGAACCAAGCCAAGAAGGGAATCAACAGCAAGAAACACAACAAGAAGGACCTCCAACGGAAACCACATTAGCCAATTGGCAAACGGAAGACTTCTGTGGAGTTAACCAACAACCTTTTCAAGGCATGGCTGCTAACACATGGTCAAAGAAGAGAAACATAGAAGAGGGACAACCATCCAATCCAGTTGTTTCTCAGCCCACTCTTACACAACAAGGGTCGATGAGACCAAACAGCTCCAAATGCAAAATCAACTTAAAGTACCTGTTGTAGCAACACATGCACTGTTCAAGCTCCGAAAAGCTTACACCAAGTAAGGGACGAAAAAAGGAAATTTCATCCCCCTTCAACATCATCGATCAAATGAAGAAGACACATGTGAACATTTCCATGTGGGAATCACTTGCGATCCCAGGGCAACGAGATTTATTGCAAGCTGCAATGGCTAATTGGTCTACCTCAAATGTATCAAATCGGGGACATGAGAGAGTTCTCACTAATGCAGTGCAACATGATGGGGGCCAGACAAGAAAAATTTGAAGCCTCCACCATTCTATGTTTCGTTGATTGTTGGAAACCACTTGGTACACAACTGCATGATAGATTCAGGGGCAAGTAGTTCAGTGATGCCGAAGCAAATAGCGGATCAACTGGGTCTGAAGTATGAGCCAGTGCTGAAAGGAGTAGTAGTAACTAGATGGAACGGTAGTGGGAATAGTTGGGATCATCAAGGGGTTAAGCCTAACACTACATTCATGTCCTAATGTTACAGTTCTGCAAGATGTGTCTGTAATTGACCTCCCACCACTCTTTGCGTTGTGTTTATCAAGAGACTTCACTGCAAAAATCGGTGGATATTTATCTGCAGATTGGTCGCACATGATTTTCAGGACAAGGTATGGAGCTAAAGCAACAATCAGATCAGAATCAATTGCCAATTTCCATATTGAGCCTTATGTACAAGTCCTATCAATGCAAATTGCTCGATTTTTATCGGGAGGAGTGTTCAAGTGATCTAGAAGCGATTACTAAGGTCGAGGGAATTCCTGATTTGACTTTGGATGAATGGGCAAACAAGAGTCATGAATTTGACCCATACAAGGAAATTGAAGAATTTGAATTGGGCGTGTATTGTATACACGAAGAAAATTCACCCATTCCCGACATCATTCAGCCTGAACAAAAAGATGAAGACAAAGTTTGGAAATTATTCTTCGATGGTTCGAGAAGCAGACAAGGTGCTGGAGGTGGTGCAGTGTTGATTTCACCACAAGACATCAAATATTATTCAGCTTTTCGTTTCCAGTTTTCTTGTTCAAACAACACAACTGAATATGAGGCCTTGATTCATGGACTTCATTGGGCCAAGAAAAAGGGCATAAAAACTTACAGGTGTTTGGAGATAGTGAGCTAATCGTCAACCAAGTTAGGGGACAACATGCTACAAAGAATGACTTGCTAAAGAGCTATAAGAATAGGGTATGGGACCTCATTGAGGATTTCAAAGCTTTCAACATTGTATCCATACCCAGGAAGAAAAATGAAGCCGCAGATAGGCTCACAACAATTGGAGCAACGTTTGATGTGGTTGACAACATCAGAAGAAAAAACACAGCCACACATCCATGTGATTATGAGGCCAGCAGTTCTAGATAATAACACAAGCTGGCAGGTGTTTGAGAACGATCAACAGATCGTCAATTTCTTACAAGAAGAGGCTGAATTCTCAGCTAGAAATCAGGATAGATTAGAGCAGCAGTATGGGGATCAAGTAGTGCAGCTGCGGACAAACAAGCTTCCCAAGGGTTTAGTAACGTTGGAGTCTATCTTCAACCCTAACGACCAGTTCCGTAAGGAAAAGGCTAACATACAGGTCAAGAGAGAAGATTCAGAGCCAATTCTAGTTGGGGAAGGAAAAACACTTCAAATTGGTAAAGTGGCCACTGAGCAAGAGAAATCAGATTTCATGTAGCTTTGCCAAGAATTTCCAGATGTCTTTGCTTAGAGCTATCAAGACTTGAGAGGATTGATCCAAAGTTGGCACAACATACCATAGAATGGATCCGATGCTAAACCCATCGGGCGAGAAGCGAGAGACCGATCAACCCTCACATTGAGCCTCTAATGAAGAAAGAGCTTAAATAAGCTAATAGAGGTAAGCATTATATTCCCGATCAAGCACTCAAGTTTGGTTGCAAACTTGGTTCCAAATCGGAAGAAGAGCGGAGAAATCAGGTTGTGTGTAGATTTCCGAGACCTCAACAGGGCATCTCTCAAAGACCATTACCCACTTCCTTCAATGGAACAAATATTGCAAGTAGTATCTGGTTCAGAGAGCTTTTCTCTCCTAGATGGCTACTTAGGGTATAATCAAGTGATGGTGAAAGAGGATGACCAGTTCAAGACAACCTTCACCACCAAATGGGGACATATGCCTGAAGATGCCATTTGGGCTATCAAATGCTGGAGCCACTTTCCAAAGGGCAATGGATATGGCATTTAAGGGGTTGATCAATAAAATAGTTCTAATATATCTTGATGACATCACTATATTCTCAAAAAATGCAGTGGATCACCTCTTTCATCTAAGGCAGGTATTTCAGAGGTGTAGAAGATTTGGGGTATCATTGAATCCCAAAAAATGCATATTCTTGGCTCACGAGGGAAAACTTCTAGGCCATATTGTTTCAAAGGAAGGATTGATGATTGACCCAGAAAGAGTTGAAGCAATTCAAGCATTGCCATTGCCAAGTCACAAGAAGGCTCTTCAAAGCTTCTTAGGAAGGATCAATTTTGTCTGCAAGTTTGTTCCAAACTTTGCAGCTCTTGTAAAGCCAATAACGCTGATGTTGAAGAAGAGCATGGCATTTAAGTGGACATCTGAAGGCAAGGAAAGTTTTGAGGCAATAAAAGAGGCTATATCTCAAGCCCCAACTCTCGTCAATCCAGACTTCTCCAAGGACTTCGTGCTATATGCCTTCGGTGGTGGAGACACAATTTCTGCAATCCTAGTACAACAAAACAAAGAAGGATTAGAATAACCAGTTGCTTTCTTCAGTCAAGGCTTGGAGGAATACGAAACTAGGTACTCTTTCATTGAAAAGCATATCCTTGCAAAGAATCACGTTTAAAGAAATTCAAGCACCTAGTCTCAAACAATAAGATCCAATTATTGGTCTCTCATGCGGGAGTCAAGGACTTCCTTCTAAATAAGGATCTGAATGAGAAGCGTGCAGGGTGGATCACTCATGTCATGGAGTATGACATCGAGATCAAGGTCACAAAACTAGTACGTGGAAAGGGACTATGTGAGCAGCTAGCCTTAAGTCAACAAGTTGAAGCAGGTGATGAAAAAGAGACTACCTTGGTACTACAGGATGGTCAAGAACAGGAAAATGATGATGTGCCTACTCCTTGTTGGACTCAGGATATGATACACTTCCTACAGACAGGACTATGCCCTCCAGAAATGAGCAAAGCAAAGAGGAGATACTTTAGATTACAAGCTATTCCATATGTGCTTGTTGATGGTGTTTTGTTCAAGAAAGACATCAATGGAGTTCTATTGAGGTGCATTGGGACTGGTCAAATTGAGAGGGTGTTACGAGATTTTCACGATGAAGATTCTGGTGGACATTTTGCCCCACGAGTAACAGCTCTCAAGATAATGAAGGCAGGGTATTATTGGCCCACAGTGTTCAATGACTGCCATACATGGATAAGGAAGTGCAAGAAATGTGCACTCTTCACAGAAAAGAAAACTAGTAGCGCTTCCATTGCACCCAATCTTGGTTGACCAACCATTTATGCAATGGGGATTGGACTTCATCGGGGTCATCAACCCAAACTCAAGCCAAGGCCACAAGTGGATTCTCACGGCAACGGACTATTTCACCAAGTGGATTGAAGCGTATGGCGTTCAGGCAAACGAGTCTAATATACTAGAATTTTATGAAGGAATAGTGACCAGGTTCGGTGTGCTAGCCACTATCATATCAGACAATGCATTGGCATTCATAGGTTCCAAGATTACAGAATGGGTTGTCAAGAATGGAATCTATTTGAGCACCTCTTCAAATTATTACCCGCAGGGTAATGGATAGGCAGAGTCCACGAACAAAAATTTGCTAAGAATCATCAGGAGGACTTTGGAGGAAAATCAAAGAACATGGCATACTAGGCTAAAATCAGCATTATGGGTGATAGAATAACACCAAAGAGGTCTACAGGTAATTCCCCTTACAAGTTGGTATATGGAAAAGAGGCGGTATTGCCTATATCATTAGAACTTCTGCATTGGAGTTCATGAAGCGATTGGAGTTGGTGAGTTCGAACCAATGGAGGCCAGTATGCGAGTTGATGGAATTGGAATAAATTAGAGAACATGCAGTTCAAACAATTGAGAAAGATCAGGCCTTAGTGAAAAGATGGTTTGATAAGAAAGCAAGAGCAAGGACCTTCCAGGAAGGGGACCTAGTTTTGAAATGGGATGCAGATCGGGAAAAACCAGGAAGGCATTCCAAGTTTGACACCATTTGGAGTGGCCCCTACATGGTCATGGAATGTAAAAATAGCAATGCCTTCCAATTGTCTACATTGGACGGAGAAGAATTCCCGATTCCGGTCAACGGAATCTATCTTAAACATTGCTACTGAAGAGAGAAAAGTTCTACCCTTGTAAATATTAGCCTAGATTTCAATTCCTCTAAGTGCGTATGCACATTGTCTTGTTGTAGTTAGGTTTCAGTTTCCCTAAGTGCTTTGGCACAGGTTTTATTGTTCCTAGATTGGATTTCTACAGTTCACCGTGCTCTTAGAGAAGGAGTTGCGATATCAGGCTCGGGATCAGATATCAGGTTGGTTTTAGGTTATTGCTTATGACTCCATGCCCAATGGATTGCTAAAAGGCCACTGATCTTCTACCTAGCAGGCAGGTAATCCCGTTGAGTCGCCAAATTGTTGTATATATCTACCCCCGGGTAAATATAGATAGACACAAAAGGAAAATATGTCGGGGAGGTTCAAAACCCAACACAAAAGGAAAATATGTCGGGGAGGTTCAAAACCCGACACAAAGGAAATTCGTGTTTCGTGTTTCGGGAAACATGAGACATGAAGCATGCAGATCACAAAGGATTTTCTCGATGCTTGGGGAAAAGAAACATTTATGAAGGATTGCACTATAACTATTGTAGCAAGGTTCATTTGGGAGAATATCATAAGCAGGTATGGATTTCCATTGAGTTTAACAAGTGATAGGGGTACTCATTTCTTGAATGAGATTGTTAGAATATTATTGGTAGAGTTTATGGTAGCACATCATAAGACTACACCCTATCACCCACAAGCTAATGGAACTACTAAATATTTCAATAATATTTTGAGCCACACATTGACAAAGATCTGTGATGTTGGAAGGAAAGATTGGGATGATAAATTTTTTGTTGTACTTTGGTCATATAGAACAACCTACAAGAGGTTGAAAAAAAAAACACCCTTTCAGTTGGTGTTTGGTGCAGAGGTTATTTTACTAGTTGAGTTCATGTTACCATCCTTGTGTATTGTGTGCATAGGAGGATTAGATGATGAGTAGGAACTTAAAGAGTGCATATAAAAAATGATGTAGTTAGATGAGAGGCACACTATAGCTCGTTGGAGCCAAAAGATAGAAAAAATAGGACAAAAGGCCTGACATGATCGACACATTAAGAACAAGAAGCTTGAAGTTGGACAAATGGTTCTTCTGTATGACTCCAAGTTTTTGTGCCATCCTAGAAATTTCTAAGTGCATTGGTTGGGACCATATGTTGTGACCTATATACTTGAATCAAGTGCTTTCCAATTAGAATCTTTGGATGGTACATGGTTTCCTAGTTTCTTTAACAGAGTAGGTTGAAGCCCTACTATAAATAAGTCTTCTTGGTGTTTGTAATAAGGTAATGTTTCCATTTAGCTTAGGTTTTCCTTTAATTCATTTTCCTTTATATGTGTTTCCTTTCATTGTCACTATGCTTTGTATTTTTAGTCATGTTGTGTTGCGTGTTAGTGCACCAAGTAGCTAATTACATTTTAAGTGATTCCATGCACGAGAGGACCACACATACATTTAGTGTGGGGTGGATTGAAGTATAATGTGGAAAATGGTTGGTGTGTTTCTAAGGGAGGTTAGATTGATTGGATACTCCTTCTAGGATATTGGCGTAAAGGTAGAAAAAAAAATGGTTTGTGTTGTATGAGAGGTGTTCTAAGGAAGGTTGAGATGATTGAAGACCACGTAAGGGAGAGAAAAAATTGTGTAGTGTAACATGAGGTAGGCGGTGATACGGGAAATTACTTAGTGAATGGCACAAAGGTTAAGTAATTAGGCACATTGAGGTGTGTAGAGGAGGTTTGTGGCATTGAAGTAGTGTTAGCGTGCTAGAAGGTTATGACTATGACACGCGAGGTGAGGTTGTGGAAGTTTACTTAAGTGGAAAAATTACTTTGTTAAAAAGTAACTTTAAGACGTGTGGGTCAAAAGGATGTTGAGGTCATGAAAAATTATAAATAGGGGGTGAGGGTAGTCATTTTAACTACCTTGCCTTCTTAAAAAAAAAATTGTGTGCTCCTGAGAAATTGAAGTGCAAAAAGGGTGTGATAAAGAAGCGAAGTAGTTTTACTAACCAAAGTGGTATTTTGTAGATCACGAGACCTTGCACAAAGTGCAAGTAAATAGTGAGGGCAACAGGGGGTTGTGTAAGAGTGAAGCTATCAAATTTGGAGAGCTCGGAAGACAAGGAGAAGTTGAACACCTAGGGCACAAAGTGAAGGAAAAAAATGGCAAAAGGAAGGCACGAACCAAGAGACTGGTGGTAGAGAAGGAGGAACTTGTAAAAATATACTCGGAAATGTAGTACCCTTGGGTATGATAAAATTAGAGAAGTGGAGTTCAAGCTATATAGGTGAAAAATTAGTGAGTTCAACCACATAACAAAAGAACATGAAAAGGAGATGTGGGAGGACTTGGTTAAAGACGTCCCGTGGTTAGACGAGCTCGAAACACTAAGGTTAAAAAATTGGTGCAATAGAAGTTGCATAAAACTAGAGTTTTGTAGCTTTGGGAGATGCCCTTCTTGATGGGGGAGAATGTCATGGGTGCAAGAGGAATGTTTTTACTTTACGGGGGGGAGAATGAGAATTATGAGCTAGTTGATAAGGAGAGTGAAAAGCCTGCGAAACACTAGCAAAGATATGACACTCAACCTATGTGCCAATGTAAAAATCAAATAATTGGAAAAGTAGTTGAATTATGAGAAGGGGGAAGGGCTCAGGTCATTGTAGATATGGATGACCCGACATTAAGGGTCATTACATCAGCTATAAATTGGGCACATCAAAATGGTGGATGGATATAAATAGAAGATACATGTACATTATGTATAGAGTATCAAAACAAGTGCACTATAACTTCACGCAATTCATTGCAAATAGTATCGTTGAGGAAATATAGGTGCAAAACAAAGCTAGAGAAAATATCATGTGGGGGTCCATCCTACTGTTAATCATATTTTTGGAATTTGGCATCCTGATGGACCAAATGAGAACATGTGGGTTTACCCACCAAAGCACTCATATGCTATAGTGTAAGTTTTGCATTTCACTTGTGATGGCTCCATCACAAATTACTACACAACCCAAATGAAAAAATGGTACGAGAGACTATGCTAGGCCTTTGAGAATGAGTGGCATATTCCACTTGAGTTGTAAGGAATTTTAGGGGACTAGGTGAAGTTTTAAGTTATACAACACTTCAAAAAAAATTTAAATTGACAATAGAGAAATGGGGCCATGGTGTAAACTTCCATTTATATTCACTGCGAAATATATGAAGTGTGCCATCAATCAATTGAAAGATGCACAAAAGCTAACCATTGATGCTTTGAAAAAGTGGACTCTCATGTTCACACCTTTCATACAACCAAAAAGTATGATGTGAGGCTAACGTATGTTTAAGTTTGGGAGGAATACTTCCTAGATCTATAGCCACGATAAATTTCACTATCAAGGGCTTCATCCACTAAGTTTTCATACAATTGCACCCTAAGACGCAAGGGGAGTTGAAGTGGAGGTTACAGACTCCACCTTTCCAAGGCCAAGAGAGGTGTTGATCCCACCTATGAAAATGGTCCAGGAAGAAGAAGGAGAGGAAGAAGAAGAAGGAAGTGAGGGGAAATTGGAAACTTCTAAGAAAAGGAAGTATTATTCACGCTGGAGTAGTAGTGGGGGTGTAGGTACATCACAATAGGGTGGCACCGAGGCTACACAACAAGAGCACGAAGAAGTTAAATTGCCTAAAGAAGAAGTGGCAAAAAGAAAAAAATCCTAAGGTACATGATGTCTCTAGTTCTACGATAGAGACATGCTAGAAGATGATCACACCGCATTTAGAGAAGAACTCAAGGCAGAGCTCGAGGAACAGGAGAAGAGAGAGGTCAAGAAGAAGGCCAAGGTAGTAGCCGATGCATGCATAAAGGTAAAGGTGCATACAATGGAGGGACTGTGAAGATTATTGTGAGAGAAAATTCACCTATCCAGCCCACCGAATTAGAAGAAAATAATAAAGGAGACTCCTTTGTTATTAAGGAGGATAAAGGGTTTACTTGCAGGATCAAGCACCCCGAGGAAGCAACACACAAAGCACAAGGAAGTGAGGAAGAAGTGGATGCCTATGTCCCCTCATATGGACTTCATGGATAATATTACAAAGTTGTTATGTGTGATTATAGACCACACTTGCCCATGAAAATTTTCATGCTTGGGATCTCTTAGACCAGGATGGGGGCGTAACGAGGACCAAGAAAATGATAAGTTGGAATCTACATTATCATGTAGAGGATCCCGAGTTTGAGGTCAACGATCATGCGATCAAGACCATCCATTTGAAGAAAAATAAAGGGGTGAATTATAAAGTGGTGGATCCAAGCCACCTTATAGATGAGTAGACATTCAACGTGCTATAGAAGATGTCCTCAAAAATCATAAGGTGAAGCTTGGACGTAGGAGAGACTTTTCGGACCTTGGTCACAAATCAAAAGGGGAAGGAAAAGGAAATATAAATATTGCACAGTGGTTTGAAGGGAAAACATGTGCGAATAAAAGAAGCATATGATTGAGTTGGCGCCTTGGTTAAGAAGTTTTTTGAATAATGTCCAACATTGGTGAGCTAAGCCAAGATAGACTATAATAATGAGATGGAATATTTGGAAGACTTGGTGGGGATGTTGCTGGTCAACATCAAGGATGGTGTGGGACCCATAGCAGAGGAGCTCATGAAGGAGAAGGAGAACAACAAGATTGCTTTTGAATCCCAAATTATTGAGTTGGAGGACTTTCTCACCTAACTTAAGGAGGCAAACATATTAGCAAGATAGGGGTTTCAATAGTTGTCGAAATGTGAGCCTATTATTGATGTGTAAGTCGAGATGAAGAGATCGTCTTAAAGGCCTTACAAGATAAGGTCCCAAAATATAAGATTAAGCGTGCCCAGCTGAATTTAACCGACACTACAACACATAATGATAAGATAAAGACCAAATGTGAGAAAATGGAATTTTAGATTAGTGAGATATGAGATTCTATCACAACACGTATGGATGAGTTTGAGGAATTTATGTGGAGCCGGTGGTAGTGGTCATAGAAGAGATCGAGAGGAAGGTTGAAGAAATTACACCTTAATAGGTACGAACATAGTGGAGGAAGCACCGAAGAAAGCATTGGCCAAACTAGAGGCATGGAAGAATTTAAAGGGGTAGATAGATCCAAAATTCCTTGAACTCCTCCAGTTAACAATTTAGGCTGTTGCAGATGCAAATTTTTTTCCTTAGCCGGTTTTTGGATCAATGGAATTTTATATGGAAAGCACAAATAATTTCAAAGGGAGGAAATCAAATTAGTGTGGGGTAATGTTGAGCCCTTGAAAATACTAAGTACCTGAGGTGCAAAGAGTTTTATCCAAAGTGACAAAGTGGCACAAAGGCTTTAACAAAATATCTTTAGGGAGGGTGTGGAGGTTCACACCTAGGAAGAACATGCTTGGGACTTAGCCACATTTTGGGCCATAGTTAGAGTTACAATGAAGGACACATGGAGATGCGACAAGATTTGGTTATGGATAAGATAAAAGTTTTGAGACTTTCTCATTTAAGAAAATCCTACTTTAGGATATGATCATTATGCTAGGATTAAGAGCTGTAAAGTAGAGTTAGTTATGGATTAGTTGTCATTAGGGGAAAGCTTGCATGCTTAGGGTACTTGAGTATGGCAGGGCATGATGACATTTGGCATGCGGCCTACTCTTGAATGATGAATAGGTGGTGGAGGGTGAGTCACCACCCTTCTCTTGTATATGTATTGATTTGCATGAAAAGAGAGGGAGAGATGTGAGGGAATGCTATTGGAACTTCTTGAGCATAGTCATTATAGGGTTAGAATGTTGTTATGTTGATGTATCTAGTCCATTTATGGTTCTTATGATGTATTTGGCTACTGTAACAATGGTGGATTAATACAATGGTGTTTTTTCTGAATATCAGTGCTATGGATCTCAATATTTGTGTTTATTATTGTGTTCATGGTTTAGATTTGATTCCTACATACTGTTTTTGATGTTCATAGTCATAATATGGTTCATCTATGCTTGGATCTAGTTCTTTATTCTTGTTATAGGATGTATGTATTTACTATTGTGCACTACTCTATCATTCATGGTAACATTCTTGAAAAATATCACATAGAAGAGGGTTATGGTGCCTTTGTGTGCTTTGGGTGAGTGCCTATTTTAGGATGGGTGATATGCCAACATGCTTGAGAATTAAAGGGTTAGGAAAAGGGAATGCACTTGAACTCATTTTTATTCACAAAATATTCCTAAAATACCTCATTAAACTTCTATTCTCTACCACACAACTCCTAGATGTTTTAAATCTTCCCTATATGCCTTTTGATGATGTTCAATAGTGGAAAAATGCCAAAAACAACAATTTTTCAAGTCCCTAGACACACCGTTCTTTCTTAGATATTAGTAACTTCAAGAACTAAGATATGTAAAATTATCTACATATGGAACACACTTGAAAATCATTTTGGTATGTTCCTTTAGACCATAATGAGAATGAAATATTTGAAATAATGGTCGAAGGAAAGGTTGACATTGATCGGAAAGGGAATTTCAAGTGTCGGCTCGGTTGTCATAACAAAAATTGAATTTTTCATGCTAAAGATTTTACATGACAACAAATGGATCTATCTCAAGGATATTGGACTGTAAAGGAAAATAAAGAACCTTATAAATCTCATGGGCAAGAAGACTAGTGCTTTGTCAAATTGGGCAATAGAGTCAATTCTTCACTACTAACACAAGAAAAACATACACACAAAGGGAAAAGATAGAACACACAACTAGAAGGGAAACACACCAAAATTGGAAATGAAATATACACACAATAGAAATGGAAATTATAGTACATGGGGAGGGAAATTATACACACACTTGGAAACAAGTTGAGAGAAGTATGTACCATCATGGAAAAGTGAGTTGATTTCATACTTCTAAAGCATGAAGATAATCATCTAATCATGTCATGCTCTCGTGATGGATCTACATGGTTTAAGAATAAGGAGAGATACCAAGTTTCCATCTTCATACTAGTATTGTACAAAAAACACTATTACATCCAATTACCACTTTATTTTTTGTTGACAAGGTTTACCTCCTGTAGTCTTAACTTGATGCCTCATGAGCAAAAGCAACCACTCTTTCCTATTTTCAAAAATAAAATCTATGATTTTGACTTGAAGGAATTCATCATCTTTAAATCAATTTTGCACTATGAAATCATTTATGGGATCAGTGAGGAATCTAAAAGTGATGAGAATAATTTTGTCCTCTCTTTCTCCATAAGCTTATTCTATCTTCTCATTTTGTTATCCCAAATAATTACTTTTTACACATACAAGCTCAATATTGGACTTGATATAATTTTCCATGGTAGAGGTACTATCCTTAGGAATGAATACATTTATAGGATATTCAAGCATTTCATTGCCCTTCCATTCATCTTGAATACAACTTCCTTCATAGAATGGTAATGTGGATGACTCATCTTCACATTCATTCTCATCCACTAAAGCTTCAAAGAGAACATTGATTTTACTCGTTTGTTATATATTTTTATTGAGCACTTGTGAATCAAAATAAGGATCATGAATAAAATCATACTTATCTTACATTTTCATGACATGTGTCAATATTTTGAGGCTTAGTTGAGGGTCTTCAATTTCTTCTACAATCCTCAAAATGTCTATCATACATTCCTTATTATAAGCTGCCACATACTCATTTTCACCTTCATTTGAAATTTTTTTGGATTGGGTGTCAAGGAGATGGATGGAAATCTGATATTCACATGGCCAAGACTCATTTGAAAAATCTCCCTTCTCCTTATCCACATTTTTTGTCATCTAGGGGTTACCTTCTTGAAAGTTTAGGCATACCTAATTTTCATCATTTTCAAATAGAGAGAAGATATCCATGCCTCATAGGAATGGAAAAAAATTAGTTTGAGGTTCATTAAATCCTCCTCATGATAGGGGAAGAACATAATATTGGAGCTGCAACAAGATGATAATATTTCACTCCATCCCGAACATATCCTATAGATTCTTCTTCTTTGTAGGGAAGAAAGAAAACTCCATGTTCACAATTATGATCACTATCATATTCATTTGGTGATGAAAGGAAATAAAATTATCAGATAGGTTATGCTCAATTTATTCATATGAAAATGTTTCAATAAGGGAATTGGATTCTTCAATTTTTGTCCATTTCATAATTGGGCAATCTGTGCATCAATTTAAGAATCAAAATTGTAAAGAAAACCATTGATAACTACCTCAAAATCATATTCTTGAAGTAATTAAGTCCAGGATGGAGGATTGATTTATTTGACATCTTCATGGTTTGTGGAGTCCTCAGTGAGCACTAGATCATCCGCCATGGAACAAGAATATTCATCTCTCACACACATTGTTTCTCCAAAGGGTTATGCCTCGAGAAAAATCAATTAATAAATGGAGGGTCAAATTTCTTGTTACCTTCATTATACTCCAAGATGTTGAGTTGAATTTTGTCGAAAGGCTCAAGAAGAGGAAAATTATGAGAGGCACATAAGAATATTTTAGGGATATATACCTCATAATATGAATAATCATTATAATCTTCTTTTAAAAGATGATTCTCTTAATTTTCACCATTATGAAGTGCTTCGAGCTGCTCATATATTTCTTACTTAGCCTTAACATAGTTCATAATCTCAAGATTGGTTTTGGGATCAAAATTTCCTTCTCTAACACTCAAAATAATTTACACAAACTCAATTTTCAAGGTTTCCATTTCCTCATCTCCATATGAAATAAAATCATCTAAAGGAAGAGAGATGAAAGAGGGAGATTTGAGTTTCATAGTCAGGCAATGTGTGAAGTTAAGAACATTACCTTCAAGTAGATTCTTCATCGTCGTCCCTTCATACAAGATTTCATATCTCTTTTGTATATTTCTCATCAATATCTTAGATTATAAATAATTAATAGATGTAATTCCCATTTTCATTTCTCTAGCAACAATCCACTTGAATTGATGCCATCAAAATTTCATGATAGGATCTTCACAAGTAGAAATTTTATCTATTCTAGAAATTATTTTTATGACTATTGTAGAAAAATTACTAACCATCTTTCCTTTTATTGATTGAAGATTTTTGTTTGAAGCAAGAAACTTCTTCATTGTGTTAGAATCTTTACCTTTGCAAGTGATGGTAAACAATGATGGCTGATAAAAATTTTATAGATCTTGGTAGTCATCTTCTTCTTCATTGTTGTTGTCACTTATTGGTGCTAAACACCAATATCAAAAATTCATCATTGTGATGTGGGAAATGAATGTGACATGGATTTTTTTCTTGATAGAGTCACCTTTAAAATCTGATTTTCACTTTAAAACCTTTTTTTTAATATGTATTTTTAGTTTCTACAAATTATAAAGGGTGCACGAGGAAGATTTCTCCCAATAGAGTCTCCAAAAATTGTTGGAAAAATAATTTTTCATGTGGGAAAAAACTGTTGGTTTCCACAAATGGTCATGGGACTAAGCCCCTCCTTCTTTTGTATGGGGAGGCTCACATTATTGAATGTAAACTAACTAAGAGTTGTGGGTGGGCATTAGGATGGAGGTCGCACAAGAATATTCCACTAAACTTGTGGAAAAGTGCTTGTACAAGGTACATGAGAGTAATTGTAGTGGAGAGAGGTAAAGGGGAGTAGGGGAAATAAAGAGGGAGAGGGCTGCTATTATGAGTAGGCACTAGAAAATTTCACATAAAATAACTATAGTAGGTCCATATTCAATTAGAAGAACACAACAATGCAAAAAAAAAAGAATAAAAATCATAGACTCAAAATTATATTGACTCATTAATCAAAGGCACATATACCTTTCTTAGTTTTACAATATTATCATGTATGAAAACTTGGAAATAGAGAGTAGAGTAACATAAGACAATGAATAGAAGAATTGCAGCTTTTATTTCTTGATGTAGAAGTGGAAATATCAACAACATAAATTCAATCAATAACTTCTAACCCTTTGGAATAGATAATCCATTCCAATTTATAACATTACAATTTTCCTTTCATCTCCCCCCACAAAACGTTTCACCTTCCCTCATGACCTTTGACCTTTGACCTTCACTCGTGACCTTTGACCTTTGACCTTCCCTTGCAACATTTCATGTTTCTTCCACTTGTGACCTTTCATATTCCTTCCACTTGTAACATTTCATATTCAAAACATTAAAAAATAGGGAAAAAATGCATTTTCAATGAGGAATTGGAATATACGGAGAGAATAAGGGTGAGAGAGGTTGATTATAGATGCCTAACATCTTCCAAACAATTGTTTTCATCTTTCAGATGTCTATCTACATCTTCCGGACATCCGACATCTTCCAGATTCCCATCTACATCTTCTAGAATCTCATATGCATCTTCTAGATTCCCATATGCATCTTCCGATTCTTGACATCTTCCAAATGCCCGTCTCATCTTTAAGACACTTGACTACAAATTATTTTATTTTCCCTAGGATAAAAACTTGATGGAGTTTAGTTATCCAATATATGAATTTTCATGGAAAATGTCCAATTAATGAAATTGTACTATTTATAATGCTTTAAAATGAATTACTTATCAAGTTTTACCCATACCTCAAGTTTTACCTCAAGGTGTGTGTCAATGAGCCGAGTGGCAAGAAGAGTCTATAACCACCATGGACTAAGCCATCCCATGTATCATGAAGAGAAACCTCACTTGATATTTTTTGGCTTCAAAGTCTTCCCAATTTTCCGAACCTTTCGAGCAAGATTCACTTTGTAAGAAGACTCTTGAGCTACAATTTTAGACAATTTTCTATATTTTAATGTTCCCATAATATTTCCTCAATCATTCCACAATGAATTAATATATGTTATATTTCCATTTCCTAGGTTATAAGATCCTAACACTTCAAGGATCCTAAAACTTTGTATAAAAGGGAATTTTTAAAACTTACATTTTCCAATACCTTACCCGCAAAGACCCATTTTTTCATAACTTCTTCCTGACTTTAATTTTATTCCCTAAATATTCCTAAACTGCCTTAGAAAAATTCATTTATCTCTCTTAAAACTCTTGGATTTTTTTTTATTTTCCCTGAATAGAGGATGTTTAGTAGTATAAAAAGGCCAAAAATAGACCTTTTGAAGCATCCGAGAGCATTGTTCTTTCTTAGATATCAGTAGCTTCAAGAACCATGCTAAGTAATCTTCCCTGCACATGAAACACACTTTAAAATCATGTTATCACATTCCTCTCGACTATAATGAGGGTGACACAATTGAAATGATGGTTGGAGGAAAAGTTTACATTGACTGGGAAAGGGAATTTCAAGTGTGGGCTTGGTTGTCATGACCAAAATTTTGAATTTTTCATGCTAGACATTTTACATGACAAAATACATTATATTAAAGATTCTATTTATAGTTATTCTAGTGAATTTATATAATTTTTATTAGTACCCATTGGCATCATTAATATTCTAAACATTACTTTAGGATGTACCCTTTTGTGCTAATCTTCATCATTGTGATACTTCAACACCTCTTGGCTATAATTTTTAGTATTTACACTAATGGTTTTTGTACATATTTCATTACTACATACATATTTATTTATCATATGGGTATGAATTTTTTTCTCTAAGGTTATCATCTTTCCCCCTTATATTTTTATTAGGCCTCTCATTATGGGTTTTCCCACCTTAGGTATTCTATGCCACATATTATCGTTTCTATATAGCTTATATAGGAGAATCCTTTGTCTCTTCCGACACTTGTAAGGAATATACCTCCTTTACCTTGTAATTATAATGTTCCTCTTTAAGAGTATTTTATTGATTATATTTCATGCCACCTCTTGGCTATAATTTTTAGTATTTACACTAATGGTTTTTGTACATATTTCATTACTACATACATATTTATTTATCATATGGGTATGAATTTTTTTCTCTAAGGTTATCATCTTTCCCCCTTATATTTTTATTAGGCCTCTCATTATGGGTTTTCCCACCTTAGGTATTCTATGACACATATTATCGTTTCTATATAGCTTATATAGGAGAATCCTTTGTCTCTTCCGACACTTGTAAGGAATATACCTCCTTTACCCCGTAATTATAATGTTCCTCTTTACGAGTATTTTATTGATTATATTTCATGCCACCCCTTTCATGCACATATATATTTTCAAAACAATTCCAAAAATCAAATAATCACATAATACAAAAAAATCGTATATTTTCAAAAATACAAAATTAGGGCATGTTTATGGTTTGAATGGATATATTGTTACTTAATGATTGGTTTTTTGTCATGTTTGTTTCATGTACAACATTTATTTTATATATAATATTTATACACATGTGTTCATGAGGTATTTTGATCTTGATACAGACACAAACATGATGACACATGATGAGAAATGTGGTTTGGTTCCTTCCATCGACACTACTATTTGGGGTATCTCCAACAATATATAGGTGATTTTATTTCATTATAGTTCCTTTATAATTCCTCATCATTATTGATTATATACATAGTTTATATGTTACCATTGGAGCTATTAGGAATAACACATGTTTTGTACAACACTAACCTATCTTGCTAAACCTATTTTCACTATTATTGTTTGATATAACTTCTTGATACATTAAAATAACTACATGCTTATGGAATTATTTTATTCCTTGATTATAATTGAGTACTACCTTCCTTTATTAAAAGTATATGATTTTTTTCTTTATATGACCTAAGTGCATTGATTGTCTTGTGACACTATGGGTGCACATGTTCTTAGTTCTATGCCTATATTGTGTCTATACACTTACTACTCTATATGTGGCCTATAATTCCTTCTATTATGATTGTATTATGACACAAAGAATGTCCCATAATTTTAGGTGTATACATTTATGTGACAATAATATTATACTATTTATCACTTGTCTCTACACTATTGTTTGTATTGATAATACTAGTTATACTCTAGATTATGTTATACTTGTCTCTTATTACACTAATATATTTATTTATATAATATTGCTACTATGGATTATACCATAATTGAATATTATTTCATTGAAGTATTTATTTCAATATTACTTCGATCTAACTTATGACATGATTGAATCTTATAGCAATGATGTTTATATTTCTACTCACGCTTACGACATGCTTAACTCTTACTACAAAGATGTCTCTATCTATATACTATTGCTACTCTATATTAAATTAAATGTTTGAATATTACTATAATTATGTATTTATTTCGATATTATTACTACTATGGCTTATGACATGACTAGATATTTCTACACTATTATTCCTTCTTCGTACGCATGTACGCATGTACTATTACTTGTTACATGTTGCATTTTTCTTTCTCTATACACCATGTTTTCTACTGTAAAACCTCTTTTGTAGGAGTAATTTCATAATTGTTGCCACATTTCTATCCATATATGTGATCCTACATATAATATCGAACTTATCTAAAAGGGAAACACATATATTCTTTTGATCCACATAATCAATTGCTTTATCACATGTTTCACAAAGGATTGCAAAATATAAGAGAATCTTGTCTCCAAGAGGAGAATGGGGAGATTAAGAAAGAATATGTCCATCTACTCTCATTTACACTAAAAATAGAGATATATCGTTGAAAGTCTTGAAATTTTGGGAAATCCCTTTTTTTTAGAAACTACATGAAATGATTATGTTTGAACGAGGATTTTTTTAGAAAAACTCCTAAGGAATAAAGGTACACTTAGGTGGTGTGGAAAAGGTGAAATAATATTTTTTTGAGGATTTCACATTCTAGGATAAGAAGTGCATACAAATAATATATTTATAATTCTAGTAGGGAGATTTGAACTGTCATTTTTTGTTTTTTGTTATAGTTATGTTATGCGATCACTATATCTTTATGGTTGTTTTTCTGTTGTGTTTCTCTTGTGTTCTATACTAGTATTTTATTTTTATCTAGGTTCTGAGACCCATTTGATGTAACAAGGTTGGTCCCTTTTAATTTCCCACCTTTTACCAATAAAAAGAGGGGGATTCATCAGATATATTCTACATCGACAAACTCATTATAGGACTCGCGAATAGGTGTTTATAGGGTACATATACTAAAAAGTGGTAGAATACAATGAAAATCAAAACCATACATTTTAGTTAATATTTTGGTATGGTTCTCACCAAAATGAACGTCCCTAGATAGAGGGAATATTCATAGAAACTTCCAATACTCTCAAATTTTATTAACTATTCACATGTTTCTTATATAGTTTCATAAATATATTACTTAATTTAGGAATTATAAAAATTTCATGAGTACTTCATTCCTTCTCCTCTACACTACTAAGTAAAAATTATAAGAATAAGGTTTGGGGGCATGATATACTATTCCTTTTGATTATGTTGTTTTATCTTTTTAACAATTATAATAGTTACAATAGTTACATAATTAGCTCTAGATCTATTTGTAGTGGTGTGTTTTTGGAGTTGTAGAAGGTATGAATGTGGATAAGTTATTTATAGGTTGTCCTTACTCTTCTCTCACAAAACATGAAGGGTAAGATATAAAAATTACTAAAAATTATGATATGTCGGTCTTCTCTCTTGATGGGGAACTTCGGTTCCTCTATCTACTTTCGTGTTGGGTTGCATGCACTCAATACTCCAGTTTCTCCTTTAACATAACTATGGAATAATAATTCAAAATCCTTTGACATATTAAAAATAATTTTGAATATCTAAAGCACTAGAATAATGTGAGTTCATCCCTTTATAGAATGATCAATTGTATTCCTTCCATGTTTAAATATTCTTTACTTTATTTTATATAAGTTCAATGTGAAAAAATATACAAGAATCATCTATACTTTGAGTTATACTTCAATTTATATCATAGACATTAACTACACTATGTGTTGCAAGTTTCGCCATGGAGTGTGCCAACACTAACACATCAGAGAATAACTATAGAGAAAAGAAAAAGGGTTTGTGCACACTTATGTGTGTTTTTCCTATAAGCATGTAATATTAAATTACAATTAAAGGGGGGAAATGTAGACACTAAAATTAGGTAACTTGTACTTTAGAAATGATAAGTTTGAATATGTTCCCTTGCTAAGAGAAATACTCACATTTTAATTCCAATCAATATATCTTCCTATATCTGTTGTGACTTGATCACTTTACACTCTTCTATATCACAAATTCAAGAGTATTATTTAATAAAATTAATAAACTATCCAGGTGCATTAAGCTACACCTCTATGTTTGAAATCATGCTTCTCTTGTCTTTAACCATAGAGTTTGGTTAGGATGTGAAATCTGGTCATGGATGATTGTATGGTTATAAAATTTTCTATCCTCTTAACTCTATTTTTAATTTAAATATATTTATTATGCCTTTTCATCTTCCTTTGGTCATCCTTATCAAAATATTTCACTTGTGAAAGGCTATATAAGTAATTCAATATCACTTTATAACTCACCTAGAATTCTTATAAGCTATTATTGTAAATATCATTCCAAAAGCACTCAAGGCTCTCCAAAAATTCCTAAATTAGTGGCACATCAATCACAACACCCCTAATACAAGTTTAAATAACTCAACTAGGTCAAGATGTTTGTCTTCCTCAATTTTAAATAATGAAAAGGTCATAGAGCCATGTCTTATCAAGATTGAAGTCACTCCAAGAATTTGTTTTCAAGAAAAAAGGGTTAGGTCACATTGTTGAAGAACACTACACCACTCTACTACTACACTAGGTAACTTTTATACTTTAAAATTATCCTACGATATTTATGTTAAGTGACATGAGGGAACTCATAGGTGATTGTTGTAGATAATAGTAAAACTTACACAACCCCTTAGGAGAAATAAATGAGGCTTTATCCCACATGAGGACATGTAGTGCAACATTTCGATTGGTTCTACTAGGTTGACCACCAAGGGTTGTTCACCTCACCATAAAAAATGATTTATCCGTTTGGTTATCTAATTATTTAATGAAGGTTATTTCATATTTATGGGGTCTCTAATTTTTTCATGTGGTTACAAGTAATACCAAACTTGTTTGAAATAGACTGACATATAATGAAGGAAATTTCTTGGAAAGTGAAGCACATAGGAAGTTGTAGAGTCAAAAATTCAAAGGGTACAATACCAAAAACTTCTAGTCAAGACCATATAACTTAAGGTCTAGACCATACATAATTCCAATGATCTTACACTAGCTCATTTTCCATTTTTAAGATTGATGAATAAGTGTTTCCATTTTTATCTATCTATTCCGAGCTATTCAATTAAGTCTTCATCTCCTTTTATGTCCTTGATATTGTTTGATATTTTATCAATCATTTCAACTATTAATTTAATATTATGATTATGTATGGTTAATTGTAAATTGATAAGATCAAAATAATCTCTTGTAACTAACCCATACATCTTATTTACACTTGTGCACTTTCTATAACATAATTTAATTAGGGTGTAAGAAAATGTGAGTGTTAGTTATAGTGTAAGAAAAATAGAAATTTGGCCATTATTAAAGGATAAGTTATGATGTTTTCGTGTCAACATTTTCTCCCCCTTTAAGTTTGAAATTTCAAATTGTATACTTACAGGAAAAAAACTAAATGTCCACGCACACTTTTCTTTTATTTGATATTTTCTCTTATTTTTGTGTTGTCACGTTCCATGGTGAAACCTACTTGATACAAAGTGTAATCAATATCCATACAAGAAACTAAACTATAACTAAAATTTGGATAGTGTATGTGAATTTTTAAATTAAATATGATAAAATGTGAAAGGAATACATACATTTTATTTGCTAAGGGATGAGATACCATTCTTGTTTTTATTATAGATTATAATGTGTATTAAGTTTTGAATGATTCGTGGACATGATCAATCCCCAATGTTTTTCAAGGATAATTTAAAACATGATAGGATTTTAGTACACTTTACCTAATACTAAGAGGATATGTTTCATAATAAATTTGTCCCAAAATTTTTGAAAAATGGAATAACAATCTACAAAGTATATATCTACTTTTTTATCTTCCAATCCTATGGAATATATAGTTCTGAGATGGATATAATCCTAATTATGTAATAACCAAAATTTGAAAGGGAATGAAATGCATCTCACACCCCCATTGTGTATTGTAATTACTTTATGTGATATATGAAAAACATAAATAATGCAAAAAGAGGAGAAGGCTCATGACCCTACACCCTATATTTGAATGATGTATTGAATAAGGAATTAAATACTCACACCCCTTATTTCTTATAGTGAAATATATATATATATATATATATATATATATATATATATATATATATATATATATTTTTTAACTATCTTTAGAAATTCAAAATGATACAATTTACTTTAAATATTCCCCAATATGGAAACATATATCTTGGACCATATAATAATAAAATTTCAGCATTGATAGATGGTTATTTACCAATGTGAATTTTTTCCATGTTATGTATTTGTAAGTATTTCTAAGAATATGTTTCCTCCATAACTATGTATTTGAGTATTAAATTATCCATTGAAGTCCCCTTATTTTGAGGAAAGTGATATGTATCAATAGAGTACATGACTTAAAATAAATGATGTGTGCCCATGCCAAATAAATTAGATAGAATACATTGGATCATGTGGAGGAATATATTTTGTGGCCACCATTGGGATCTTGTTCCTATAAAGGGGATGAATATGGTGGAAACCATATTGAAAAAAACATGAAATAAGCAATAAGAAATAATGGTAACAATAATCATGTATAAGAGAAAATAAGTGTATAGGTAAATGAGATTATAAGTAAGATAACATAAGAGAACATAATAAGCTCCATGTAAAAGAGTCATATCAAGGCCTTGAGATGAAAATATGAGACAAAAAGTTTTTTTATATAATCATAATGATTGTGCATAGGATGCATAAAAATAAGCAAGTATACAAGTAATCATAACTGCAAGTACATATGAAATATTATAGACATAAGAGGCATGAATCTACAAAAATGGGACAATAAGTTGTCACAATACAAGCACAATGAAGGAAATAGATAATGATTCACCCCCCTCTCAGTGTCCTAGTTTCCAAAAATTTGTATCAAGATCTTAGTCCTTTGGAATCGATCCTAACAACTTGGAGGTGATCATGAAAGCACAAGCATGGGTTCATTAGCATAATCATTTCTAAAAAAGAAGTATGAAATTTCTCAAGCCTTTATTGTTGAGTTAAAGAAGGAAATCAAACTCCTAGAAGGAAATCATGGTCAAGAATTGAATGAAATGGCATCATTTTTGAGAAAGTGTCAAAGGATTTTAGAGACAAAGAAAATTCTTTCCTTAAACATGAAGAAGAACTAAGGACTTTGAAGGTTGAGTTGAAACAAGCCACTAGAAAACTTGATGAATTACAAATAAAACAAAGGCATCCTAGTGACAAATCAGAATTGGTTGTCAAAAATGAATAAAATGAAAAAATGAAGTAGAGCATGAGATATGTCAAGAAACTATCCAAGTCAAGAGTGAATAATGTGAGAGACTAAATGCAAAATTAAATACCCTAAGAGAGGAACTAGAACAAGCAAGGAAAAGGGAATTGAGGGCTGAGTCAAGCCATGTATCTTATCAAGGATGTTTTGAGACTAAGAAGGACAAAAAAAACATAAGAAGACCATTAGGAATCCAAATTCAAGGATACTCTCAGGTAAGTTTCATGGAATTTTCTTTCCATGTAATGTGTTTGGGCATAGAGCTAGAGATTGTAGGAGAAAATTAGATGAATAACATCCATGGAGAGATTGTAGTACTGAATATGAGAAGAACATATTATGTTTTAATTGCAAAGAAAAGGGTTGCATAGCCAAGTATTTCCTAGAAGAACCATAGAGGCAATTTTGGGAAGAAGACTCAAGAGGCAAAAACTAGGTTGTATGTTTCAACTACCATGGGAAAGGTCACTTTGCAAGACAATGTCATGAATCCCCTAAATATATCTACAAGACGAATGCATTCAATATGAAAGGAAAAAAGGTAAAGGAAAATTCTAAGAATGAGACCAAGGTAGCCATGTCTCAAGAAAACCTTTGAAAGAAAGAATTCAAGTACATTTAAAGAGTTAAGGAAACCAATTATAATCCTGAAAAGATAAAGGATGACGATAAATTATAATGGGAAGATGATGTCAAGAATCAAGTATTAATGATATTCATAGGGATTCTAGTACAAACAAGACAGGTAGGAAGTGATGATAAGGGTAAAAAGAAGGAAGACAATTTCAGTGTAAATCATGAAGAATATTTACCTTAAATTGTGTTAGAGAAGATGTATGAGTTTCATCATGTATGTCTATCAGGAACTCAATCAAAAAATGAGATCTTAGATAAAGTGACTATCACATCAAGGAATAATCCAAGAATACAAATAAGGAAATAAAGTCTAGAAGGGAAAGAATATAGTCATCATGTTGCTTTGATGACTTTCTCCTATTTTAAGGTGATCTCATAAGATGGTGTGTCCCCATAGGATTATAGGAGAAATAAACTATCTGAAAGAAGCATTAGTGTGTACCGAGAAGAATCATCTTTAGTATGTGTTGGTAAGAGATCTCTCATGTTGCAAGTGTGCATGGAGTCAAAGGTGTGTTTTCCTATTTTTATTCTTAGGAATTTTTACATAGTGTGTTTAAATAAAATGTTTGAAGGTCCCAAATGATTTCAATTAAGGAAAGAGTTCCCATAAAACACAAGGTATTTATTTCCATCATTTATGTTTGTTTTCATAGTGTTAGTTTGAGTTGTATACATAGGTGCCCTCAAGAAAAGGTAGAATTGTGAAAAGTTGGTCCTGATGCTCTATGTTATTTTTGACTTAGTCTTCATGTGTAGTGTCACTCAAAGTAACCATAACATCTTTAATTTTGTGTAAGAAATGTAAAAATAACACCGATGTGTGTCTCGCATTAACCAATAGATCACTTTAACTCATAAAAATGGCATGTTGGTTAAGTCTTCACAATCTGTGTCTAGATAAACCACAATATTTTTGCGAAAAAATTGACCCCAACCTTAAATCAATAAAGAGTTTAAGGAAATGTCTAAGGTTCATTAAATTACTGATAGGTTACCCAAAGATAGTGATAGGTGGTTGATGAGTAATGAAATGCTGCTAAAACTAATTGAAGTTTTTGACCATGTTCTCAATGTCCATTTTATGAGAAAGTATGTGATAGTCAGGTTTGTGTCACTTATTTTTCTATTGTCATGAGCCATAATTGTGGTCACATTTATGTTAAAGTGTCTATCACTACCGAGTAAATGTGCTGATTTGAGAAATCAATAAAAGGTAGTTTATGTCCTTATCAAAGTGTCTTTCAAAATCAAGAGTTTTGGATTGCCTAAATGTTACTGGGAAGGTAGTCGTTTCATGAGAAGATCTAAGTGTGGAAATTTTGTCTCAATTAGGTCTTGAGGATGCATGGGTCTTAAGATTTTAACCTTAGTGATGTGAGAATGTACATTGGTTCTGAACATAAGTCATATTAGTTGTTAAAGGAATTACATCTTATTAGTGTTTTAGTCATGATTTGATACAAGAAATTAATCCAATATATCATGAAGTTTTTTGAACTAAGAGAAGCTATCCTACTTTGAGTGAAAAGATCATGATGTCAAAGTTTTGATCGAATTCTATCAAATATATTTGAGTTAGCAAAGTGTAAATGATATCAAATTTTGAAAGTATACAATGTTAAACATAAGGTCATAATCAATCTTGAGATGAACTCATTAATTCTTGGTTAAGTCAGGTTAGGTTTCATCAAGTGTATAGAGGTTGAGTTCAAAGAGTATAACAATTCTTAGTTTGATTTGAAGAAGCTATGGCCTCTGTTATAAAGAGAGATGATTTCAAGAAGCATTAAAAGACCTGTCTGACCGATCATAAGAGTTTTCATGTCCAAATGCTACATGAAAGATATAAGAAGATTCTTGATATATGGAAGTCATTGAATAAGGTTATGGAGTCATTAAATACATTTCAAACTATCAAAAAACTTTAAGAAAAGCTATAATGACCTCTTAAGTAGAGATAGAGTGTTGTAGATCATGAGAGTTAGCACAATCATTTTAAGAGTTGGATTTAGTGTGAAAAGAGGAATCGATAGAATACGTTGTATTTTGAAAGTCTCTACATGTTATTACAGTCATTTTTAAACTAAAATAATCAAATCGAGTGAGATATAAATTAAAATCACCAAAATCTATAATTTTGGAGATGCACTCGTGATGAAAATCCTTGAGAGGATTGTTTAACACCTTGAAAACTGTAAGTAAGGATTGACAAAAGTCAAGGAATATAATTTTAGGGAGATAAATATGATCACACAGTTATGAAACACATCTAGTGGGACAATGAAGAACCTACTCAATTTGAAATACCCTACTCTAGGGGTCAAAAGTACTGAAACAAGTTTCTTGGGAGGGTAAAGACAAAGCAATCAGTAGATCAATTATAAGTAGCGAGATGATTATTCAAGGAAAAAAGTAACTAAGTTAAACTTGTTCAGGATCCAAGACCTAAACCAATCAAACACTTGAATGTGAATAAATGAAGGCATTTTCATGGGGGAGCTAGTTCATCCTTTTGAGCACAAGTGTTGAAGATTAAAGAAGGACTTGGGAAAAAGGATAGTAGTTTAACGTTGATTGGTGAGTAAATATATGTATCTCCTCAAGCTATTGATGGAAAAGAAAGTGGTCTAATCTAATGGGGAGCTCTTTAAGGTAAGTTTAAACTTTCAAAAATGACTACCCGCATGTTGTTTATCTTGTTGAAGCAATGACCCTTTGGAATATATGTCAAAGGGGAGAGAGTCGAGAGACAAGGAATGGTGGTTTGAAGTTGCTAGTGTGTGTTTGCCATCAAATTTTATGAGTTTGTTGTCATCAATGACAAAGGGGAGATTTTTGAACCATGGTGCATTGGTGTTTTCAATTATATCAGGTGATATTTGTGGCAAAGGGTTAGTGATGAAGTGAGGATCGGTGCAAAGACATGACGGTTGATTTGTATTGCCTTATTAGGATGATTGAGCATTAAGGATGGTTTTAGGATATTATCATCTTGGTCGGTGAGTTAGGGGACCACCGTAGGTATGTATATGGTTCTTAATCTTAGAACAAGTGTTGTACAGGTCATATATGATGATTCTATCATGAGGAAGAGCTTTTGGAATGAAAATAAGTCAAATGTTAGGAGTCACAAGTGTAATTAGTCTATTTAGACTTATTTTTGGAGCCTAATGAGGTGTATGGGAAAAAATTAGGTCAATAAAATACTAGGTAAGCATGATAGGAGCCTAGAAACATTTCCTAGGAACGTATGAGCATCCAAAAAGATTATTTTAGCTCTTGAATGAAAAATTCAAAAGTTCACCAAAACTGCCCTTAAGGACTAACAGTGAATGTAGAGGTAAATGAGATAGGTTTGAGTTGTACATGAATATTTATGGAAAACCAAGCCATGGAGTTTGTAGAGGGGTGTTTTTTAGTGTTTCATGTCAAATTTCATCAAGTTTTTAAGAGGTTTGTGGAAGTTTTTTCTAAAACTGGATTCCTAAGGAATGCAAATCAAGCACCCTATCTTCTTAGCATCCAAGAAAAAATATGGATCCTCCTTCAAATAAATCATATAATAAATATTTTAATCTAATGCCAAGCTTTATTTTTTGTAAAATGTTTGAGGGTCAAAGGTGGAAGAACAAGAAAGTTCTCATCAATTTTCCAAGCCTTATTTTCTCTCTCCCAAGCATCTTCCTGAATCAATGGAAGTAAATTTGGTTTGTTGGTATTCAAATGTTTTGATTTAGATATTTCAATAATTTTCAAGGTTTACCAAAATATCTCCAAGTCCCTTTTGTTATCAATGCTTTCCAATCTTGTCAGTGTTAATACAAGGGTTACTCAAGGTGTGCAAGGTTGTATCTTACAAATGTATTGTGGGAAGAATCAGTCATGTAGTTGAGTTTGGATCAAATGTTGAACTTGAAAAACGTGTTTAACACTATATAATAGTCTTTGGTGTATGATAAATGTTCAATTGTGTGTTAGATAGGAAGTGTGAAGCCAAATTTCCTTCTTTGATCATACTTTTCTTCCTATGCCAAATCGTGAAGTGCACTCTTTGAGTTGCAAGATGTGAGTTTTCCTCATAAGATCATAATGTTCAAAGAATTAAAGGTTCTGAAATGGCATAAAATTTACAAGACATGGTTTCAAGGTGTTAGGGTTATGTATAATGCTAAGTTGAAGATTGTGAAACTCATTTGTAGACATAATGTACATTATGCAAGAATTTTTTGACAAGTGCAAAGGTTATTAAATCTTGGTCTCTAGGAAGATATAGGATGATTAATCAAGTCTATAAGACTATCTATAACTCCTCTAAACAATTTTTTCATCAAATCATAATCAAAGCAATTTTTTCTTATCGTGAATAATCTTCACAATTTTTAGTATAATGTACACTTTTTTCAATTCTTGGGAGAAAAAAATGACAATTCAAGATGAATTTGAAAAATGAAAAAGGAGTATAGTGTTTGAACAATCCTACTAGATTTGAAAGTTTTTAATTTTAACAAAAATTGAAGAAGAATATCAATTTCAATCTCTCTTGGGCATGCATGAAAGTGAAACCCTTAGGCTAGGGTTTGAACTATAAAAACCTTTAAATCTCGAGTTTGAACCAATGAAATTTATTGAAATTTTGAGCATACATCTGTCTAGAAAATGTCTTTCATATTTTTCTAGTATTAATTCGAATCTTTAAGTGTACATCGAGTTCTTCTTAACATTTATTTAGAGACATGGTTTCAAATCTTTATCACCATACAAGTATTTTTAAAATTTAGTTTCTCTACAGTTGAATGTATGAGACTTTTTGCTTAACTTCACAGGGTCAAAGGAAGGATTAAAGCATTTATATTTGTCTTACAAGTGTTTGAAGTGATAATTTAACTTGAAAGTAAGACATTTAAGAACCAAAATCATGAAACAAAACTTTCTCGTTAAATATCTTGGAAAATTTGGTTAAATGAAAGAAATTTCATTCAAACATGACTATAAGTTGGTAAAGTATTATCCAAATAATGTTAAAAGAATATTGAATAAGTGTATTTAATGCTCCATAAGGCATGATGGTTCTCTCCAAGTTTAATCAAATCTTACCACTACCAAAACAAAGTGATGTTGGTTAAGTTTCCAAGCCATGGTTGATTCTATGAGAAGTTGTAAAGTCTTGTTTGAATGGAGGAAGACATGAAAATATCATAAAGGATATCAAGGTTCATTGTAATGTATATCAATGTTGTTTCCACCTTATTCATTGTTTTGAATATGTCAAAAGTAAGTGAAATCACCACTTTGTACATGTTAGGATAGAATGAATAGTTACAAATGAATGATTTACTGAAGTTAGAGAGTGAAAGAGAATTTATATATTATTATTGTTTCTCTATTCAATTTTATGATGTTCTAACAGTCTAGGAAAGGGCCTCCAAACCAATAAAATTGGTTGTTGGAATCATATCACTTGTGGGCGATTCTTGAAATGTTTTCGGTCTTCCATGTTATGTTCACTTAAAGTTAAATGAAAATACTTTGGGTGAAGTGACAGTTACGAGAGTGTGTAATGCTTGGATATAAAGGTTTATTAATTTTAAAATTGGATAATTTTTTACAGAGTCAACAATGTTATTATGAGACCGTGTTGTAAAAGGGTTATGTGATGCATGCTTATAAAATATCTATTTCTTATACGTGAGAAGTTATTGAATGAGGTGTGTGTTTGCTGATATATGAATTTGAATGAAGATGATTTTAAGAACTCAAAAAAGGAGCAATATTATTTAGAGAAGAATGATCTCCATGAAGATGAAATCCTGATCACTAATGCATGATTGAAGACTCGAGAATATCTTATGTAGAATTTGATGGAAGAACTAGTTGTTTAAGGAAGAGATTAATTGAGTAAAGAATTATATTACCCGATGATGAGGGTTCATGAATAGACTTATAAAGGAGGAGGATATCCAAAGATGATAATTATATGTGATGATTACAATTCCTTCTTGATTGTATGATATTAGGATGTTGGACATTTGAGAAAGGGTATAATTGAGAAGATGTCTTGACTGAAAATCATGTCTAGTGTGAGTGCATGAAAGAAAATTCTATCAAAGGTTGCATATAAGCATATTGAAAGAGGAGTGCTTGAAAATTTTGAACATGTAGATAAGCATGGCATATCAAAATTTGGAGCTTGAGTGTGTCATTCAAGTGAATGATTTGATATGAAAGTGTAGATAAATCGAGCCTTGTATGACGAGAGGTTAGTGATTATAGAGTGATGAGAATGAGAGAGAAAATTTAAGAAAAGTGATCTGATTTAGAGGTCACCATTAGTTGTATGAAGACAAAAAAATATGAGTGACAAAAATATTTAAAAGTATAAGTCATGACTTAGCATGTGGGGAGTTATTGGTTGTCGTAAGTTAAGGGTTACTAAAGGCTAGTTGTTTCTAGACTAAACTTGGGAGTTGAAGCTTCTAGGCAGGTTGAAGCTTGTCAAAGACTAAGTGGCATCTTGGTTGAATTTTGGAGTTACAACTCCATGTTGAGTAGTAGCTCAACTTTGAAATCAATGTAACAAATAAATGACATTCTTGTCCTAAGCCTATTTCTTAGTTTTAGTGGTTTTTCCCTAGTTTGGGTTTCCCACATTAAACTATGTGTCTCTATGTATACTCTCATGTTAATTTCTTGTGTATGTTTTTATGTGTTCATCATAGCAAGATTGGTAAAATGGAAATGTCTGTAAAATTTGAATAGTCACTAATTCACGCCCCTCTCAGTGTCATAGTTTCCAACACTTTGTGAATCAAATCATTGCTTGTGCTAAGTGATAGGTGGAAGAAAAATTGGGTAAAAGTCTTCTATAGTTCACTGTGCTTTTAAATTTTCTTGCCTATAAATTTAAAATAAGGTAAAAAGAAAACCGTTTACCATGAATTTGTGTCTGAGTTGATGTGAATTAAAAGTGATCGGGATTCAAATTGCATTGCTTGGTCAGGTAAAAGGAATTGTGTTTGATTATGTTTTAGACATTGGTTTCAAATGAAGTTGACATATTAGTTATTTAATGAACTAGTTAGTGTTGCAAGTTATTGCTATAAACTTGTTTACATTAGTTGATCACTTTATTTTAGTTTAAATTTTATTTAATTGATACTCTTTTGGTTGAGGTTGTATAAAACCAATAATGTCCAATTATTTCATAATGAAACAACTAAATGGAGAGTTGTTAATTCCATGCCACTTCTATGAACTCACCATGTATATTATTACAGATGACATGATGGATTAGTTATTATGAGCATTTAAATGGACTGATTACATGCATACTCGTCATGCGATAAATTGTTTTTTCGATTATAAAAATTGATCGATATGCATTCATATTTGGATATGTATTGATTATAGAGTGAAATATGATTTTGAAGGGTTTTAATATGGTAGTTGACCTCTTGTATTAATTTGAATTTAATGTAATACTTTATGAAATAAGGATATGTCCTTGATGATTTCAATAAATACATTTATTGATAGACTATCTCTTATGAGTTTTAATGATGTTTCCGTTGTCTTCAACAATGGATTGTACTTGAAAATGATTATGAAAAATTGTACTTGATTAAATAATTGTACTTTACGACAGTAATTTTTGTAGAAAAGGTAAAAAGATCTGTTTTTTAAGGACTAAAAACTTGTACTAAAAGAGAAGCCAAGAAAAAGGACAAACCCCAAAACAAAACACAAGGGTCCGAGAAAGGGTTTTGGTAAACCATGGTGAGAGTTGAACCAGAGACATAGCACCCAGATCATAATCCTAACACTACACCTCAAAACATGTCTTCATCACCAATTCAGCTATCCTCCACTCTTGAAGGGTTTTGGTAAACTATGGTGAGAGTCTAAACAAATACGTAGCACCAGGATCATAAGCCTAACATTGTGCCTCACAAAACATGTTCATCACCGAATTAGCTATCCTTTATCCTTTAATTAAGACAATATTTAATTTGAATTATTAAATGACAATTATTACAATTATATGAAGACATAAACAATTAAATATTTAATTAATCGAGTTAAATGATTAATGTTGAATGGAACAAAAAATCAAAGTTGTGAAATAATTACATTTATTTGACTCGATCATAAGGAGATTAATTAAATAATTGAATTGTTATTTAAATACAACTTAAATAGTACATGGATGACTAGTTGTACCTTTACAATAACTACTTGTTTAACGACATAATGATGTCAAAGTACAAAAGTACAATACCTTTAATAAGCTATTACTATGAGATGTGATTGATGATTTTTTTATTATAATTGATATTAAGTCATGTTAAAATGTTTAATAAGAGTATATCTCTTCTCATAGAGCTACTTAATGATAATTAATGATAAGGTGGATTTACGACATTATCTAATCGGGATTGGATTGTTATCTAATATTAATGAAATGGTTAAACTAAACCTAGTCCTAACAATGATAGTCGTAAAGTGACACTTTGAGTTTGGACACTTTGAATGATAGTAACTAGTAAGTTACTAATGACTTGTTGATAAACATATAACTTAACTTAATCTCTAAATGATAAAATATACCTTGTAATTGACATTGTGTATTAAGTAAGCATGAACTCTAAGTCTCATACTTTGGTTGATTGTACTCTAACCGTACCATCTTAGGATGGATACGGAAGGGTAATAATTACTTCATGATGAGAGTCATTAAGTAATCATTATCTTTCCCATAGGGGTCATAAGTTAGGAGTGTTAGCGTACACTCAAGTCAAGAGGTGAGACCTAGATTTTAGACCTTTTTAATATGTGAACTTGAAACACTCAAGTAATGATATGTGATCTAGATAATTGTGTGGTGACGGGACAAGTTTTTTTGGCTTATGTGCGGTCACAAAACTAAGTATGCAAGGAATATCTTGAAATATTTGGCCTAAGTAGTGTACTATATGAACACATTATCAGTTCATGGATTTCCTATATAATAGTGTGAGATGTTGAGTGAAACTCAACTAGCTAATTTTTAGGTAGACACTTAGGAACTGCATTAGTTCTCAAACCTAAATGAATAGGTAACCAACTACATACAAGTTATGCACACTCAAAAGAGTGATGATAAAGGGGATCAGGTAGATCTAATTGAAATTTACAACTACACATGGTTTTTATGTTATCAGATGGATTGTAAACTAGATTACTTGTTGGATTATTATTTTTATCATATAAAATCATTGAAGGCATGTAATGGGGTTAAGGGGTTTGTTTTAAAATAAATAAATCCCTTAATTTGGAGTTGTTATAACATTGGGTGTTACATTTTGGTATTATATTTAAAGGTTAATATAACTCGTGGAAGCGATGGGTCCTTATGTTAACACTAAGTTTTATTATTTTATAATAGAAAAAAATGGTTAGGACAATGGGCAATGTTGTGAATAATCAACCTATTGGGGTTAAGGTAGCAACAACCTAGAAATTGGACAAGATACTTGTTGTCATGCAATAAACTCACAATCCATTAGTTATTATGGAACATCATATTTTGGTTGAGGATGTTGACACTAAAAGTGATGAGAGTGTGCATCCTCAAGGACAACCAAATGCAAAGTGGATCCTAACACTGCTAATAATAATAATGTAAATACGTTAGATCCTAATGTTGTAAATCATAATACATATCATGTTAATAATAATGTAAATGTTATAGGTCTGAACCGACCTAATATTAAAAGGGCACGTTTGGCAACAAAAGCTTGTCAAATCAGTATTAAGCATAGCGTTCCCCAAAAAATTGTGGGACAACTCTAAGTGATGGAGCTAATAATTGGCTCAGTGAGATGGAGAATTATTTCACCATCATAAATTTTCAAGAAACTAAGGCGAGTTTGGGGTGTATTATCTCTCAAACGAGGATTCCTCATGGTAGGACAAGCTGGAATGTAGAACAGGGATTGATGTAGCTAACATAACTTGGGATCATTTCAAATTCAATTTTAGACAACATTGGTTTCCACATTTGTACTATGACCAAAAGATGTCATAATTTCAGACCTTAGTTCGTGACACTTAACTGTAATGGAGTATTGGGGAAAGTTTTAAATTTCTAATATATGTTCCTTAGTATTAGGTTGATGAGAATTTTTCATTAGAAATTTCATCATGGGACTTAATCCCATCATAGGTGGGGAAGTGGATGTACATGGTCCTTCACCATGGAGGTAGTTTTCAAAAAGGCCATCTGCCAAGAGTAGAAATTGGAGGCCATATCTACTCACCATGATGAGAAAATGAAAAATAAATTTATCTCACCATCACCACTACCACCAAATAAAACTTGGTGGAAAAAGGGGAGCAATAAAGCTAAAAATAGGGAGAAGAATACAACAACAAATCCCGATGCAAACCATAAAAAAAATGGTCAAAATAACACATTAGTTAATGAGAACAAAACAAAAAGGAAAGGACCAATAGGTGGATACCTCAAGTGTGGTGGTGATCACTACACAAAAATTATCCTATGAGGAACAAAGATAACAACTTGAAGCGAGAGAATTAATGCTACAATAGAAAATAGGAAAGATGAAAAGCAAGCCACACCTGTTGAAGTATTGGGTAAGTTATACGGATTACCTGTAACTATTATTTTTGATACTAGTGCTACTAAATGTTTTATTTCAAATAAGTTAGCTAAAAAATTAAAAAAATCTGGTTATATGAAGAAATCATGGACTGTGTAATACAAGAACAATTTTGTCCACACAAGAAAATAAATGTCTTTTTAATGCTGCATTGGAGCTGCCCAGAGTTTTCAACAAAAATAAATGTGTACGCAACCCCTTTAGGTTCATACGATGTCATTATAGGTGTAAACTAAATATCTAAACATAAGATAACTATGAACTATTATGAAAAAAATCAACTACTTGGATGAACTACATAAAACAACAGTCATTCAGGCTATAAAAAGAAACATAGAGGTAAGGCATATTTCTGCAATACAACTTAAAAAGGGAGAAAATAAAGGTTGCATATTTTACGCAATAATAATATCATATTTCAGCAAAGAAGGTAATACGTATTTTATGGATTACACGCTGTTACAAGAGTACATCGATGTCTTTCTAGAGGAGTTACCTAGACTCCCTCCGAGACATGAATTTTATTTCACAATAGATATCAAGTCTGGAATAGAACCTATTTCAAAGGCTCCTTATTGTATGACTACAACATAACTATTAGAACTCAAAGGAAAACTGCATGATTTTTTTACCAAAAGTATTAATCAAACCGAGTGTGTCTCCTTGGGGAGCACCAATCATTTTTTTCAAAAAGAAAGATGACACACTAAGGTTATGCATTGACTACCGCATGCTTAACAAGGCCACAATTAAGAATATATATGTTTTGCCAAGATCATATGCATGATGCATTAGTATATTCCAATATTGATTTAAGATTAGGATACCATCAACCGAGAATTAAATACGAATAGATATACAAAATTGCTTTTAGTACAAGAAATGTCCACTAACAATTCATAGTCTTACCATTTGAACTCATGAATGCACTGATGTATTCATGAACTTAATGAATACAATATTTCAAGAATACTTAGAAAATTTTGTGATGGATTTCTTGGATGACATTATGATCTATTCCAAAACATGGAGGATTATAATTAGCACTTAAGAATAGTGCTAGAAATACTTAGGAAAAGGAAATTATATGGAAAAATTCTAAGTGTCCCTTCTATCAAGATAAGGTAAAATACCTCGGTCATATCATAAAAAGGAAGGAATATATGTAGATCCATAAAAAATGAAGGCTATAATAGAATGGAAAGCTCCAAAGAATGCACATGAAGTTATAATCTTCATGGGGCTGGCTGGTTACTATAGAAAAATTGTAAAAGACTTTTCTAAAGTTGTTTCTCCAATAACTTTAGTGCATAAAAAATAAGAAATTTGTTTGATATAAAAATGTGATAATGCATTTAATTTTCTGAAAGAGAAATTAACTACAACACCTATTTTGAAGGTTCCAGACCCCAACAGAAGCTTCACCATGGTAATAGATGCCTCTGGTGAAGGTTTGGGTGGAATTCTTCTTCAAAATGACCATGTGATTGCATACGAGAGAATAAAATTAAAGGTACATGAGCTGAACTATGCTCCCGACAATCTAAAGCTTGTTTCCATAGTGTAAGCACTTCAAGTTTGGAGGCATTACCTATTGGGAAATATTTTGAACTAAAAATAGACCACTTGGGGATGAAGTATATCTTCACACAGCCCAACTTGAATGCAAGACATTGTATGTGACTTGAATTCTTATCACAATATGATTTTGATATAAGTTACATAAAAGGAAAATAAAATAGAGTGGAAGATGCACTAAGTCGTCGGAAGCATGTTTCCACAATTGTTACCCTTAGGACTCAATTCAAGGATGAGGTAAAGAAACAAATGTTAACAGATTCATACTATCAACATGTTAAGGTTGCATTAGCAACAAATTCTAATGATAAAAGGTATGAAGGATTCAAATTTGACAATGAGGGAATCTTGAAATATGAAGGTAGAGTCTATGTACCTTCAGAAATGACTTAAGGATAAAATTTATGAAGGAATTTCATGATTCACCATACTCTAGGAATCCTGGAGTAACTAAAATGCTTGTTGATGTAAAACAACAATATTTCTGGAAGGGAATGAAAAAGGACATGATAAACTACATTTCTCATTGTTTGGAATTTCAAAGTGGGTAAAAGTAAAGTACCCGCATCCTAATGTTCCTCTATATCTACACAACATTCGCACTATGAATGGAAAGTTATTAACATGAATTTTGTGTAGGGGTTGCCTATGTCGAAAAACACATGACATGATTCTTATGGTTGTTGACAAGTTAACAAAAGTACATCATTTTATATTGGTAAATATGAAAGGTGATTCACCCTTTCTTTTAAAATGGTTTGTGTGTGAGATTTTCAAATTACACAGAATTCTAGAGTTAATAATTTTGGATAGGGATCTAAGGATGACATCTATATTCTTGGAAACCTTGAATTCAACTTTAGGAATGAAACTGAATTTCAATTCAGCATACCATCTAGAAACAGATGGCAAAACTGAATGATTCAATCAATTTTATGAAGATATGCTTAGGATGTACTACATTGATCAACAATACAAGTGGGAATAATACCTTCCATTGGTTGAGTTTACGTACAACAACACCATTCATGCTTCACTAAAAAAGGACCCTTTTGAAGAATTGTATGGGAGAAGGTGTAGGACTCCCATCAGTTGGGATAGTACAGAAGATAGAGTGTTAGTGGGCCCTGGAATGTTAACAGAAATGGAAAAGAAAGTGAATCTCGTTTGTGAATGATTGAAGGAAGATTCTGATAGGTAGAAGAGCTTTGTAGATCTAAAATAAATAAGCAAAATAATTGAGCTTGGAGAAAAGGTATTCTTAAGGGTTAAGTCCAAAAGGAGTTCAATAATGTTTGATGAGGGCTGCCAAGATATCACCAAGATATGTTGGACCATTTAAAATTCTAGAAATTATAAGTTTGATAACATATCATTTGACATTGCCTCCCGCAATATCAACTATGCATGATGTTTTTCATATTTCCTTTCTTTAGAAGTATGTTTAAGATGTAACCCATGTGTTTAATTGGAACGCTTTGCATGTTTAGGATCCATGAATTGTAATGGTTGAACTTAGCGAATTCTCCGAAACTCGCATTTTGCACTTAAGAAATAGAGAAATTGTTCAATGCAAGGTCCAATGGGATCAATAATTAGAAAAAAGTGCAACTTGGGAAAATCTATATGAAATTAAAAAAACATTTTTGTATCTATTTGAGTCATAAACACTAATTTTATTCAATTTATTATGTTATACATGATATTATTTTATAAGTTTATGTGCTGAAATGATTTTTTTCATATTTCGACAAGATATTTTAAAGGTTGTTACAACAAATGAATTGATTCTAGATAAACTAATTTTTTTGGAAAATTTCAAGTTTGTATGAAAATGGTTTGTTTTTTTCCTTAGTTGTATGATATAAATATGTGTGTGGTTTATTATGTTTGTTGTTAATGAGTAAAATCATCGGGATGATGATTCATTAAGGGGGACGTATATTGCATCCCCCATTTTCATTTTGTGTTGTCATAAAATTGAGTTATGTAATGTGAAGTAGATCACAAGGTCTTGAGGATAGGAAACGTTTCTTGGCTGGTGTCGCAACTAAATGTACATACATATACCCTAAAAAGGATATAAATACATATGCGTAGTTGTGAACCCAACCACGTAATTCGACACTTTTCATTAATCACCATGAAATACTTTACATTAATGACTTATTTTACTTGATTAGTTGTAAGAGTTACTTTACCTTGTTGTGTGTGCGATAATTTTGATGCTTGTGTATACCATTTGGATTGTTGTATTGGTTATGGATATTTGGGTTCATCTTTCTTGCTAGAAATAATGATTTTCAAAATATGTTGAATCTATACATAGTTGTAATGTGTTATTTTGGTAATTGGAAATAACGATGATTTTTTAAAAGACACTAACTTTATTTTGACGTTGAAAAGTTCATTGATCATAAAGTAATATGATGGATTGTAGCGAGGATAGGTAAATTCCGAATCGCCAAGCTAAAATCAACAGTTGAATTAATAATCTGTTTAAAAGTAATACAAGAAGGTTTCTTATAAAATATGGACTTGGAAAATACTACAAGGAAAAGAGTATGTCAATTTTATTGATATTTGATTAATTACTTGACTATCTTAAAATTTTTATCATATCACATATAATTGGTACACACTCTTAGCTCGAGATCATTCCCACATCTGAAACATACAAATTTGTCTTAAGAATATTTCACTATATGAAGTATACCCACATTTCATTCCTTAGAATATGAGGTCATAATATATACTTGGCTTGTATGTAGTCAAGAATATTACCTTGCAAGAATAATCACAGGTCTTAATTCTATTTTATAACCCTTGTAGAATTTCAAACTTGACCTCATAGCTTTATTAATTTCTATGGTGACAACAACATACCTATATTATTTTTGAGACAATAAGTTCTTAAGTGATAAGAGACGTAATAAAAACATTAAAATTATGGATTTACTTTTCATGATGTTATCTTGAGCTCCTTATTCTTTGTAAGCTTCATAGTTGTACTTTTCTTTCATTGATCTATTTATTTTCTATACCTCTATTTATGCATTCAAAAACTATGTTGTCTAGGATAATGTAAGTCTGTTAGGAACACAAGTAGTTGATTTACTTCATGTTTTACATGTTCTGTATTTACAATCTTGTAGTTGTGTCCATACCCCTCCTCTACTATGTTATGTAATATCATTGACCCATTAAACTTACTCTCTTCCTTTTTATGTATATACACCCAATAATAGTGTCATTGTCAAACCTTCAACTCTATTTTGTAGTAATGAAGTACACTCCTAATAGAAGAGGACTATATTTGAGCTTTCATACCTTGTAAATTAATGTGGAATCATCATTCATTAGGTTTCAAACTCATTCTTCACTAATAAGTACAAGACCTTATTAACTCTCCATTTACCATATCTATACTTGCTAAGTAGCCCATATGTGGGGTTTCTGTGGTATAATTTTTATTCCTTTATCATCCTTGAAACATTAAACCTATTTCAAGTACCCTTTTGGACCATTAGGAACCCTACCAAGTTTTGGGTCCTAGGTATTTTTGGTTCATTCCCAAATTTGAAAACATCTTCAAGTGTTAGACCTTTAGGATCGTATTATCATTTGCCCTCAATTTTTCATCAAGAACTTGCACGTGTGAAATTGAAATTATGAAATTCCTTTTGTAACTCCTTGAGGGTATATCAAAGGTCATATGTTCCAATTATTGGAAATTAAAACTTATTTAGTCTCAAGTTATGGTCTCATTTCTGTCTAACCATGATCTAGGTATCTACACGCTTAAGAAGGGTAGTTTTGGAAGTATTTTGTTGTTTAAGTATTCTAATGTCTAGAATCCATTGTATGAGCTCTAGAATTCACTATCCATGCTACTAAATCATCATCCCACACAATAAAGGTCTTATTCCTCTTTAACATGCATTAACCCTTAGAAACTCATGTACTTATATTACTGCATAGTCAAATCATGGAGTGGATTACAACAAACTTGATATTAGTATCAAGATATAAACTCATACCATTGAAAATACTCTCCTATACACTTGAGGAGCTGGTGAAAACAAAGAATTCATGTATTCACAACTTTTATCCTCTATTCCTTCATCTCTGTCACATAGTACAGTTAAGGTTGCTCCATGTCTTCCTATCTTGTCTTTTTCTACACACACACCATCCTCTCTAACAAATTTTACATACATAAAACTCTATCTCTCTTAGATTATTTGATATCTCTAGACCATGGGTCCCTCTTTTCAAGAACATGCATCACTATATTGATAAGATTTCTAACTTAAGACTTTGAATCTATCGTGTTGATATATTTTCTCAACATACTATAAGGATCAAAAATCATATTGATGACAAATTTCTCATAGCTATAACATCTTGCACATAGTTGTGACATCTAAATATGACTTCATCACATCCTAAAATACCTAGTCTTCTTCCTCCTATGTAGCCTAGGCATGAATAACCAATAACCACACAAACAACTATTTTCCTTATTTTATTCTCATAGAGAGTCATTGCATGGTTTTGATTTAAATATTCACATATCAAAGTTTTGGAGGGAAAATTGTTTGACACCTAGTACATGTTTGCATGCCTTGAATGGCTTATTATCCTTGTTTTATTCTTCACCAAGCATCATGGAGGATTCTCTTACATCAATAATGTTCCATTTTATGATCGATTGATTGATATCACTACATGGTGGATTGAAACTTGTTTGGTATATCCCGGTCTTCACCAATAGTGACTCCATGTTGTGTGATTATTGATTTTTATTATCAAGTTATCCTTAAACCATTTTATTGGGAATTAAAAATTTTAAACTAACAAGGTATATTCCATTTTCATTGGACAATTTATATGAAAAAGGTTAAGTGGATTTCCTTTTTATTATTAAAATGATATGGATTATACTCCTTGGAATTTTATCATTGAATGGTATTATGATCTTAGATCATATACCATTGACTCCCTTATTATTTTAGCAAGCCATATGATCATCAACCATACTCATTGGATTTTAATTAGTGGATAACCATATAGACTTGACCATATTGGATAGGTTTTTTTAATTATTTAAATGGTCGACTAATAACCCATGCAAAGACTAAGGTATGTTTTAGTTGAATATATTGGACCAATTGATTAAGCAACACCCGTTGGTTTTGGAGGAGATGGTAGATTGGTGATAGAAAAGGAAGTAGTGTGGCCACTATGTGGCACTTGCTAAAATTAATGGCAATTAATGTATCGAAAAAATCGAGAAGCTTCTTTTGGAAGCTACCTTGCGCATGCAATATGAAATTAATTATTTATTTTTACATTATGGGTTAGATTTCTCTTTTGTTTGGTCGTTCAAACCTCCATTTTAGTACCCTATGCATGTGAGTTTTGAGCTATTGTTTGTTGAGCTATTTGTGCAAATTTGATGGTGGACTCATAAATATTTAGGGACTACTTTACATGGTTTATTGGGTTACTATTTTTTTAATATGGGTCGTGTTATTGGGAGATTTGTGTGAGTAATATATAGTGGAAAAGGTTTTTCGGAACGTTAACTTCATAGGCATGGATTTTTCTCAACTCTCAATATGGTTATTTTATTATGAAAAACAATGAATATTGTTCGTTAATTTTTTTGATTGTTTAGAATAAACTTATATTGAGTTTACTTTTGTTAAGGCCTTTAAACTCGAATGAATATTTGTGTTTATTGATTTAAAACCCATAGTAGTGAAATGTCTTGATCGGTATGATATGTTTCTTTAAAAGGAATACGGGTTTGGTTGGTTGTTTTCTTAAGCCCGTAAATCGAAATATTTTTATTGAGGATAATTTATGCTTTATGATTTGAACTATTTACAAATTGTGTGTGACTAGGTTGTTGATCTACCTAGTTATTGGGTATATGAGAAACTTCATCTTATGGGTATATTTATACTTTCTACCCACATCCGGTTTTCATTTTTAATAGAATCTAGGTGGAGGAAATGCGATTTTATATTTCCTTCTACATATATGAAATTTGAGACATCATAAAGGGTTCGAACCAAACTCTAAGGACTGAAGTTGGTATGTAGAGTAGACTGATATGAGTATAAAAACTCACTCTAAATGACCCTCTGAGTTTTGTGTGAATTTAGTTGAGAGAATTTGTTGGTGATCATATCGTTTGTATATACCTTCTTCTCTTTCTTCTTGTTGTTAAGTTGAGGTTGAGGCTTGGTAAAACTTTAGTTGGAAACTTATTATGTGATTGCAATATATTTTTCTTTTCCTTTGATTTAGTGTTTCTTAAACGAAAGTCTGTTAATTTTAGTTGGAATTGTACTAAAAAGTAAAAGGGATTTCTTATTTTCCACTTTGATCCTTGGTGGATTAGAGAAATTGTTGGAATATTATTTTACACATTATGTTATTTACCAAGGATCATACTTAATAATATGTTTTTAATGAGGGATGAATGTTGGCACAATGGTAATTTGTTGGGACGATTAGAATAATGGTTTATTAAACCCTCTATGAATCAAATAATTGATTGTGTTAAGTGATATGTTGAATAAAAATTGGGTAAAAGTATTCTATAGTTAAATGTGCTTTCAAATTGTATATAAATTGAGAAGAAGGTAAAGAGAAATTTTTTTACCAATTGAAGTTGTGTCTAAGTTGATGTGAATTAAAAGTGAACGGATTCAAATTGCATTTTTGGTCATGTGTTAAAAGGAATGTTGTTTGGTTATGTTTTAGACATGGGTTTCAAACGAAGTTTACATTTTAGTGATTTAATAAACTAGTTAGTGTTGAAATTTATTGTTAGAAAATTGTTTACACTTTATTTTGTTTAAATTTTATTTAATTGATACTCGTTTAGTTTAGGTTGTGTAAGACCAACGATGTCCAATTATTTCGAATGAAACAACTAGATGGAGAGTTATTAAATCCATTCCATTCTATGAACTAACCCTATATATTATTACGCATAATAGGATGGATTAGTTATTATGAGGATTTAATTGGATTGATTACATGCATGCTCATCTAATGTACATTCATATTTGGATATGTATTGATTGTAAAGAAAATATGATTTCATGGAGTTTTCATATGGCAGTTGGCCTATTGTATTAATATGAAATTATTGTAATACTTTATGAATTAAGGAGTTATCCTTAATGATTTCAATAAATACATTTATTGTTAGACCGCTCTTATGATATGTAATGATGTTTCCGTTGTCTTCAACAACGGATTGTACTTGAAAATGATCATGAAAAATTATACTTGATTAAATAATTGTACTTTATGAAGTAAAGTTTTTAGATAAGGTAAAAATATTTATTTTTGAAGGATCAGTTATCCAAAATTCACCCCAAGGTAATTTTGATAACATGCATTAAATTCTCAAGTCCCAGGCAAATAGATTGATTCAGGGCAAAAATCATGTTTCTAGGGTCCCCTCAGATTTTTTCTAACTCCCCTGTCCAAGAAGAAAAGAGCAAGTTTTGAGAAAAGGTGAAAAAGTTGCAAAAAACAAGCTTGGGCCAGAAAAATCATGAAAAATGGCTAAGTCCTAGTCCTCGCAATGGGACATGAGGGACATCTGGGCGCGAATCGGCCGAAAGGCCACCAGGCAGTCTGCAGAGCAAAGGGACATCCAGGCCATGAGGAAGCGCAGGATGCGGAAAGCCGGTTCATCCAGAGGAGAAGAAAATCGACTAACTGCTGAGTGGCACAGTTGGGACATTTGGGCCGTGAGGACGCGAACCGCCGGATCGGCCGAAAAGGAGAACTTTCGCACTAGGACAGTTGGGACAAAGGGACGCGTGGGACGCGGATAGCCGAAGGAGCCGAAAGCCAATCAAATTACGCCACGTGTCATCGAAAATAAGGGACAAGGAAGCCCATTTCGGTGGATCGGAAGTTTTGTCCTGCACAAAGACTCGGGGCAAATGGGCCGTGAGGACGCGACGGTGCGGTGCGCAGCAGCCCGGAGACCTATCAAAAGAGGACACGTGTCCAATGGAACAGGGAAGCACGGAGCTCAGGGAGAAGTTAGAAAATTTGGCCAAGTTTTAGTCAAAAGGCTAAAAAGTAAAGGAAGACCCCGTGCCCCTGTCCTCCAATCTATGCATGCCACGTGTCCCTGTGGCAGGAGAGCGGGGGGAAAGTGGAAAATGTTCCAAAATCATAAAAAAGTCAAAAATTTCAAGGAAAACCCATGAGACAGTAGAGAAGAGAGAATTACGCGTCCAATCAGTGCTTGACACGTGTCATCCAGGTGGCAGAGCGCGGGAAAAAGTTTCAAAACTCATTTTCACCTATTTTGTGCCCTAGAATTTCAGATCTCCATATCTTTTGATCCAGAGCTCGGATTTGCACGTTCTTTATATCAACGGAAAGCTTATGAAATTATCTACATGATTCTCGGGGTTAATCTTGAATTTTGGTGTATTTTAGAGAGAGAAAGTTAAGAAATGGCTCTGACGCATGTTCATGGCCAGAAGTGACATTTCAGCGACCAAATTTAACACAGAATGGGTCGCATTCTCCTGCAATTCGGTCAAAATTGACAGGGTATGGGTTTGTAAGGTATCCCATGCCATTTTAATGCATCTGTAGTCAATGAGGAATGGGCTCTCACATTTTTGTATGTTTTTGTCTCCTGGGCTCGACCCATGTAATGTAAAAGCCAGATTTGGCTCATTTCTAAGGGGGAACATTTTTGGACATAGCAACTTCTTCTTTCACCTCCAGCAAGTGATTGTTTGAAGAATCAGACCTCTCCAAAGACTCAATAGTTTTTACCTCTCGAGGTTGTAATGTAGTGATTTTGATACTAGAAATGATAATGCAAGCTTTGTGAATGAGTTTCACCTTTGTTTGTGTTGTTTGCTTCATTTCAGATCCTAAATTATATCTTATCAACTTTGTGTATGTTTTATGCTGCAATCTCTAGTTTGTGTCTATTTGCATGACGTAAATGTTTCACCACTCCTTTTGGTGCATCACCATCTTTAGTTAGTTTCAATTTTGCACTTCTATCTTTGTCTCCTTGCGCTTTAGAGTAGGATTAGGATCTCGAACCTCTCGTAGTTGTGTAAATATAGATCTAAATCGAGAGGAGTTTGAGGAACCACCTCTAATCTAGAGATTCCTCTCTCAGCCACAAGTCCCCACACTTGGAGAGAGGTTTCCATGTTGTGCAATCACACTCGGATGCTAGAGTGATCAACCTAGAAGCCCGGTCCGCATCCGTGGGTGCCGTGAGTTTGCAACAAAAGTTTTGGCACACTGGTGGGACCTTAGAGGTCTCATTTTTATTGTAGAAAAGTTGATGTGCATCTCGCTACAATTTTTGGCTTGAAAAGAGCTATTATTTGCATATCCTGCAACTCCACTAGGAAGAATCGATTGGTTTCAGTGTAGGCCTGAAAACTCATGAGAAGAATCACCACAAGGTCAAGAGTTGGAGAAGAAGAAGTGTTGTTTGAATACCTACAATTATCTCCAAGAAGAAGGCAAAGAGGAAGAAGGATTCAAAGGTCTCCATCTCCACCAAAAAAACTCTCTCAACTCCTCCACCTGGTAGGCCTTTCATTCAACCAACAAGAGTTTTAAGACCAATCGAATGGCTCGTAAAAATCCCTACGTCAACTTCACAGCAAGCAGACCCACTTGCCCTTAATGCACAACATCCAGTCCTATTGCAACCTTGAAGAACATTCCCTATTTCACCGGAGAGAATCAGACTACTCCAGTGTGATCATGTTAAGGATATTGCTAACCTTTGTGCGATCCATGAAATCAATGAAATGCAAGTGGTCATCAAGTTCTTTGGCGTCTTCATTCAAGGGTAAAGCATTGCAGTGGTTTAGAAGCCTTGGAGCTGGTTCTATCACAAACTAGAATCGCTTGTGTATTGCACTTCATGAGCAATTTGGAGAGAAGGAGACAACTTGTCTCTTTTGGAGCAACTTGATAACCATCAAGAGAGCTCCCAATGAGCAGCAAACTAACCGATTTCAACTTCGATTTCAAAAGACTTAGGAGAGAATTCCAGTGGCAAGGGCAGGCAAACAACAGAAGGTGCTTTTCTCTACTATCTCAAAGCTTTAAATTCTAATATTTCTATGTTAATTCAGTCCATGGGAGGCATAACTATCCCTATGGCTTATAGCATTGCCATTAGGGCTGAAAATTGTTTAATCCAAGCTGGAAAACTTGCCCCTAGACCTCCCATGCCATTGTTTCCAAGTTTAGAGAGCCCAAACACCAATCAAGCACCTAGTTTGGCTCCTTCTCCCACTCCTAGAAATCAGAGTTCAAATGAGGCTTCCACTTCATCTCCAAGTGCCCCAAATGATCTTCAAGAAGTCATGAAGCAATTGCAAAACCTAGGCAATGAGCTGGTTACTCTCAAGAGGCAGCAAGCCCAAGGTTTCAGACCTTCTTATCAACCCCAAGCTCAGCCTAATAGGCAGCCTTACCAACCACAAAGGCCTCCTAATCCAGTTGCAAATATGAATCAAACAAGGCCTCCTGCTAATAGACCATTCCAGCCCTATAATCCAAATGCCATATCTGCCTCTAAGGCATTGGTGCCAACACAAAACAACATTGCTCAGGAGTATGATTGGTTTTTTCCATGCAATGAGCCTCATAACCAATCCATGTGCTTCAATGGTGCTTTGAATCAAGCACTAATGGTGACAACTACTGGGTGTGGGGGTGAGAGCAAAAAAGAAACAACCAACAACAGAAAACATTCCAACAAAGAATCAGCCCCAAATGACACCACATTGGTGAACCGCAAGCAGAGGATTTTTGTGGCATGAACCATGTAGTTTCTCAAAGTGTTGCAGCCAACACAAGGTCAAAAAGGAGGAATTTGGGTGAAGAACAGCCATTAACGCTAACCAATCCACAACCTTCCATGACTCCACAAATGGTTGGCAAGCAAAATCCAATTTCAAATGCACAAGGGCAGCCAAGAACAACTTCTAGACCGACTCACATACCAGGTTGTTGCTACCCACATGCAAGGAGTGAATGTGTAAACCAAGGGACAACAAAGAGATCCTTCATCACCATTCAAGATCATTGATCGATGAAGAAGAAAATGTCAATATATCAATGTGGGAATCCCTATCCATCCCGTGCCAAAGAGATCTGTTGCAGAGCTGCCATGAAGGATCGGCCAACTTCAAATCAGCAAGTTCGGATGCAAGACAAGGTACTTACAAATGTTGCCCACCCGAGGGAAATCATGGAGGACAAAGAAGGTAAAATGTTGAAGCCCCTCCTTTCTATGTTTCATTAATCATTGGAAGTTAGCTAGTGCACAATTGCATGATTGATTCTGGAGCAAGTAGTTCTATCATGCCCAAACAAATAGCTAATCAGCTAGGGATCCAGTATGAAACCATATCCAAAGGGGTAGTGCAGCTAGATGGGACAACAAAGAGCAATAGTTGGAGTGATTAGAAACTTGAGTCTTACTTTGCATTCATGTCCAAATGTTGTTGTTTTACAAGATGTATCAATCATAGACCTTCCACCACTCTTTGCCCTTTGCTTGTTAAGGGACTTCACAACCAAGATTGGGGATATTTGTCTCGGCCGATTGGTCTCACATGCTGCTTAGAATGAGGTATGGAACTAAGGCTACAATTAGGTCCGAACCTTACACTCCAAGTCGATTAATGCCAATTTCTCAAAGATTTGATCAAGAAGATCACCCAAGCACCGATGAAGTCGATACTAAGGTTGGAAGCATCCCGGATCTAACTCTTGATGAATGGGCAAGCAAGATAAATGCATTTGATCCTTATCAAGAAGTGGAAGAATCGAGCCGGGAGTCTATCAGATATACGAAGAAAATCAACCTCTCCCAAAGATCACCAAGCCAAATCATAAGGACAAGAATGAAGTATGGAAATTATTCTTTGATGGGTCAAGGAGTAGACAAGGTGCGGAGGTGGAGCTATGCTTGTTTCACCTCAAGGAGTAAGGTACTATTCAGCTTTTAGATTTCAGTTTGCATGCTCCAACAATACAACCGAGTATGAAGCCTTAATCCATGGACTTTGGGGAAAAGAAGAAAGGCATCAGGAACTTACAAGTATTTGGTGATAGTGAGCTGATTGTAAACCAAGTCAAAGGAAAAAATGGTGTCAAGAATAATCTGCTCAAGTGCTACAAAAATCGGGTATGGGATCTTATTGAATATTTTGAAGATTTTAGCATCAATTCCATCCTAAGAAAAAAGAATGAAGCCGCTGACATGCTCACAGCAATTGGGGCTGCGTTTGATGTTGTAGAAAGTATCAAAAGTGAGAAATCTCAGCCTCATATCAGATTGGTTGTGAGACCAGCTGTTTCGGATAACAATACAAGTTGGCAAGTCTTCGAGAATGATCAACAAATTGTTAATTTCCTCCAAGAAGAAGCTGAGTTCTCCACCAGAATCAAGACAAGCTGCGTGCGAGTGATGGTGACAAAGTGGTGCAGCTAAGAACCAACAAATTACCAAAAGGCCTCATAACCTTGAGTCAATCTTCAACCCGAATGATCAGTTCCTAAGGAGAAAGCGAACATTCAAGTAAAGGGTAAATATTCATAACCTATTTTAGTGGAAGAAGGCAAAACATTGCAAATTGGTAAAGTGAGTACCTCACAAGAGAAATCTGATTTTGTTTAGCTTTGTCAAGATTTCCCAGATGTCTTTTCTTGGAATTACAAAGATCTAAGAGGTTTCAACCCAAAGTTGGCACAACATACTATTGAGCTAGATCCGGAATCCAAACCTGTCAGGCAAAAGCAAAGGCCATTCAATCCCCATATTGAACCTCTCATGAGAAAATAGTTAAGAAAGATTATTGAGGCCAGTATCATCTTCCCCATCAAACACTCAAGTTGGGTTGCAAACTTGGTGCCAGTAAGAAAGAAGAGTGGAGAGATCAGACTGTGTGTTGACTTCAGAGACTTGAATAGAGCATCACTCAAAGATCATTATCCACTTCCATCAATGGAACAAATATTGCAAGTTGTAGCTGGTTCAGAAAGGTTCTCACTACTTGATGGCTACTCAGGCTACAATCAGATAATGGTGAAGGAAGAAGATCAATTCAAAATGGCCTTCACTACAAAATGGGGCACATATGCTTACAAGAAGATGCCATTTGGACTGTCGAATGCCGGAGCAACATTCCAAAGCAAGCTATGGACATGGCATTCAAAGGCTTGATCAACAAGATAGTGCTGGTATACCTAGATGACATCACCTGTCTTCTCAAAGAATGCAACATGACCACCTCTCTCATTTGAGGCGGGTGTTCTAGAGGTGCAGGAGTTTTGGAGTGTCTTTGAATCCTAAGAAGTGCATCTTTCTTGCACATGAAGGAAAGCTCCTTGGTCACATTGTCTCTAAGGGAGGATTAGCAATTGATCCAGAGAAGGTTGAAGCCATAAGAGCACTACCATTACCAAGCCACAAGAAGGCCCTTCAGAGTTTCTTGGGAAGGATAAACTTTGTTCGGAGGTTTGTCCCAGATTTTGCAGCCCTGGTCAAGCCCATCACCAAAATGTTAAAGAAGAGCATGGCTTTCAAGTGGACAGTAGAAGGCAAGGAGAATTTTGAGGCAATCAAAGAAGCTATCTCTCAAGCACCAACTTTCATCAACCCAGACTTCTCCAAAGATTTCATCCTCTATGTATTTGGAGGTAATGACACTATTTCTGCCATTTTGGTACAACAGAACAAAGATAATGATGAGCAGCCAATTGCCTTCTTCAGCCAGAGCCTAGATGACTATGAGGTGAGGTACTCTTTTATTGAAAAGCATGTACTTGTAGTAATCAGAAGCTTGAAGAAATTCAAGCATTTAGTCTCAAACAACAAGGTCCAGTTGCTGGTCTCACATGCTGGGGTTAAGGACTTCCTCCTCAACAAGGATTTGAATGAGAAAAGGGTAGGTTGGATCACCCATGTCATGGAGTATGACATTGAGATCAAGATCACCAAGCTGGTAAGAGGGAAAGGATTATGTGAGTAGCTGGTTTTGGGGAAGCAAAAAGAAGTATGCAATGAAGGAGAGGTTGTTTTGATAGTCCAGGACAGCCATGAGCCAAGTGGCAAGCAAGAAGAAGACAATGCTTCCCCACTCCTTGCTGGACCCAAGATATTATACACTTCCTAGAATCAGGCCTATGCCCTCCGGAGATGAACAAGACCCAAAGGAGACACTTCAGATTACAGGCTGTCTCGTATGCCATTGTTGATGGAGTTTTGTTCAAGAAAGATGTGAATGGAGTGCTCACTTTGAGATGCATTAACACAAATCAGATTCAAAGGGTGTTAGAAGAAGAGTTTCATGGTGGACCAGCCGGTGGTCATTTTGCACCAAGAGTGACAGCTCTAATAATCATGAAGGCTGGTTATTATTGGCCTAAGATCTTCAAAGTGATTGCTATGCATGGATTAAGCGGTGTAAGAACTGTGCATTCTTCACAGAAAAGAGAGACTTGCTGCCCTTCCATTACATCCAATCTCGGTTGACCAGCCATTCATGCAATGGGGTTTAGACTTCATTGAGTCATTAATCCCAATTCAAGCCAAGGGCACAAATGGATTTTGATGACCACAGATTACTTCACCAAATGGACAAGGTAGCACTTAAAAAGGCAAATGAGTCTAGCATCTTAGACTTTTATGAAGGGATAACAACCATATTTGGTGTACCTGCTACGATAATCTCTGATAATGCATTGGCATTCATTGGATCTAAGGTGACTGAGTGGGCTGTCAAGAATGGTATTTACCTAAGCACTTCATCAAACTATTACCCTCAAGGTAATGGCCAGGCCGAGTCTACAAACAAGAACTTGTTGAGGATCATTAGGAGGACTCTTGACGAGAATCAGAGGTCTTGGCATACCAAACTGAAATCAACCTTATGGGCTGATAGGATAACTCCCAAAAGATCCACAGGTAACTCTCCATTCAGGCTTGTCTATGGAAGAGAGGCAATCTTGCCCATGTCACTTGAGTTGCCAACATTGGAACTCATGAAGCAGCTGGAGTTGCTTGAATTTGAGCCCATGGAGGTGAGGTATGCAGAGTTGATGGAGCTGCAAGAGATCAGAAATCAGGCATCCCAAGCAATGGAAAAGGATCAAGCTTTGATCAAGAAGACCTTTGATAGAAAGGCCAAGGATAGATCTTTTCAAGTTGGAGATCTAGTGTTGAAATGGGATGTGGATAGAGCAAAACTAGGAAGGCATTCAAAATTTGATGCCATTTGGAGTGGCCCATACATGGTCACAAAGTGCAAGAACAACAATGCTTTTCAATTGGCCTCATTGGATGGTGAAGAACTGCAGATTCCAGTCAATGGAATCTATCTCAAGCGTTGCTTCTAGAGGGAAGTTCACTACCTTGTAAATATTAGATTAGATTTTCATTCCTCCAAGTGCTTGTGCACATTGTTTTGTTGTAGGTTAGTTTTGTTTTCCCTAAGTGCTTTGGCACAACTTGTTGTCCATGGAGATGTTTTGCAATCCTTGCTTTCATTAGGTGATATTCCATCTTCCTCCTTACACATTCTGAGTCAGTTGGGGTTCTAAACTAAATATTTGATGACTCCATGCCCAATGGACTGCTTCAGCAACTGGTATCTTCTACCTAAGCAGTGAGTAACCCCACTTGAAGTCACTAAATTGTTATCCAAAATTCACCCCTAGGGTAATTTTGATAACATGCATTAAATTCTCAAGTCCCAGTGCAAATAGATTGATTTAGGGAAAAAATCTTGTTTCTAGGGTCCCCTCAGATTTTTTCTAACTCCCTGTCTAAGAAGAAAAGAGAAAGTTCTCGAGAAAAGGTGAAAAAGTTGTAGAAAAAAGCTTGGGCGGAAAAATCGTGAAAATGGCTAAGTCCTAGTCCTTGCAATGATCGGGACATGAGGGACATATGGCGCGAATCGGCCAAAAGGCCGCGGGTAGTTTGCGAGCAAAGGGACATCCGGCCGTGAGGACGCACGGACACGGAAAGCTGGTTCAGCCGGGAGGAGAAGAAAATCAACTAACCTGGCCGAGTGGCACAGCTTGGGACATTTGGGCCGTGAGGATGCGAACCGCCCGAGATCGGCCGAAAAGGATAACTTTCGCACTAGGATAGTTGGGACAAAGGGACGCGTGGGACGCAGATAGCTGAAGGAGCTAAAAGCCAATCAAATTACACCATGTGTCATCGGTAGATAAGGGACAAGGAAGCCCATTTTGGGCTGATCGGAAGTTTTGTCCCAGATAAAGACTTTGGGGCAATGGGCCGTGAGGACGCGAAGGACGCGAAAAGCCGGCATACTCGGAGACCAATCAAAAGAGGACACGTGTCCAATGGAATAGGAAGCATGGAGCTCAGGGAGGAGTTAGAAAATTTGGCCAAGTTTCAGTCAAAAGTCTAAAAAGTAAAGGAAGACCCCGCGCCCCGTCCTCCAATCTATGTATGCCACGTGTCCCTAGTGGTGGGAGCATGGGGGAAAGTGGAAAATGTTCCAAAATAATAAAAAAGTCAAAAATTTCAAGGAAAACCCATGGGACAAGAGAGAGGAGAGAGAATTACACGTCCAATCAGCGCTTGACACGTGTCGTCCCAGTGTGCAGAGCGCGGAAAAAGTTTCAAAACTCATTTTCACTGTTTTGTGCCCTAGAATTTCGAGATCTCCACATCTTTTGATCCAGAGCTCGGATTTGCACGTTCTTTATATCAACGAAATCTTATGAAATTCTCTACATGATTTTGTTGTTGATATTGAATTTTTGTGTAGTATGGAGAGAGAAAGTTAAGAAATGGCTCTGACGCGTGTTCATGGCTAGAAGTGACATTTCAGCGACCAAATTTAACGCAGAATGGGTCGCATTCTCCTGCAATTCGGTCAAAATTGATAGGGTATGGGTTTGTAAGGTATCCCATGCCATTTTAATGCATCTGCAGTCGAGGAGGAATGGGCTCTCACATTTTTTGTACGTTTCTGTCTCCTGGGCTCGACCCATGCAATGTAAAAGCCAGATTTGGCTCATTTCTAAGGGGGAACATTTTTTGGACATAGCAACTTCTTCTTTCACCTCCAGCAAGTGATTGTTTGAAGAATCAAACCTCTCCAAAGACTGTAACATTTTTTACCTCTCTGAGGTTGTAATGTAGTGATTTTGACACTGGAAATGATAATGCAAGCTTTGTGAATGAGTTTCAGTCCTTTGTTTGTATTGTTTGCTTCATTTCAGATCCTAAATTATATCTTATCAGCCTGTGTATGTTTTATGCTGCAATCTCTGGTTTGTGTCTATTTTCATGATAGAAATGTTTCACCACTCCTTTTGGTGCATCACCATCTTTAGTTAGTTTCAATTTTTGCACTTCTATCTCTCGTCTCCTTTCAGTTTAGAGTAGGATTAGGATCTCGAACCTCTATAGTTGTGCAAATATAGATCTAAATCGAGAGAGTTTGAGGAACCACCTCTAATCTAGAGATTCCTCTCTCGGTTTCACAATTCCCCACACTTGGAGAGAGGTTTCCATGTTGTGCAATCACACTTTGGATGCTAGAGTGATCAACCTAGAAGCCGGTCTGCATCCGTGGGTGCTTGTGAGTCTCGCAACAACAGGGACCAAAAAAATTATACAAAAAGACAAGTAAGGAAAAAGGATAGACCGCAAAACAAAACATAGGGGTTCAAGAAAGGGTTTTGGTAAACCATGGTGAAATTGGAGCCAAATACATAGCACCAGGATCATAATCCTAACACTATGCCTCACAACATGCCTTCATCACCGACTTGGCTATCCTCCATCCTTTAATTACAACAATAATTAATCTGAATTATTAAATGATAATTATTACAATTATATCAAGACATCATCAATTAAATATTTAATTAATTGAGTTAAACGATTAATGTTGAATTGACCAGCAAATTAGAGTTATGTAATAATTGCATTTATTTGAATTGATCATAAGGAGATCAATTAAATAATTGAATCATTATTTAAGTATAACTTAAATAGTGCATGAATGACTAGTTCTACCATTATGATAACTACTTATTTAACAACATAATGATGTCAAAGTACAAAATTATAATACATTTAATAAGTTATTGCGAAGAGATGTGATTTATTCATTTCTGATTATTGTTTATATTAAATCATGTTCAATTGTTTAATAAGAGTATATCTCTTCTCATAGAGGTACTTAACGATAGTTAATGATAAGGTGGATTTACGACATTATCTAATTGGGATTGGATTATTATCTAATCTTAATGAAATGGTTAAACTAATAAGTAACTAATGAATTGTCGGTAAATGTATAAATTAAATTAATCTCTAAATGATAAATCTACCTTGTAATAGGCATTGTGTATTAAGTAAGCATGGATGCTAAGTCACATACTTCGAGATGGTTTTACTTTAACCATACCATATTAGGATGGCTATGGAAAGGGTAATAATTAATTTCATGATGAGAGTCATTAAGTAATCATTATCTTTCCCATATGGGTCCTAAGCTGGGATTGTTAGCGTACACTCAAGTCGAGAGGCGAGACCTAGATTTTAGGCCTTCTTAATACGTAAAATTAAAAAACTTAAGTAATGAGATGTGATGTAGATAACTATGTATAGATAATTATGTAGTGATGGGAAAAGTTTTTTTAGCTTATGTGTGGTCACAAAACTAAGCATGCAAATCATAGCTTAAAATATTTGGCCTAAGTAGTGTACTAGATGAATACACCGTCAGCCACCGAGTTCTATATAACAAAGTTGTCGATGTCGATTAAAACTCAAATAGATAATTTTCAACTAGACACTAAGGGACCGCATCAATTCTCAAACCTAAATGAATAGCTTACCAATCAGTATACAAGTTATGCACACTCGAAAGAGTGAAGATAAATGGGATTAGGTAAATATAATTGACCTTTACACTGGACATGGTTTTGTTATTATCGATGGATTGTAAACTAGATTACTTATTGGATTATTATTGTTGTCATATAAAATCATTGAAGGCATGTAATGGGGTCAAGATGTTTGTTTTAAAAGAAAAAAATCCCTTAATTTGGAGTTGTTATAACATTTTTGTTACAAGATTTCATTTCAACTTGTTATACAACAGCTTTCCCATGCGGGTTGTAGTATAATAGGAAATACAACACATTTTGTAGCAAGTCCCACAGCTAGGACCAGCTTTACGAGAGGCATGTACCACAAAAAGTACTATGACAAGTGCCACATCAGTGCCACAAGTAGGGATCACACTAGGGACTAGTTTTATAGTGGAAGATACTATAGTAGGTACCTTTGTAGATGTTTCCATTGCCACCGAGACTAGGTAGTCTAGGTATGTTGGAAGGACTAAGGGGAGGGGAGATAGTGGAGATGAGGTAAAGGTGTTACAAGTACCGCCATAGAGAGATCAGTCATAGACCTAGTAGAGAATTCATAGGCCTAGTAGGAGGGCCATCACCCGTGTGTATTATAGAAAAATAGGGACAAGTCCATGTTGTGGAGGGATATAGACTTTATTATAGTGCAAAAATCTATAGAGGCAACTAGAGCATAAAATTATAGAGCAGATTCCCTTAGGCAACATGTGTACATTAGCATATTACATAAAGAGACCAGATACCACAAATAGACAAGTTGACTATAGAGAGGGACTGGTTGATTGTCAAGATACATTAGATCATAACACAATGGGATACCTTTCAACGCATAATGACAACTATTGGCCTAGGTGACATCATACCAAAGCTTATCGCGTTGTCTAGTGAGGTTGGTTATTATAGAGGAATATACCATGTGATTGTACCGGAGGAGCAAAGAGCTCCTACATACACCCAGATATATGGTAGTAGATCTATGAGGTAAAGCATCAACATTCAAGCTCAAGATGAGATGCCACCACTTGGTGGTAGGTGAAGCAGATCCTGACATGGGATAAAATCACGAATTATGACTCGGGTTATATGATGAGATATGATGTATTTTTTTATACACCTTGTGATGAAGGCATATTTTTTATCAATGCCCATGGTGGCATACCAACATGTATATGATTTTTTTGAGATACATTTGGTATATGGACATTATATATATATATATATATATATATATATATATATATATATATATATATATGATGGACAATTTGTTATACCTCATTGTGATTATGAGATATTATATTTGTTACATGTTTTATTATGAGTAGATGATGATATGTATAGAATAGACAGAATAAATGATGATTTATAGAGTAGAAAACGTTTTATTGGCTTGGTTGTGCAATGCGAATGTATAGAATAGATGATGATTTATTTTTTATAATGATGATGTATAGTAACATACATGTTGATAGCTTATCATTTATTTGTGATGATGTATGATGATGTTATAGATAGATGTGATGATATAGATGTGATTTTGAAATTATACTAAACAAATCACAAGTAACTAATATAGGTACGCTTAAAAGTTAACAAATCTAAAACATACACATGATAAAATAAGGGAAAACAAAGCATGGTTTACGTAGTAAACCAAGACATCCACACCAAAAAGTCAAATAAAGAAATCCATACAAGAAAACCCAATATGAATAGGAATTAATTCACACCAAAGTTATATATGAACTAAAATGTTAGTAATTCACCTGTAATTGTCTATAATCGTAACAAAATTCTAGACTAATCTAACTAATTTAACAAGGGATTGATCTAAAAACATACAAGACAACATTGTACTAGCAAACATAACAAGCAAGGTAAGTTACAACCAATCTTATGAATAAGGAGTACTAATGTTAAAACTAACTAGTAAGAAACAATGTAACACAATTCATAATAACAATGTCCGAACACACCCCTAATGTGTTCCAAAAAGAAGAGATAGATAGATTTTGAATTCCCTTAGGCGATATCTTAAAACATGAGAGGATTGAATCAGGCCAAAGAGTGGAGTGTTGCTTAGATAATCTAAAACAACTCTTTTTGGATTCCATTGAAGCATGATTTTTATAATACCAAAGCTGAGTGTTTCCCCCAAGAAAAGTTATATTGAGAAGGTTGACATGATTGATTTGAATAAAGTAAATTATTTTGAACAATCACAAGAAATAACTAACTAAGTTATATAGTTGCAAACATTATTGAGATGTTTTGAATTTTTTGTTGTATTTTTGGAACAATTTTATATTGTTTTTGGTTTTTAGAAGAAATATTTGAATTTTTTTAAAAATTTTACCACACACCAAAGTAGAGGGAAAAGGGGTTTCCCAATCCATAACCAACATGTTACAAAGAAACAAGGGGAACGTGCGTATGAGAGAAGGTGAACAAAAGTGGTAGAAAATATGTATGATGACTTGACAAGGAGAACATGCGACACAAGGTGAGGTGGAATGACACAAGTAGGAGATAAGGTGGAATGGTGAAGCAAGCGAGTGCATTGATATTCCCCAAACACAAGGGTTACTCTTTAGATAATTAGGAGTACAAATTATTTAGATGGATGACATTTATAGGATCTTTCAACTCATTTCCATCCTCAATAGATAATTTGTATGCACCAGATCTAAATTTCACATTGATAATATAAGGACCCAACCAGCTTAGTATCGAATTTTCCTTATTTTTCATGTGTCTTAGTTGTGTTATTCGATTTTATTTCGAACCAGTCACCAATATTGAGTGTCATGGTCAAATATTGTGGTTATAGTTATGACGCAGTTGATTTTGGTATAATTTTAGATGATCCAAAGTATGAATGCTTCTCTCATCTAGTAGCTCTAGCTCTGCAAGGTGTGTGCAACGATAATCCTCTTCATGCACAAGGTGTTAGAAGGAGACACAAAGTAAAGAAGTTTGACTTCGATGGGTAATATGAATTCAGATCCATATACTAGGGAAAATGAGATAGCTCTTATAGAGTACAAAAATATATGTGGTAGGCCCGGAGGGAAGGATACAACTTGTTGACCTTAAGCCTCGATAACAATGTGAGGGTTAAGTAGTTCGTTTTACCTAGCTAGAGATAACATCACATAGAAGGGTAGATATATCTTATAAAATAAGTATTTATCTTTTATTATACATGAATAAACATAACACTCCACAAAAAAATGGTTCAAACCACCAATATCACACATATATTTATCATATTTACATAAAATTCAAAAATACATGTTTAAATCAATTATATTCATCTCCCTCACTTCTCACATTAATTCCTCTCTTTATTCTTCATGTTTTTCTCATCTCTTCTCACTCATTTTCATGATATCCTCTTTCCCCCTCATTTTACATCATTATATATCCTTTAAAAGGAAAAATTTATGTCTTTTCACTCATAATCACCCGTAGTAACCATTGGTTAACACGTATTTACATTAACTAGTAATTAGTGGATATTTACACATATATCATGGTATTTATGCATTTTTCTTGTGTAAAATATTATATATTCTTAATTATTATTATTTTAATATATTTATGGATTTTTTGGTATATAATAATGCTCATATAAATCTCATAAACATCATAAAGAAAATTTTAATATGAATCTCCTTGTCGACATCCCATGACTTCAAATTTTGTCTCATTCTCAAGACAACCAAATGATGATTTTGATGAATAAATCACATAATTGTCCCAATATGCCGAAGGTACTCCCTTTCTTGTCTCTTTGCATTGGATATTATTTTTTCAATTTCATTTTCAATCTTCATCTTCCAGAGTCTTCATAAGGTGTTGTTCTTTTCTAGTTCCTCCATTCCTTAAGTATTTTATCTTGCTACTCTATTCTGTATACTTGCGCTTCCTTTGAAAAATATAACGAATCATCTTTTCCATTATCATCTAGTGGTATCTTTTTCACATATCCTATGCGTTTTAATAGTAATTTATCATCATAATCCTCATCCTTTTTCCTTCCATCTTGTTCATTTTGTATTGTACCATTATTTAACCATTTCTTCATATCATTTATCACCTTTTCTTTTCTTTCTATTTCCTCGTGGTTTGGCTTATTTTTTCTTTCTTTTCCTTTCTCTACCTTTTCCTTCCTTTGTTCTGTAACATCCTCACACAATGTCATAGTTTCATTTTCTCCCTTAAAAATTAACTTCATTATCTCTTCTTTTTCCATCTTTTGGTTTTCTAGTTTATCTTCCATATGATTCTTCTTTACTTGCCATAATTTTTCTTGTTGTGGTCTGGCCAATTCCATGGATGTATATTTCTTAGTTGGTTCTATTATTTTGGTCTCCTTTTCTGTCTACATCCCTTCCTCTTTGTAAAATCTCTTTTCAATATGTATCTTCTTCTCACAATTCCATAGTATATGTCCATTTTTTCCACACCAATAACATGTTATTGACCTTCTCCATTTTCTCTATATTTTTTATATTTTCCATCCCATCCTTTATTGTAGTTATTGCCTCCATAATAATGATGATAGTTTCCTCTATTATAGTTATTTCCTCCATACCTCTCATGGTATCCTCTATAATATCCTCTTTCATTATATCTCTGAAATATCTCATGATATCCATTACCTCTTTGATAACTCTAAAGGTCTCCTCTTTCATTACTTTGATCAAGTTTTTGTCTTAGTTTCCTTAATTCATTCTATAGCTTCTCCAATTTTAATACCATTTCACACTCTCTCCTCCATGGTTCCGCTTCTAGTTTTGATGCCATTTCCACTGCTTCCATAATTGTTATGAACTATTTTCCCTCAATTAATAATCTTATATAAGGTAACAATCCCACAATAAACAACTCAATTCTCCTTTTCTCATTTGGTGGTTCATCTAATTTTTGCACTATATTCTTGAATATTTGATCAAATTCCTTAACCGTCTCTCCTTCCTTTTGAAATAAATACCACATTTTTCACACCTTACTCCCTCTACCCTCCTATAGATATTAGATAGTTGGACCTAGGTTAAGACACAAAATGTTGACCTTAAGCCTCAACAACAATGTGAGGGTTAAGTAGTTTGTTTTTACCACTAGAGATAACATCTCACAAAAGAGTAGATATAAAATAAATATTTATCTTTTATTAAACATGAATACACATCACACTCATCACATCAATGGTTCAAACCACCAATATCACACATATATTTATCACATTGACATAAAATTCAAAATACATGTTTAAATCAATTATATTCATCTCCCTCACTTCTCACATTAATTCCTCTCTTTATTCTTCATGTTTTTCTCATCTCTTCTCACTCATTTTCATGATATCCTCTTTCCCCCTCATTTTACATCATTATATAGCCTTTAAAAGGCAAAATTTATGTCTTTTCACTCATAATGACCCATGGTAACCATTGGTTAACACTTATTTACATTATTAACTAGTAATTAGTGGATATTTACACATATATCATGGTATTTATGCATTTTTCTTGTGTAAAATATTACATATTCTTCATTATTATTATTCTAATATATTTCTGGATTTCGTGGTATATAATAATGCTCATATAAATCCCGTAAACATCATAAAGTAGATTTTTAATATGAATATCCTTGTCAACACAACTATGTAATCCAATTAAGTCCATGTTTATCGATTGTCTTTTCCAAGATGGATTTGATAGTCTTGTTTGATGCTTCATACTGGATGTTGCATTATGGGTAGTACGCGGGGCCCATTTTAGATGAATGTGATATTTTTAGCAAGGGATTTGACTTTTTTTTTAAAGGAACTAACATTTTCAAAGTGACAATAACAGGGGAATGCTTAAAAGATAGATAATATGGTGAAAAATGAACTTATAAACATTGCATCTAGAAGCATAGGTGATAGACATAGCCTCAACCCACTTGGTGAAATATATAGTGGCAGTTATGATGAAGGTATGACCATTGGAATATGTGGGCTTAATTTTTCCGATTTAGATCGAGCCCCCATTTATAAAAATTCCATGGTGAGGTGATATGATTCAAGGCTTGGGAAGGTGCATGAATTAAATTATTGTGCTTTATGCAAGCCTAAAATTTATTCACATAATTACATATGTTTATTTCTATTATAGAACAAGAGTATCCAACACACAAGATCGTATTTACAAGGACAATTACACTAGTGTGTGTACCACAAATACCCAAGTGTACTTTAGCTAGTGTTTTATTAGCTTCATCCTAATTAATAAACACTAAGAGAGTCTCATCATATCTTCTTTGATATAAGGTGTCGGAAAGGATAATGTAGTACGAGGAACATTGTACCAAGGCTCTTTTATTATGTGAGTTTAGTTTTGGAGGGTAGGCTCTAGTTTGAATGAAGGTGTATATATCATGATACCGGGGTGATCAGACCAAAAATATCACGGCAGAACATGGTGGACTCAAAAAATAGAATGCAAGAACCATAAAAGTTTAATGAGGAACTCATTGTGAGTTTTATTAGAGTTGAATACAAGAAGGTATGAAATAGATTCCATGGCATCCATTGCTTTGTTCTACAAATGAGGAACTTATTAAAAAGTTATAATCCGAAATACCCTTCAAGAATGTCAACCATATGTTTATAGGGTAGAATCTTCTCATATTGTACTTGATATTCACCATTGAATTTTTTGATGATGAGAAGAGATTCACCAAAGACGGTCAACTCTAGTAGTTTCTAGGAGATAGCAAAGCCTAGACCTTCTATCAATGCATCATAATCAACTATATTGTTAGTGCATAGAAAGTTGATGCCATAATATATTTAGGCATTAGATCCTTATTTGGTGTACGCAAGACAATCATATATCCCGAGCCATGCTGGTTGTAAGAGCCATAAAATAATAAAGTCCATCAAGGGATTTCATTAATGTATAACAGATTTTCATCTGGAAAATCAAATTACAAGGGTTGAGAATTTGGTAGTGGCGTTTCGACCAATTGATCTTTCAACCGCTTGACCTTTTATAACTTTTTGGTTTACAAATTCGATATCAAATTCATTGAGTAGAATCTAGCTGGACATACTTCCTGTTATCATTTGTCTTGAAAGTAGATACTTGAGGGGATTGACCTTTGTAATTAGCTTGGTGGTATGATTTAACAAATAGTGTCACAATTTTCCAAAAGTGTATGTGACTACCAAGTAAGCTTTCTCAAGCTGCATACTATAATTCATGTTCAAGAAGGGTCCTACTCAAATAGTACACAACTTGTTCCTGACCCTTGTCATTGTGTTGTGCCAATAATTCCCCAATGGCATGTTCTATTATAGAAGTGTACAACAACATAGGCTTGTCTTGTATTGGTGGCATGAGTACCTGGAGTGGAAAAATACTCTTTCAACTTGGTAAAATATTCTTGGCATTCTTATGTCCTCTTGAATTATACATTCTTCTTAAGTAGTTGATTAAAGTGATGGAACTTGTCCGTGAGTTGAGAAATGAAGCGTCGAATAGAATTTATTTTATCTTGTAATCCCTATAATTGATGCAAGCTTGGAGGAGGCACCATATCCATGGTTTCTTTGACTTTTGTAGGGTCCGCTTCGATTCCCCTTTGTGAGACAATAAATCCTAGCAGCCATACCGTGGGTGATGTCAAAGACACAATTTTTTGGATTAAGGTGAACCTCATATTCCATTAATCATTCAAAAATATGCCAGAGAATAGTTGGATGGTCAAATATAGTTTTTGATTTAGAAAGGATTTCATCAACATAGTCCTCCATTATGTCATGAAGAATGTCATGGAAAATAACATTCATGGCACATTGATAGGTTATGCCGGTGTTCTTTAGGACAAAAGGCATGAACTTGTAACAAAATTTCCCCCATGGGGTTGTGAATTTTTTTTCTAGTCTTCTTCAGTGATTTTAATTTGATTATATATGAAAATATTCCCATAAGAGAACATATCATGGCCTACGGTAGAATCAACAATCATGTGGATGTTGGGAAAAGGGAAGTCATCCTTGGGACATAATGATGTCATTGAAGTCTATAAAGATACAAATTATGAGGGTCTTATTTACAACTAGTACCATATTATATATCCATTCTGAGAGTAGTCGATGTACCATATGAATCCTTCATCTAATATTTTTGGAGTTCAACCTTGATAAGAATTGCAACCTTGGGATGCATCTTATGTAACTTTTTCTTTACATGTTTGGCATCCATGCGCACCACAAGATGATGAACCATAAGAGAAGGATCAAGTCCTATAATATATTTATAATACCAAATGAATACATCTTGAAACTCAATTAGAAGCTTTTGAATGCCTTGATTTCAGTTTCTGAGAGACTATCACCAAGTAGCAATTTAGGTTGGTCTTATGTGCCAATGTTGATAGTTGTCATTTCTTCCACCAACATCTTAGAAGTGTCATTTTATTAAAATTATGTTTTAGGTTTATGTAGGTCATTAGATATTTTGGATCTGAATATACTCTCTTTATCACTTTTGAAAGGTTTTCACTAGGGAATTCGTCCTTTTCTTTCTTTTTATTTTTCATTTTTCATTTTTCACATAATGCCTCAGAAAGGTTTTCACTATACAAGATATGATTTTTCTCTTTTCTACTTTTAACTTATTTTACTTTTGGACTAGATATTTCAAGTTCCTCACTGAAATAAGTAGTAATGTCCAGGTTTATATCGAATCCCTTCTTATGATCCAACAAAGAAAAATGGTATCGAGCCTCGAGGAACTCATGGATGGCCTCATCATTCGAAGAGGTCCATGGAAATATGAAATTTCTGGTCCCGATCAATAAGGGAAAGGTAAACAACTTCAAGGGTTCTGATGGATAGATATTTAAGAAAAAGTTTAGTTTTAGAAATGTCTTCAAAGAGGCTATGTGTGGAACCGGTCTCAACTTCGGAATCCAAGTCCTCATCGCTAGTTAATACATCAAATACGAATGGCCTCTTCTCATAGTTTTCATATCCTAGACCTTGTTTATAGAGATTAGATTTGATTTCAACAGGTTCAAGAGTGTCACATCCTTGTGAGCCAAGTCCTCTTCATTTCTAGTTCATATTTTTCATCCCTTTATGTTCTTTAGAATAATTAGTAGATTCGTAACATTCTTCCATTTGATCTTCAGATATCCAAGAGTTTTCATAGCCTTGAATTTTTCATCTTCTAAATATCCATATCATCTCCAAGAAGTAGTTCAAAAATAGTAAAGTAGAGGTTCTCGTAAGTGGGGAGCATTAGGGAGTCCATAGTTGTGAGGTGATAGTAGGAGTTGGCCAACAAGAAATTCATTTTAAAGTGTGTACTTTTCAAGACCTTTATGAGAGAATTTAATCTAAAGCGATGGTTTGGACATAGATGCTTCAAAAGAAGATGTAGAGGAATGAGAGTGTAGTAGCGTTTTGGTATCAACAAAGTTGTTAGCAATAGTAATGACATGAGGTTTGGCTATGCGATTAGCAAATGGACAATAATTGGCTGCATTGTAGCTTACTTTGAGATGTTTACGTATTTAAAGGGTTTAGATTCAAAAAGGAGGGTGAACTCTTTACCAATGTGCGGTAATTGTATACACCGATGGAAATTGGGAGGCACATGTTGCATCACATGTATCCAAAGTCTACCCAGAAGGAGGTTATATGATGTTTCTACATCCACGACATGAAAAAGGGTGTCTAGGATTTGGGGACCAACTTGTATAGGAAGGGTGATAGTACCAGAGGATTGGTGCTCAATATTGTCATAACCACGAATGGTAATAACATTAGCATCTAATTCATCCATGGTATGACCAAGACAACGTAGCATTTTCATAGAGAAGATGTTAAGAGTTACTTCATTGTCTATAATAACTCTTTTGACCTTATGGTTCATTATATAGGCTTTGATATACAAAGAGTTGTTGTTTTGAAGATTAGGGTTCAACATATCTTGAGGGCCAAAAGACAAGATAAGACTTTTAGACAAAAGGTTTTCAATCATAGCTTGAAACTATTGAACATTAAGGGTTGGAGGAACATGTTCTTTGTCAAGAGCATGAACAAGGATTCCCTGTAATCTAGGTAACTATTTTAAAAGCTCCATTATATATATGTAAGTGAGAATGGTCGCTAACTATTTTATGAGGTCATACTGACTAGAAGTAGAATATTTAGCATTGGAAGTTGACTTATTATTTGAGGGAGCTATTGGTTTAGACGTTTAAGGATATGCAGAATACATAGATGGTTGGCTTACTTGTGGGAATCCATATTTTATTTTGAAGTGTGGATACAAAATTAGTCGTAGGTTTGAATTTTATGGTGGTGATTGTAGGAAGAACTTCCTCAATAAATGAAATAATTGATTTAAACTCAACATTATTGGAGGATTTTCCTTTATCAACATTCTTGTTATCAACACCATGTTTTGGGAATGGGTTTGAGAACACTTTGAGATTGTCATTTGGTGTTTTATTCGATGAAGGTGCAACGATGGTAATTTCCCCACTATCAATGAGGTTTTGGATAAAGTGAAACAAACATACACATTGATCAGTTTTGTGATTGTCAATGTGATGAAAATCACAATAAGTTTTGGCCTTATACCAAGCGGGTTTAGGTTCTCCTTCAACCCAAGGTTTTATAATAGGATAGGTTACCATGTTGGTCTTAAAAAGTTTTCATATGACTATTGAGAGAGGTTATCCTAAAGGAGTGAAGCGACCTCATTTGGAGTCATGAGAAGATAAATCCTCTTTACTTGAAACAACAAGAGTTTCTTTGGATTTTTTCGGTTTAGCTTGAGTGTTTTGAACATTATGGACATTTCAGCTATTCGTAACACTATCATTCACAATGTTTCAGTTTTGATTAATGTTTTCTAAATTTATATTGATGAGAGATATTGTTGTTATTATGGTTCCCATTTTATTTTGAGTGAGGTTTAATCAAACCATTTGTGACAAGGGATTTTTCAGTTTGTGCTCCTTTCTTGATAACTTCCTCAAAAGTATTGAGGAAGTGTATTTGCATGTCAAAGGATGGTTTGTTGTTAAGATTGGGCACAAAGATGCTCATGATATATTTCTCGGGATTGAGCATGGGAAGTGACTAGCAATCTTGTGCTATATTTTTTAGGAATTGTGCAAAGGTTTTGTTGGAACATTGTTTAGCATTACACAAATCCATCATTGTGATTTTAGAGTCTAGATTTAATGATAAATTTTTAATAAACTTATCTCGAGAGGTCTGCAAAATTATGGATAAAACCTTTGGGGAGGTGTAGAATTTTTTCCAAGGCTTTTCCCCTAGACGGTGTGGAAAGAGAGGCAATAAGAATATGTCACTATAGACTACTACTTGGTGTGCTCTCTTAGATCATTATTTCCCTTGTAGTTTTCAAACTTGGGTGTTTCAAAGGATTTGGGAAAGGGTACATGTAAGATATCCTTATCAAAGGGATAAGGACACAATTTATCAAATTTGAATTATTTTCATTGGTGTTGCATACCCGAGATGGTGTCCTTCATCATTTTCCATTCTTGTGCAAATGGTGAATTGTTTTATAAGATAAAAATGAGCCATCATTATTGGGATTGTTTTTCTCTTTTTTGGGCATAGTATATCTCTTAGATGGATTGTCACTAGTTTTCAAGGAGTATTTGTTAGAAGGTTCAGTAGTAAATTTGGATTTTAAGATAGTGAGTTGTTTAGCCATCTCATTGATTTGATCCATGAGGAATTTAGTGGGATCAATGGCTGAATCAATATATTTTCCCTTATTCCCAGCGTATGATTTTATTTTGTTTGATTCATCATCATTGTTATTATTTGAGGTGGATTTTCCTCTATCCTCATTGTTTGTGTTGCTAGGGCCAGATCCATCTTCATTGTTATTTGACATGAATGGGTTACTTTTTTTGGTTTTAGGCTTACCAAGTAATGTTATTAAAACATCCTCGTTAAATTTGAAGGGTATTTTTCTCCCATCTCAAGGATACGAAGAAAAAATTGGTATTTGTTCATACGTAAGATATTTTCAACATGGGCCTATTATTCAGGATAAATATCATTTTAAATTTCCTCTTTGTTTTGGTCATCTTCACTATCGAATGATTTCCAAAAGGATTTTGGAATTTTTCAGTTCTTCCAAAATGATTTTAGTATTTGTACATATTTCCCACCATTTTTAAAAAGGGGTGGAGCAAAAACATATGTGAAAGATAACTCAACCCTTAACAATTTGAATGCTACGATAGAAGAGAGGTTTTGCGATTAGTTTCGTAGATAATGTGTCCCTTAACAAAGTGAATGTTAAGATGGATAAGTTGTTGAGAATATTTAGATGACGCAACTCTTAACAAAGTGAATGTCAAGGTAGAAGCGTGTGAAAGTGATGATAATATCAACCCTTGGAAAATTTAATGCCAAGATAGAAGAGGGTCCAATGTGGTTGAAATTTCTTGTCCTCTAGAAAATTGAATGCTAGATGGGAGGAGGATTATAGCAATGAAAACGTTCTCAACCTCTAGAAAAGTGAATGCTATAATGGAGGAGTGAGGATAGAAAAATTATGAATGTACTCAACCTCTAGCAAAGTGAATGCTAGATGGGAAGAGTATTTTGTGATTTACAATTTGATTGAGCTCAACCTATAACAATGTGAATGATATAAGCGAAGAGGTTATAAAAGGATTTGAATTGTACGTGATAAGATCAACCCTTAATAAGAAAAATTTAAGGAGGAAGAGAATATAATAATGAAAGGATAAGACTCAAGTGTCAATAATGTGATTATTTGAGAAAAGAGATAATGAAGATGTCTAAAATTTAATAAAGGGATTGTCAAATTAGAGACAGAAACAAACAAACAAACATGTATAGTCAACAATGATGGTGTTGAACTAAAGGACGTAAGAAGAGGATGAAAATATTAAATCTTAATGAAAGATAAGATGTGAAGGACTTGATCGTGACAAAGTAGGATATGACAATGTCAAGACGTAAGTTGAAAAATGATGATAGTGCTTGAGTGAGGATGTGGATATCCACAACTCAAGACTTGATGTGAAAGAGGGAGTGAAAGCCTAAAATTTTGGGAAATATGATCCAAAGTTTAAGACTAGAATGAAATGGGGATAAACTCAAGATGAGATAAATCTAAAAGATAGGAAAATTTGATGATTTTGACAAAGGAAAACTCAAATGGGAAAAATGATAATTCCAAAGGAACAAAACAAGATCAAATGGGAAACGTGATGAGACTGAAAAGAGATTTCAAATGAAGGAAGAGATTGAAAGGTTAGAAAAGAGACAAAATCTCTAAAAAAGGAAGTTTAAGAGTTAAAAGATAGGTAGCGAATGACTGAAAATGAAGAAAAAGGATGATAAGAAAAGAGGTGAACAACAAGTCCAAATAAGGAAAAATTTGGAGATTGGAAAGAGAATAAAAATGAGCCCAAATAATGAGTATTTGGGATAGTGAAAAGGAGATGAAAAATAATTTGAGTAAAGAGTACTTGAAAATATTAAAAGAGGATGAAAGATGGATCCAAATAAGGAGTGATTGAAAAATGTGAAAAGGTATGAACGTGACAGATGAATCCAAACAAGGACTATTTGGAAAAAGTGAAAAGATACGAATGTAATAGATGAATCCAAACAAGGATTGTTTGGAGAAATTGAAAAGATACAACCATAAATACGAAAACAAGAGTGCATAACACTAATATGAAAAGAAAGAAAATAAAAAGATATTTTTTGTTTTTGGTTTGTTTTGGCCTCTACTTTATCTTGGCTTAGATAGTGGTTAGCTTCCTGGGTAACTCTCTCAACTAGGTGTCAGTAGTATACCCAAGCAAGAACGGTGTTATTGCTAGATTTTAGATTTAATTTATACCCTTTTAAACCCTAAACAAATATCTTTCTCAAAATAAATTGCACTAGGGTTACCACTTCTAGATATTTGTGATTCTAATCTCATAGGTTCTACTAAGGATAGAGGTACCTATTTCGTCATTTAGTTCCCTTAATGTCCCGACTACTTTGGGGTTCTTGTGGTACTTGTCAAATTATTTTATGGCTTATGCATAATCAGTTCCCACAATTATAGTGGTTGGGAAATATCCTTGTCATCCACACGTACAAATGCAGTGTGTAGTGTTACTTTTATCTTTGATTAAGAGATGAGATTGTTTTTAGAGGCAACTGAAGTTGGTAACAAAAATAGTCTTCGATCAAGGTAACTTGCAATTAGTAGTTTAATGTTTTATATCTAGTCATGCATTATGGATGGTTGTCATAAAATATTTCTTAGGTCTTCAATTTGACTATGATGCCATCACTCGAGAGTGTTTGACTAAAGCGGTCAAATCTCGTGATGCGGCTTGAAAAAATATTGGCATAAATCTATCAACCAAGCTAATGAAAATATATAGATCTTCTCTAATCCCATGCTTGATCATAATGTTTCTAATGTTAGGATTGTGGAGATGAATTTCTTCATAGTTATCATAATTTACACCTTGTTGGTTTACTCGGTGATTGGCACCGCTTATAGGGTAATCGGCGCCAGTCAGCATCAAGGTAACTGACATCGGTTACCTATGCGTGAAAGTTTATATTTAACTCACGAGAATTTAATCTAGCTTTTGTTTTAAATCTGATTTAAAGGTTGTAAATGCATAACTAAGGTTCCCTAAGTTTTTCTAAGCTTATATAAGCTATAAAAATAGGGTTATAACATAAGGAATGAGAAAAGAGAAGAATTGAGCTATCCTTGGTTGAAAGGATGAAGAAGAAGAAGAAGAAGAAAGAAGATTGCATGAAGATAAGAGCTTTCATAGAGATAAGCCAAGAAAAATAAAAGTGCATGTACACTGTTGGTGAGAAGATGGTATTATCTTCTACTGTATTTCCTTTATATTGTTTATTCTTATGTAATGGCTTGCATAGTATGCAAAGCACTTAGTGTTTCTTCTTGTTAGATCCATAGGTTTTTGTGAGATCTTATTATTGTTCATTCTTGTAGATCCACATGTTGTGAGATCTTGTATTATAGATCCATGAGATCATGATGTATTTTTGATCCATATGAATATATTATTGTAGAGGAAGTTATCTTCATGTTTGCACAGTTGATGCGGTGCAAAGATGGAGGAGAGACTTACTTCTTGGTGCTTGGTTAATATTGCACATTGGTAGACCCTTCTAGAGGTATTTTTTGAGATTCACAAAGTATAGTGAGAGCTTGGTTTCACAATGGCAGATATAGGGTAGCTTCGGTATGTGATATCTTGGTGGTGTTTCGAGGCACAATTATAGTGCACTCAGCTAGATCTAGTTAGAGATCCAAGGAGACATAGGTGGCGGTATGGCAGCACAGTTTAGTGTGCTCAAGAAGATTTGGTTAGAGATCTAGGAGGAAGAGATACTCTTATAGAGATACATGTACTCTTGTGCAGAAGAGTTGGTTTGTAATCTCTTGTTATATTATATATATGAGACATTTATCTTTGGTGGACGTAGCCCACATTGGGTGAACCACGATACATGTTGTGTTATGTGTGTGTAATTTTGTGTGATTTGGATTATTCTTGTTTATGCTTTCACTGTTGTATATTTTGTGGGGATTGTTAGATCTGTATTTGCATGTTTTGGATTTGATATTCAATGGTTGCAATGTTTCTACAAATTTTCTTAGGTCTCTAATTTGACTATGATGCCATCACTCAAGAATTTTTGAAGGAAGCGGTGAAAGCCCGTGATGTGACTTAATAAAAGATTGGCCTAAATCTATCAACCAAGATAATGAAAAGATACATATTTTCTCTATTATCATGCTTAATCATAATTTTTCTAAGAGTTCTAAGAGACAAGAACATACTACATCTAATGTAGTCGACACATACTATCCTTCTAAAAATATAGTTGTAATTAATGCTTTGAATCATGTCATGGCTTACTTAGAACCCGAATATCCTATTACATTCTAGCTATGGACTCACGGGTAATATATCCCTCTGTACCTCAAAACTAAGCCTCCCAAGGAAAAACTTATATCCTCTACACGCTATTATCCCCTATGGAAATTATTGTATAGGGCCAATGGTGGTTGCACCTTTTTCCATGGCCAAAAACCATTAACCCCAAGTAAATAAAACTTGTAGGGCCAATGGCGCAAGAACTAAGTAAAAATAATTACATTGGTCTCCTTAATCATACATGATTCTTTTAGCTCTGTTTCCAAGGTCTCGCAACACTCTTGGCCTACTTTACAGAAGACATTCATGCATACATACTAGTAAATTCCCATTCTAGGACTCATGCGTACGTCACACCACCAACGTGAGCATCTCATGACAGATTGTTTGGGTATGAACATTCCTTTTCCTCCCTCTTTAGAGAAAAATCTTACATTGCATATCGAAGAGGAAAGCATCCATTGTCAATGTGAGGAACTCTACATTCATACCAATATTATAATGGATTCTCACTCTTGCATTCATTTTCCTACAGCATTTATGATCCCGTATGAGCTCTTTCTCTATGTAAATGATTCACTTCATTTCATTTCATTTTAGATCAGTCACACTATGGTCAAGTGTTCTTTCATTAATGAAGGATCCGGTACATGTGTGGCATTATTATAATTTATTAAGACTCTTGGTTATTCCATAAATAAATTAAAATCTACATAGCCCCCTATCTTGGATACACTTTCCAAAAGATGCCTCATATGGGGTGTATTTAGTTACCCATCACCATCCCACCTAGGAATGTCCACATGAAATTCATGGTCTTCAATTTTCCTCTATCTTATAATATTATCCTAGGGCAGCCTTAGAATCATCGTATGCACATCATTGCTTCTTCTACATGTTATTGTGTGAAGTTCACTCATCAAGGAGCTATTTATAAGATTTATGGAGATTTTAATCCTTGAAACTATGATACACTTCATCAAAAGGGTACATGTAAGCTCCCACCACTAGATGAATTATCTCACATTTCCTTATAAGAATATCAATGTTTTAACTATCCTATAGATTCTCTTCATTGTAATGTTGATCATCCCGAAGTGGTTGGGTGCATTCCTCACCAATATCTTGGATTCGGATGATGATGAGCCTGATGAGGTCACTCTTAGAATAAATAATTTTGATCTTTCGAGTTTATTGTATCCCAATTTCCTCCTTCATTATGGCCTTGTTATCGTAAGATAAAACCTTCGATTCTAGTATTCATATCACATACACCGCAGCCCCCACTAAAGGATGTGGTCTAACTAGAGATCTATTGGCTCGTGTTTTTGCATGGGCAAAATTCACCCGAAAACATGACAACTATACCCTAGTGTCAAAATAATCACGTCATACTTTTCTAGACACCCCAGAAAAACCTACCCCTCAAAGGTGTAAAGTCCATTATTGTCCCTCATTATTTCATATATGTTTTCATTAGTCCCCCTACGTTATTTAGGAACAATCACATTCATTCATATATGTTGGAGCGGTGGCTTTTAAGGTAATTTTCCAACAAACTTATAAAGCTCTCTCATCAGTCTTTCTAAGTTGAGTGCATCATCACTAGAGTAGTAATTGAGGATAATTTTCATCATGGAGGTGTATCTAGGAGACAATAAAATCATGGAATAAATTTAGGAAGATTCGATAAGTTTTGGGTGTTTAGGAGTCAATGCACCAAAAGCGGGTTTTGTGGCCTAAAGGAGTTCACACCGAAAAACGAACCTAATATTCAAGGAAGGATTCTGAGAGATCCAAATTTAGTTGAGAGCCAAACAAGGTACCATTGGAAATATATTTTAGTCCCCCACATGGTGGAATTGACAAGACATCTTGAAACCCCATGCATTTCTCTAGGCAACTCATTCTTTTGGCACACAACTAGTGGCACCAAGAAAAAAGGAGAAATTTGGAGTAGTTGCAGTCTGATTAAAGCCTTGAGACCCTCACCATTATTCTTAGGAGGTTTTTTTCATGTAAAATAACATATAAGGAAGCACCCAAAACCTTATCTAGGAGCTCAAGATATGACCTTCACAAGTCAGCTCTCAAGGTATACTCTTCAATACTTAACCAAATTTCCAATGGGACATGTGTCAACTTGAGGTTAAGGAAAATTTTCATGTCCCCATTTAACCTTTTCAAAGGGATATGAGGTGCAAAAATTTCACCCCACCCCTATTTAGCCTTTTGGACACCCATATGACCCCGACGACTCATGTTAAGCCCCTTTGACAAATTTGACCAACTCCCGCATGCATGCCACTTGTGATTGTGAGGCTAGTGAGAATTTTTGATAACATTTTCACCTTTCCAAGGGGAAAAAGGGGATGATAAAATTCACCCTACCCCATTTTATCCTCCAGGGCCCTCATACGACCATTTTCTAGCCCCTAGGTGCTTGAATGTGGCTTCCTCCTTCACTTATCTCATCGAATCAACATTTGCCACTTGTCACGCCAAAGAAAGGAACATTTTTATGTCCCTATTGCTTGAAAAAAAGGCAAATGAGATGCTAAAAAAATTTCCCCACCTTGCTCCTTCCAATTCCAAAGCTATAAAAACAAAAAGATAGCCATTTTTTGCATTCGAACTCCCAAACCTCCACATGATGCTAGAATGTTGTCAAATTTTCTCTAAAAATTACATCTCCATTTTCATGCTCTCTCAATCGTTGCACCTTCTCTATGATATAAAGAGGTAAAAAATAAGAAACACAAAAAATACATACTTTAAATGATTGGAAATGAAGGTTTTTTTCCCGAAGGGACTTCAAACTCAGTGAAGAAGATTCACTCATATCTAAAAAACTTGTGCACGAATAAACATGTACTTTTTTACAATATTCTAGTTTTTAAGAGGACATGAGGATCCATGTGAAATATTTCATAGACATGCCCTAGAGTTTTAGTAACAAAGAAACCCATGTTTTCCTCATGAAAAATTTTGAAATTTAAAATCTCACAATCCAATAACCGGTTTGAGCTAAAAATATGCAAGAGGATTGTAGAGAAAAAAACCATATTGGGAAAGTTCACATTGTTGCAAAATGATGCCCAAAAATCCACTTACTAAAAAATAGTAAGACCTTCTGCACGGGCCTTCCATTTTTAGTAAGCCATCTCAAGAAACAGTTGTGTCGAAGATGGTGTACACCAAAGATAGTCATAAGATCAGAATGGTGGAGAAGTGCCAAAATGGTGAAGACGACCACTTACTAAAAATAGCAAATCCCCTGTTTAGGCACTAGCTATAAATATTAAGTCATCTCAAAGAGCAGTCTAGGTAGAAGTGGTGTACACAAAGGTCATCCAACGGGATAATTTGAATGATTGAAGTTGGAAAAGGTGAAAATGGTGGTTTACTAAAAATAGTAAGTTCACTTTCTAAATATGGGGAAGTACCAATGTCAGCCATGGAATTCAAGTTCACAAGTTGTTCTAGTTTCTCATTCCACATGTGTGATTAGTCATAAAGAAATGGTGATGTTTCATGGTTTGGAATGGTGGTTTCAAGATTTTGTCATGAGAATTCTTCCTATCATATCATTGGTTCTCATCACTTACCTTCTTAATGTACGGAAAATTACATCACTTTAGGAGCAATCCTTATCAGCAGAGCATGACAATGTCATAGAATATCATCACAAGCATTGTCTATGGGTCATAAAATATCATCATAAACATTGTAAAAGTATTTTATCAAATTATAAGAGAAATACTTAAATGGAAAATGAAAAGTCACAAGTGGAATATAGAACACGAAGATTCATGTGAGGGAGGTGAAGATTCAATTCAAATTGCTATGAATTGGGATGGCCTCTCCATTCCAAGGGATTCCATATTTTTAAGACTTTCACTTTGTAGCAATTGTGAATTGTAGTTATTGAGCTTTGTATCAATGCACAAGGAATAAAAGCTACAATTTCTTCCACTTTATCCTTTTCCTTATTTTGTACAACTAGTGTAAATTTTAATTAAGGAATAGAGTTTTTGCTTTCCAATATGTATAAATGTGTGTAGATTTATATGCATGGTTGTGACATCCATCTCATGGTTCTTCTATTTCCCTCTTTTATACACTTTGTAAGCATAGTGACGTAAGAGATTTGTATCTTTGATAGATGAATTTGATAACTTGGTGTCTCAAATTTTCCATCTCACTAGATAGCTTCATTGTGTTTCCTCTATATTGAATGTTGAACTACTTTGGTTACTGTGTGTGAGCTCTATAATCCTACTCATGGCATTAATCTCCCTTTCATAATTTCTCTCCTTTTCCCTCATCGTTGTAATTTCCTCCAATGTACTCTCATACAAGCACTTTGCACCAAAGGTTCATTAGAGTGTCCACTGTGTGATCCTCAATAAGTTGGCCACCCACATCGATGAGGGTCATCAATCCTCTTCATTAATATTTTCAATCCATGGCTGGTGTCCGATGGTTGTATGCATTAAGAGAAAAAAATATCTTTGGAAAATAACTCCTTTAAACACAATCCAAACTTACATAAAATAAATCACACATGTAGAAATGTAAAGGCACGCTTATAGAAATAAAACTTGTATGAAAGAAACACACTTGTAATTTATAAATTAAAATAAATGAAATATAAATAAGACACCTATAGGTTCACAACAGAAATTGTACGGAAAGAAAGATCACATAACATGAAATCGAAGTTCACAAAAAAAAAAACAAAAAAAAAAGGAACATAAAACATTGATCTTTCTTCCTTGGAATGATTGGAAAACTCATTCCTTGAAAGGACTTAATTCATAATCTCAAACATAATTCAAAATATGCGAAAAATTTCACTCAGAAGATTGAATAAGAACTTGTCTATTATTCTTGGTAGGGAAAAATTATATATAAGAGTGTGGAAGGTTGCATTTATAATTTATGCATCCAACCAAATTCTTATTTTAGGAAATACAATATAATCTTATCTTTATTCCAATCCTAATAACTAAGATCTCCATCTCCACAAAATATGGAGAGAGAGATATTATTGGAGTCAAAGTCTTATCTTGCTTATTTTAGGAAGATTTGCTCCCAAATCTTCTCCTTGCTTTTTGGTAACAAGAATCACAATGATTTTATTCTCCTACATTATTGGAAGGATTTTTTTCTCAAAATATTACATTGACTAAATACCTCTCCCGTATTTTCCATTTGACTTTGTTGTTTTGATTGTGGAAATTTTGGTGCTTGTCTGATACATTTTTTCCTTAGAATATAGCTCACTAAAAGTGATTTTTATTTTTATTGGTAAACCACCGTAGTAAATCTGAATGAGATTTTTATTAACCATATTTTGATGAATAAAAACCTCTCTCAAATTTTTCATATGAATTTTTTTGTTTCGTTTGTGGAAATTTTTGTGCTTGTATGATACACTTTTTCCTTGGATTGTAGCTCACTAAAAGTTAGATTTCTCCTCATTTGTAAAAATGTAGTGAATGTGAATGAGGTTTTTGTTAAAAATATTTTTATGAAAAAAACCTCTCATATTTACCATTGGATTATCTAATTATTCACAATTCCTCATTTTATGCAAGTTCAAACTAAAACTGTCATTCCATTTATGCAAGTTCTGGCTAAAGTTTTCATTCCGTAGTTTCTAAAACTAGAACTAAAAGCTCCGAACTAAATATTATTCTATCGATGCAATTTATAGAACTAAAGTTTTCATTCCATAGTGTTTTGAAATTAGAGCAAAGTTCTAGAACTAAAATTGTCATTTGTGTCTAACTCCAATTGTTAGGATCTAACTAAAAATAACTATAACTTTTGCACCCTATCTCGATTAAGATGATTCTTTTTTTTGAACTTGCATAATTTTCTGAGAGGAATCTAAATATAAAATCATATTTGAGTTCAGATATACTATTCATTATCAATTCCACTTTTCCCAAAACTAGCATTATCTTTCCTTTATGGCCTCGCATACATAATACTTTGCATTTTCCCTAAGTAATCAATAGTATTAGTCAACAAAATAGATAATGTAATACTTATAAAGAATTAAAAATATATATATATATCCTATATTCTATCTCATGAAAACTATAAGTTCCAAGATTACATTTAAATCCACTTTCAAAGGTAACTTGGAAGGACAAAATAATGGTAATTTATGGCCAATTTATGGCCTCATCACACATCATTTAGATAGGATTATGATTAGTTTACATTCAATAATGAGAGTTTTACCATTTAATGCAGAGGGGCGTATCCCCGTGAACATTGGTGGAGACACATAACTTTCCCAACTGTAAATTTTTCTCACCAACAATTTTTGGCGACTCTAATGGGGAGAAATTTTCCCAAGTGCACCCAAAAAGGATCTATTCCTAAAAAATAAAAAAATATATATATTAAAAAAATCATATTTCAAAAGAAAATCATTTTTGAAGGTGAATATGTCAAGGAATGAACCCATGTCACATTCATTTCCCACATCACAATGAATAAATTTCTAAATTGGAGTGAAGTACCAATGAGTGACGGCGAATAAGAAGAAGAAGAAGATTGTGACTAATAAAAGAAAATTGTTGATTAGGCATGGTTCCAAACCAAAGATTTACAAAAAGGTAAATTTAAGAACAACAAAAGGATCTCCTACTTCAAGAAATTCTCTGTAGTTAGACAAAGAACTTGTTGATGAAGAAGAAAATAGAGAGATGTTAAAAATATTCAAAGAAAATATAAGATAATGTATGAAAATCAATAATATGCCAAAGGTAATACTCTCAATTATGCACAATTGAATGAAAATATTGGAGCCATGTCTTTCATCACCCTCCCTTGGGATGATTTCCTAACGTATATAAATGACAAAATGGCATCCTTGAAAATTGAATATATGGAAAGGATCATAAGCATTATGCAAGGAAATTCCAGTCCCCAAATCTACCTCAAAATTCTAAAATATGTTGAAGCCTTGCAAGAGATGTACGATAAACTTGAAGAATCCCATAGAAAGGAAGAAGAAGAGGATATTTTTCGTATGGAGGAAGATCCTAAAGATTGTTCATGCTACAGGATATTCATCCATGAAAGGTTATTGAATGCTTTGATGAAGAAAATCCTATCCTTGATCGTTCTAACGAAGATCAAATCAGCACTATCGAATGTGAAGAAGAAATTATTCTTGAACCCTCCATTGAAAATTAAAAAAACACCTTTGAAGATGATGAGAAGGAAATGGAGATGGAACCACCATTCATCAATTCATTTTGGCTCGAGGCACAACCCATTAGAGGATTAATATATTCAATAGAGGAATATTCTTGTTACATAATGGATGATTCAATGCTTTCTGAAGACTCCACTAATGATGAAGAAGTACAAGATGACCAGTTCAAAGTAAGCATGAATAATATCCTTTCAAATTTTGATCTTTTAATTAATAATGAAATGGAGATATGTGAAGAAGTGAAATAAATCCACCCGACATCATGGACCAAAGATGATGAATTCAAGATGGTCATGGATGATTTTCCCTCCTATTTTTGATTCTTCAAGTGAGACAAACATGTTGAGCGAAGAAATGGAGATAATAGAATATTCAAATTATCTTCCTGATTTAATCATGGATGATTGGATGGAAGAGATCCAATTACTTTTGGAATCGAAGGAGAATGAACAGCTTCGAACAAAACCTTTTCTCACCTAAGGAGCATAATGATTATCATGGTGAGGATGAAGTCTTTGATTTTCTAAATGAGAAAGAGGATTCAATAATGGATGATCAAGATAGAGTTGAAAATTATTCCCATATTGCTGCACCAACATGGTTCTATTCTTCCCACCAAGAAGAGGATGACATGTATTTTGAACTCGAAGGAGTACCCTTCCCAAAAAGCATGGACCTCTTCTCTTTGTCAAAAGGTGTTGGGATTCAAGCATGCCCGTGTTTATAAGAAAGTATATCTTGGATAACACAAATCATGGAAGACATGAACAAGAATGTTTTAAATGAATCATGGGCACATATGAGTCAAATTTTCAACCATCTCATGGAGGCACAATGTAGAGACTCTTTCAATAAAAATGAAGATGATCTTATAGTGAACTTAGAAGAACCATCTGTGCAAGACATCCTGAAGGTTATAGAAGAAATTGAAGATCCTCAACTCAGTCTTCTGAATTCCTAAGTTGGAATGTGGAGATGCAAGATAGATACAAGTAGATTCGTGCTCCTCCTTTGAACACACTAATGTTTGACGCTGAGACAAAGCCATTGGATGAATTTAATATTTCCCAATGCCTTAGTGGTCGAGAACGAATGGGAAAACATATATTTTTCTTACATACAATACAAAAAGGTTAGTGAGTGAAAAAAGTAAGGTTCTCGAATCTCATTTGGAATTCCTCGATCTTGAAGACAACATCTATGCTATAGAGGATGTTTATAGGGAAAATGTTGAGCTGATTTTCATTGAAGAGAATTGTTTGGAACAAAGTGAAAATTTGTAAGATTCTCAAGAGTGTGTTCAAGATCAACTTGTACCTTGTACCCACCACTTTGGAATGTTGCACCAATACAAAAAAAGAGTTCATGTGGAAAAATACACTCAAGGGTAAAGAATTTCTCTCTAAAGAAGTTGAGGGTTTCAATTTTGAGAATGATACCAAGATGATCTTTGATCATATTTTTATTGATGGTAATTTCTTTGGACAAAAAAGTGAGGGTATGCATGATTCTTTTGAAATGATTCAAAATCATATTGCACTCACCATTATTCAAGCTATGATGTGCCTTAAACATGTTCCCATATTTCAACATTTCCCTAAGATTTATTAGGCGTACATTTCAATGATGTAGCCTCTATTTTGGAAGATAGTCACTCGTAGTAGTGAAGAGAGATGCCCAGGGAAGCTTTCAAATGAGAGGAAAATAATTTTTTTCTCACTCTCTCCAAATGCCTTGCTGATTCAAGAGATGTCCCCATGCTAAAATTCAAGGATGAAGAGTGTTTCCATAATGAGGTCAACATTTCCAATTTTGAAAATATGGAGAAATGGTGTCTCATGATCACAGGACATCAAGAAGAAGCCTCAAGAGGCAAGAGTTTCAAGAAGGTGACCAAGTTTTCATTAGATGAAAGAACATTCTTAGTGTAGTGTGAATATGAGGATGGAATCATGGTCATTATTATCCTTCTCAAGCCATGCAAATCCATCACAAGAGCATGGTTTGATCATATAATGGTTTTCGTGCTTCAAAGATCACATTTCAGCCCATTATTCCATGATGGCATGTACTTCTCTCAACCCGTTGTCGGGTATGTGTATATTATTTTCCCACCTATGTAAATATCCCTCCCTTTTCTATAATTTCCCTTTTCTTTTGTGTTGTTTTCCCTTCTCATGTGTTTACTCGTTATTTGTTTGTGTGCGTGTGTGTGTTCAATAAGGGAGGTTGTGTAGAATATGTATAATGAATCCATAAATCCCAATGGATAAGGCACTAGTCCACAAAGAAAATTGATATTCTAGGATTCTCATGTTATGTCCTCTCTATGCTCAATCCACAACATGTCTCCTAGCTAGAGTCAGTTGTTGTCTTGTGTTTTTGCATGGGTAAAATTCACCCAAAAACAGGACAACCATACCCTAGTGTCAAAATTTTCATGTCATACCTTTCCCGAACACCCGTAAAAAACCTACCCCTCAATGTCAAGTGTATTATTGGCCCTTAGTAGTTAATTTGTGATGTCATCAATCCCCTAGGTGATTTAGGAACAAGAAAATTCATTCAAGTATGTTTGAGCAGTGGTTTTCAAGGAAAGTTTGCAACAAACTTAGAAAGGGCTCCCATCATCCTTTCTAAGACAAGTGTATCATCATCATAGTAGTACATAAGGCTCATTTTCATCATGGAGGTATATCTAGGAGACAAGAACATCATGGAAGAGATTTAGAAATATTCTAGGAAGTTTCAGGCATTTAAGAGCCAATGCACCAAAAGTGGGTTTTTAGGCCTAAAGGAGCTCGCACCAAAAAAAGCACTTGATATTCTTCACTTGAAAAATATACCATTGAAATACCTTTTATTCCCTACATGTTGGAAAAGACATGACAACTTGAAACCCCATGCATTTCTCTACGAAACTCATTATTTTGGCACACATCCGGTGGTCTCAAGAAAAAAGGAGAAATTTGGAGATGTTGCATTCGATTCATGCCTTACGACCCTCACCATTCTTCTCAAGAGGTGTTTTTAATGTATAATTATATAAGTAAGCTCCCGAAAACTCATCTGGGAGCTCAAGATATGACCTTCACAAGTCGGCTCTCAAGGTACGCTCTTCGATACTTAACCAAATTTCCAATGGGACACATGTCAACTAAGGTTAAGGAACATTTTCATGTCCCCATTGCACCTTTGAAAAGGTACATGAGGTGTAAAAATTTCACCCCACCCCTATTTATCCTCCTGACACCCATATGACCCCGATGACTCATGTTAAGCCCCTTTGACCAGTTTGACCAGCTCCTCCACCAACTCCCACATGCATGCCACTTGTCACTGTGAGGCTAGGGAAAAATTTTAAGTACCTTTTTCACCTTTCCAAGGGGAAAAAGGGACATGATAATGGTCCCTACCCCTTTTAGCATCTAGGTCCCTCATACGACCATTTTTTGACCCCCAAGTGCTTAAATGTGGCTTCTCCCTTCACATGTGTCATCAAATCAACACTCAACACTTGTCATGCTAAGGAAAAGGAAATTTTTATGTCTCTATTGTACTAAAACAAAGGGAAATGAGGTGCTAAAAAATTCTCCCCACCTCTTTCCTTCCATTTCCAAAGCTATAAAATCAAGGAGATAGCCATTTTTACATTCAAACTCCCAAACCTCCACATCCTGCCTTGAGAATGTTGTTGGATTTTCTCTAAACATTGCATCTCCATTTTCATGTTATCTCAATTTCTACACCTTATCCATGATCCGAAGAGGTAAAAACAAAAAAGAAACACAAAAATATAGATTTTAAATGATAAAAATGAAGGTTTTTTTCCCAAAGAGACTTCGAAGCCCGCGAAGAAGATTCACTCATATCTAAAAAACCTATGCATAAATCAACATGTAGTTTTTGCAATCTTCTAGTTTTTCAGAGGCCATGAGGATCCAAGTGAAATATTTCACAGAAACGCCCCATATTTTTTGTAGTGAAGAAACCCATGTTTCTCCATGGAAAATTTTTGAAATTTAAAATATCATAATCCAAAGAACTAGTTTGAGGAAAAAATATAAAAGAGCATTGTAGAGAAAAAACCCATATCTGGAAAGTTTGTTCCGTTGCAAACCCGCTTCTTCCCAAAAATCCACTTAATAAAAATATTAATCCCTTCTACTTGGGTTCCTTCTATTTTTAGTAATCAATCTCCATAAGCGATTATGTCAAAGACAATGTACACCAAATATAGTCGAAGATCATAATGGTCGTGTAGTGTCGAAAAAGGTGAAGATGACCACTTACTAAAAATTGTAAGTTCCCTATTTAGGAACAAGCTATAAATAGTAAGTCATCTCAAAGAGAATTTTGGGAATAATCGTTGTACGCATAGATCATCTAGTGGGAAAACTTGAATGATTAAAGTTAGAAAAGGTGAAAATAGTGGTTTAATAAATATAGTAAGTGGCCGAGGTGTTTGAGACCACAATGGAACCATCCCCAAGTTGTGGGACCTTGTGCGCTTGGGACGGATCTCTAGAGAAGGCCGGTTCCTCTACCTACCTCTAACACTACTGCTACTCCTAATGCTGAAAGAAAATCCTAGAATAAACATGCCAAGGGACCAGGGATAGAAGGATGTGTAGAAAGGGAAATCCTAAGCTAAGGAAGGTGATAGCGCTAAAAGGAAAGGGTCGATCTCTCTCCACAAGCAACAAAGGAAACAGAGAGGGTGCGAGAGAAGAGGGTAGATGACGTGACACATGAACACATGGCTCTTACAAGTACATGTAACACATGAACACATGGGAATGGAATCATAGGAATACGTAACATGCCGTAAAAATGAAAAAGAGGTGAGATGCAATGAAAACAAGAGAGGGAAGACAAGAGTTCCACAAAACATGATTTTATTGCTTAAGGGACACACAGTCATTTACATTCATGACAGGAGGTGAGAATACATTACAGAGACCACACCAAGGTCTGAGACCCATGGGAAGTCGGCCACCATTTTGGCATGGTGTCATTACAACAAGGAGGGATATTTTTACAAAGCAAAACTCTGTTATTTATAGAAGAAGGAGAGAAGAGAAGGAGAAAGGGAGGGAAACTCAGATTCAAATCTTCAACCACCAACAACCAGTGATAAATTCCTACAAATCTACCTGCAAGGCTATCAGATGCACTTCCCCATGTTTGTTTGGCATGTGGAATAAGGAAGAAGGCAAGATCTGATGAAATCTGGTAGTTGAGGTCGATTGATGTGTGCATTGATGAGCATGAAAGATGTTTCCTATTTTTCCTAACAAATCCCACCTAAATTTGAATTTGAATAGTCCAATGTGTAGCTTGTGTCAAGAACTTTCCGATAAGTCTGTGTGTGCGATCTGAGCTCTGTAGCAAAAGATACAACTTTGAAGATGTCGAGAGTGTTGGCACATGGAAAACATGTGGCGTGTGCAAGTTGGCTGAAATGATGGCCAATTGTTCATTTGTTTTGTCTTTTCTACCACGTGTCATGCACTGGTTGGTTGTCCAGATTTGGCACCTGTTGGCGCACTTTGATTGGTTATACGTGGCACACTCAAGTCTGACAGAAGATGACTTGGCACAGAAGGGTACAAAGGAAGGCACAAGGCGCGGGAGCGAGAAGTAAGCGCACAAAAGGGAAACAGAGGGGGAGGCACATTAGGGAGTGTGTGATGTGTGCACGGGGAGACAAGGCAAACTAGTGAGCAGAGAACATATGGTTAAGGTGCAACTATTATAGGGTAATGGGCGTGGTACGCGAAGGGCCAAGGACTTAGCTGATAGAAGTAAGTGTGAGGTTCGGGAAGGGAAAAAATGGAAGGAGATAAAAGAATGCAAAGGGGAGCAGGAAGGTGTGTAAGGGCGTGTAGAGGAACTAAAACTATGCCAAGGTGTCAAAAGAACAATATTGAGTGCACGTAACCTAAAATGTGAAACACCAGAGTCAGGATGAAAATATAAGTTATCCAGATAACTAGGAGAGTTATTTGGATAACAGTTTTGGTGAATTTTGGGGCCATTTGCCTACTAGATGAAGAGACTAGTAGCCTTAGAATTCCATTGGGCATGGAGTCAGTGCTAATCTTGAAGATTTGATTTGCAACTTGAAGAACATTCCTGAAGTCACTTGAAGCTATGTCTGAACTTTGAAATCGAACTACTTGCTTCTCATATGAAGATATTCTAATTGATTGATGAGAGTGAAAGCTATGCACTGACAATTATAACTACCTCTGCCAAAATTGAACTGTCATCCCAAGAAGCAATAAAATGGGTGCGTGGGCGTGACAATGAAAGGAAAAGGTGTCGAGAGGAGCACGCCAAAATAAGCACAACACTATGTACAAAAGTTGAAAATCATACATGTCCCAAATGGAACATGCAGTGTGCGTGAAGCACTTGTGTTACTAAAAGCAAACCTAAACTAACCTAAAATAACCTAAACTAACCAGAGGCAAGGGGCACTCAAGTAAAACCTATAACAGGTAGGGAGAAGTAGCTTCCCTTCCTCACAAATTATGACCATGTAATTGATTTGGCATTGAACATGGTCGGAAATGAGAGTGAAAAACCACCTTGTAGATGGTGTTTCACCCTCCTCAAAGTATCAAAAACATAATATACACCTCCTGGAGTTGTTCTACTTAGATCTGGGAGGCGCTGCTACTGACCTTTAGTGTGTTGAAGCTCTACCTCATGCTCTGAAATGAGCATGACCAGTGGCAACTCTATTTTTGGCTCTAGGCTAGCCAAATATCTGATTGGGCATGGTCTGATCCTTGTGGTTTTCCCATTACTTTGAAGCTCAATCCCATAGATGGGATTTTCTTGCATAATTTCCTCCTGAAAGGGGAGTGCTTACAGGTAGGGGTGCATAAATGGGGTGCGCATGGTTCTTCCTCTACAAGCAACTCGGTCTCCTCCAAAACTGCACCTCTGAGCTAACTGATTCTCCTTTGAAAAGGCACCCGTATGATTTCCTCTTCCCAGTCGAGTCACATGAGTCACACCATTCTTCAACTATTCTACGTATTCATCGAACATGATGATGTTGGTTGGGAGAGGCGCATTGGCTGGGGGTTGTTCATTTATGGTATAACTAGACAGAGGGGACTCGGAAGAAAATGGGAGGATGGATGCAGAAGGGATGGAAGGTGCCACGTGCGCAGAGGGGAAGGGGAATGGAAGAGAAATGAAGGTGAGATGAAAGTGAGGGAGAAGGGATGGAATTCTCAATGGGGGTGTGCGTAAAGAAGCTAGGAACACGTGCAATGGGATGAGATGATGTAAGTTGGTGCATGGAGGAGTGGGAGGGTTGTATAGGATGGTAGTGCAGGGTTGCCCCATTGACAGGTTTCCATGCACTAGATTTTGAGCCTCCATTTCTTCCACCCACTCTGTAATCTGGGGAAGCATCTCAATGATGAAGTGTAACTTCTATTGGGTGCTAAAAACCAAAACCAGTCCTGGTGCAGGGCTGACCCATGGACAAGGGACCTTATAGCCAACTTCATCTGCCTTTATGGAGCACTTGACTCTGAGATGCATCATGTCCATCTCCATCTCTTGCACCTGCCTCTCAAAATCAGCTTCAGCCAAGGAGTTTCCACCATCATCTATAAACTTGTTCTTCATAAACATTTGGGTTAGAAAAAAGTGGGTTGTATGCACTTTCGGGATAATGGGGCTTATAAAACTGATTTGGAGGAGGATTTTGAAACTATGGGGATGGAGGGAAATAGTTCTACTTGCTGCAAAATGAGAATTCCATGGAGGGAAATAAGTCATGATTGCACAACTTCAAAAGAGGAATGTGGAATGATGGAAAAAGGAGAAATGAATGGAGGAATGAGGGGAGACTAGTCTGCACATGAGATAATGGGTGTGTTGAATCAGTGGAGTCACCAGATGTGTTGAAAAATGCCTCCAAAGGCTTTGGATCTCAGCAATAACACATCAAACTTGCTGAGATGAAGATGTAAAGATCTTCACTGGTCCCACCGGCATGCCAGAAATTGTTGGTTGCTCAAATGTGCACCCGCGTCTCGGATCTCGAAAAAGGGCCAAGGTGTTTGAGACCACAATGGAACCATCCCCAAGTTATGGGACCTTGTGAGCTTGGGACGGATCTCCGGAGAAGGCCGGTTCCTCTACCTACCTCTAACGCTACTACTACTCCTAATGCTGAAAGAAAATCCTAGACTAAACATGCCAAGGGACCAGGGATAGAAGGATGTGCAGAAAGGGGAAATCCTAAGCTAAGGAAGGCGATAGCGCCAGAAGGAAAGGGTCGATCTCTCTCCATGAGTGGCGAAGGAAACAGAGAGGGTGCGGGAGAAGAGGGCAGATGGCGCATGCCATAGATCAACATGCGATCTCGGCCTTCCAAAGCACGTGCAAACACATGAACATGGGGAATGTAAGCACAAGAGTATGCACATCATGCCAAAAATGCAAACAGAGAGGCAAGATGCAATAAAAATGAGAGAGGGAAGACAAGAGTTCCACAAAACATGATTTTATTGCTTAAGGGATGCACAATCATTTACATTCACAACAGGAGGTGAGAATACATTACAGAGACCATGCCAAGGTCTGAGACCCATGGGAAGTCAGCCACCATTTTGGCATGGTGTCGTTACAACAAGGAGGGATATTTTTACAAAGTAGAACTCTGTTATTTATAGAAGAAGGAGAGAAGAGAAGGAGAAAGGGAGGGAAACTTGATTCAAATCTTAACCACCAACCACCAGTGAAGTGATAAATGCCTACAAATCCACCTACAAGGTTGTCAGATGCACTTCCCCATGTCTGTTTGGCATGTGGAAGAAGGAAGAAGGCAAGATCTGATGAAATATGGTAGTTGAGGTCGATTGATGTGTGCATTGATGAGCTGAAAGACGTTTCCCTATTTTTTCCTAAAAAATCCCACCTAAATTTGAATTTGAATAGTCCAACATGTAGCTTGTGTCAGATTTTTCTGAAAAGTCCAGCATGCCGATCTAGATCTCAGTAGTAAAAAAATACGGCATCGAAATATGTCAGAGCCGTTAGTGCACGGAAAACACGTGGCATGTGTAGGTTGGCTAAAATTATGGACAATTATTCATTTGTTTTGTCTTTTCTACCACATGTCATGCATTGGTTGGTTGTCTAGATTCGCACCCTATTGGCATGCTTTGATTGGTTACATGTTGCACACTCAAGTCTAACAGAAGATGACTTGGCACAAAAGGGCATAAAGGAAGGTGCAAGGCGCGTGTGAGAAAGAAGCAAGCACATGAAAGGGAAATAAAGGGGAGTCACGAGAGGGAGCGCATGATGCACACAAGGAGACAAGGCAAACTAGTGAGCAGAGAACATATGGTTAAGGTGCAAAGTATTATAAAGTAATGGGTGTAACACGTGAAGGGCCAAGGACTTAGCTGATAGAAGTAAGTGTGAGGTGCGTGGGAAGGGAGAAAATGGAAGGAGATAGAAGAATGCAAAGGGGAGTAGGAAGGCATGCAAGGGTGTGTAGAGGAACTGCAACTATGCCAAGGTGTCAAAAGAACAATCTTGAGTGTGCGCAACCTGAAATGTGAAACACCAAAGTCAAGATGAAAATATAAGTTATCCAGATAACTAGGAGAGTTATTTGGATAACAACGAGCATGGCGGTTTCATAGAATATCATCACGAGCATTGTCTATGGGTCATCTTGAATTCACTTTAGGAAAATCTCAAACAGTGTTTTTAAACACTCATTCGATGACCCATGGTGTCTGTACATCATATAGTTTGGGATCATCATTGGAAAAATGTTTAGGGTAAAGCTTCATCAACAAATAAATGGCAGTGTTACAAAGAGTCATCGCAGGGGTTAGTTTCCATTCTCATCTTCCTCAAAGTGGACCTCCATGAGTAACGCCCACGATCATCAAGAGTACCTTTCAAAAGTGTTTTTAAACACTCAAATTCAAGGTGTTTGTGTATCATACAAAGAGGGAATCATGAATCACCGTTGGCAAGGGGAAAAATGTCCAAAGGTGTTTAGAGAAGCAATCTTCATCAGTATGGAGGATCATCAGTGTCAGAGTACTTCACTCAAAGTTCTTGACTGCATCAAGGCCTTCAATTGGATCATCACAAGGAGTGGATTTCCTTCATCCCCTCCCTCCTTTCTCCCTCTTTCTTCTCTCTCCTTTCTAATTCTTCATTGGGCTTCATCATTGTATTTTTTCATATTCACTTAAGTGACTTATTTTTAAAATTGTAAAAGTATTTTCTCAAATTATAAGAGAAATACTTAAATGGAAAATGAAAAGTCACAAGTGGAATATAGAACATGAAGAGTCATGTGAGGGAGGTGAAGAGTCAATTCAAATTACTATAAAATTATATGGCCTCTCCATTCTAAGGGATTCCATATTTTTGAAAACTTTCACTCTATAGAAATTGTGAATTGTGGTCATTGAGATTTATATCAATGCACAAGGAATATAATATACAATTTATTCCACTTTCTCCTTTTCCCTTGTTTTGTACAACTAGTGTAAATTTCAATTAAGGAATATCTTTTCTGCTTTCCAAGATGTATGAATGTATGCAGATTTGTATGCATGGTTTCCTCTCATCGTTGACATGAAAACATGGTTATTACAGACATCTCATGGTTCTTCATTTTCCCTCTTTTATAGACTTTTAAAGCATATTGACACAAGATCTTTGTATCTTTGATAGATGAATCTGATAACTTGGTGTCTCAATTTTTCCATCTCACTAGATAGCTTAATTTTTTCCCTCTATATTGAATGTTGAAGTACTCCAGCTACTACGTGTGAGCTTTGAAATCCTACTCATGGCAATAATATCCCTTTCATAATTTCTCTCCTTTCCCCTCATCGTTGTAGTTTCCTCCCTTGTACCCCATACAAGAACTTTGCCACAGGATCAGTAGATTATCTATGTGTGACCCCCGATCAATTTGACCACCCACAAGATTTATATAGGTTTAAAGGATTAGTTTACATTCAATAATGGTAGTTGTACCATTCAATGTAGAAGGGAGTCACCTAGTTACGGTTAGTAGAGACACATAATTTTTCCGACTAAACTTTTTCTCACCAATAAGATCATAGTTGATTATTATATGGTGGATGCCTCCATATCAGATTATGAATAAGGTTAAAATTTAGACGATCCCCACATGGATAGCTATGCCCATATGATAGGGAAGTATTGTGTTACTAAGAAGTATTTTGTACAAAATTCACTCACGACGTGAACGTCATCATAATACAAGATGAATCCTTGAGAAAAGTCAATAATTCTTCCCAACCACTTCCTAATCCTTATATTTCTCCACCGAATACACTTCCACATACTACCATCAAACTAGCCAACCCATTTTCCCTTACAGGAGAGAATGATTGGGTCACTGGTTTTGACTATGAAGCCGATGACATCAATGGTTATGATCATATCTATCGTGCCTCAATGAATAAGTAACATATTGCTCCATATTCACCCGTTGCATCGATACCTTCCTCAAAAACTCTTACTTGTCCTCTCTAGCTCATGATACTTCTCTCCTTACCTCTTTCCCTTATGGATCCCTATTCCACTATGATCAAGCCATATTATACATGGCACAAGGCTTTGGGGCATGATGTTATTGACTATAGATCCTATCAAAACCACATGAATAAGATCAAAGTTGAGGTCAAACGTGACTAAACTAGAAAGGATACACAACTTTCCACTTCAAATCCCTTATTTTGTTCTCATCATGGGTATTACGTGCACACCGATGCCGAATGTCAAGTTTTACATAGCAAGCATCTCGTTCCCAAAAATTCTTCCCACAATTGGAAGCATGGGTCCAATCCTTCTCGAACTAACCACCTTTCCATTGTGAGACTAGACCACAACCTACTTATGGAGCACCACCTCACCCCGATCTTTTTCCCTCCATGAATGACATTTGATGTGACAAACTCACCTAGATGGAGGATCAAATCAATCACATCTTATTCACTAAAATAAATAAAGTTCATGGGAAAGTCATTATTACACAACATTCCATTGAGGACCTCATGAATCATGCTAGAAGTCACATCTTGAATCAAGTTGATGACATCATTATTGATACATTGCGATATTTTCCCCTCATGGCTAGTTACCTATAATACATTGATTACATCTTATTTTCATTCTTTATCCTAAACCCTTTCTTTCATTTGGGATCTCGGCCCCAACTTGGGTTCTTACACACTCCCTTATATTTCATTACATCCTTGTTTGGGTTGTTCACCCCACTTGGATTTATCACCATGTACACCTTGGTTTCTCCTACCATTAGATCACCTCGTTCCTAATGATACCTATTTTGGATTTGATTCACCCTAGTCATTCCTATTCAATCACCGCATTGTTTTGTACATCCTCATTTAGGCTTATGGCCTTGCTTGGATTTATTTACCCGATTTCACCCTGACATCCTAACGTTGGATGTTTTGGCCTTATTCTGCCCCTTGGATTCTTTATATCATGTGGGCTGGGTTATCCCATTGATCCCCTCACCACCAGATTTACCTATCTAATAATATTATAATTATTCCTAAGTACCATGGGTATTAGTACATACATACATGTGGAAAGCAGGAAAATGATAAGTAAAGAAACACATATACATCAAACATCCAAATATCATTAAAATCATTGTCTATATATATATCTTGAATCAATTTTTATACATCGACAAAATTATAGAAATAATTACATGAATTTGAACCATTTCTTAAAATGGCTCAAGCACCCTCACCCCCTATGGGGGTCTCTAGATCCTTTGGGCCATGGGGCCATGTTGGTGGCTTGGGCTATGTGGGCTACATAATTTTCTGTAGATCGGACTCTATAGGCCTCTCCCTACACTCTCACTAGCTATGTCTCCAAGGTGGCAATCCTCCCTACTACTCTTTGGGCATCTAATAGGCAAGGTGTCTTCTCCTAAACAAAGCTTGTTTATGCCTGCAATAGAATATACAACATCACATCTATGATTTAGGTAGCTTCCAATACCTAAACATTATCTCCATATTCTCTAAGATACCTCTCTAACTAGATGGAACAAGCTCATTGAATCTCCCACCGATAGTATTATGGGATCCACCATCACTATAGTATCCCGAGACACCTATCACTATATCTATGATCTCATGGTGGGAAATCTCTATTAGGGAGTGCCACTCCTCCACCATCCACTCTATAAAACTAAATATACAATACAAGTCACTTATGATATCCCTATAACATGTAAAAATATATAAATAACATCATGACATACATACCTAGCTTCTTGGGCCTCTCCATAATGGTATGTTTATATATGTAGTATACTAATACCTCCTCATCATTGTTACCATGATGAGGTTTTTCTCCCATATATTGTGCCCACCTATTTTAGGGAACAAAAATAATATCCCCTCTACGCTGTGGTATTTTCCTCTACCTCATATGCACAACCCTCGGACCACGATCGGTGTTAAGTAGCCTCCTCCAGGCCATCACATCTTATGCTCCCTCAACCATGGTGTTGGTTATTGTTGGGATGAGAAATTGGCTAAGTAAAAGCTATACATAGAGGTTGACTACCACACATAGAAGTTTGTATATGAAGCTTAAATAAGTATCAAGAGGTTGGAAGAGAATGCCTAGGAGTACGTGTGAGGATAAGAAAGAAATACAAGTGCATGAAGGTACGTGTAGAAGTAGGATAGACATCAAGGCACAAAGGTCCATGCATAAAGACACATTTTAAGAGTTAGCCATATTTTAGAATGGTCTATAAATAGAAGAAATTAGAGTTGGTGTGTTTATATAGGAAAGTCCAGAAATAGACCCGGTAGGAATAGAGCGCATGTAGATTAGATAAGGCATATGAAGCTTCGATAAATTAAATACATAAACATATAAATATAGGACACATGCATTGAGATATTAATAACATGGACCAAATATTAAAGCATATGTTAAGACACATGCAACCTAGAATTAGGAAGTCTATTGTTAGAATTAAAGCATGGAAGCGATGAAGGACAATTCCCATTGTGTATAAATATTTGTTCTAACTTTGTTGTAAGGATGGATTTGAGGGGGACATATATAGTAGTGATGAGTATATGTTTATAAGTGAGCTAATATGTAGGAGGTGTGCACATTGTTTATGAGTATGTCTTGGTTTGAAAATCATCAACCAGAGATAGATCGTGGGGAAATAGGCCAATAGTGTGCAGGGCATAGCCCCTCTTTGAGACAACAAAGTGAAATTGGTTTATTGCTATTCTATCAAGCAGAATCTATGCAAATCTACACTATTCTAACTTCAGGGGTTTGGGATCTCATCCCAGTAGAGGTAGTTCCAACTGTGAACAGAAATGTAAGAGGGAAGGAATGGAGGAAGGTAGATTTGAAGGGAGAAAAGAAATGAATTCCAAGATAGAAAGGTCGAGAGGGTTTATACTTTGGGCTGGTAGTAAACAAAGCCAAACTTACTTGCATAAACAAACAAAGCAATACTGATGAACATATGACCATAAAAATAATGAATCCAACGAGAATAGAAACACGATCTAACTTAAGAGATCTGATGCGAGATAACACATATATTGAGCACAAAGTCTTAAAATATATATTAATATCTCTTCATTCAAGAAGGCACAAGGTCTTTCTCTCTTCACCTCTTTTTCATACAAAAATGTCCACCTAGAATAAAACAAGTATTCCAGTATTTATAGAAGGAGAAAGAGGAAGAAGACAAAAAGAAGCCAATCACTATTTATAAAATATCTACAAAATATCTAAAAAGTCAAAAGTTGACTTTGGGCAAGTTGTGGATGGCAACATCCCATGGTGCAACATGGATGATGTCATTGTAAATGCCAACATGCTTTTAAATATTTTTATAAAAAGATCGAAGCATACACAAGAAGAGAAACTATTCGTCATCATCTCTTTTCTTGAACGGAGTGTCTTGCTTCTGATCGAGAGAGGTGATGTGATACTAAGCTCGGTACTCCATAAACTTGTTGATCATGTTCTAAAGTTGATTATGATCTAGACCCTTGAAGTGGTCTCCGATGACTTCGCAAGTTTCTTTTTCAGTCTTGAGATTTTCAGGTAGCCCAACGTACTCGTCGCATGCCTCAATCAAGTAGCCAATGAAATCGTGGCATGCCAGAAGGTTATTGATAGACTCTCGGTCAAAAGTGACCTCTGGCACCAAACCTTGGGTTATAATATCCTTGAAGAGCTTGATTGTATCGTCTACCTCCCTCAAGGTGAACATTTCACTCAACATCTCTGGAGCCATCTTGGTGACCATCTACTCCATTTGATGTTTCACATCCAGGGCTTCCTCCTTGATTTTATCTATCCTCTCCAGGATAAATTCCATCTGATCAACCTAGTAATCCAATGCAATGAGAGATTTGTGGTGTGCCCACAGGTGATCAATGACACCGACCTTTAATAGGTTGTCAGCTGAGTAGTCGACCATTGCCTGAAATGTTTCATGTTGTAATCTGGCATTGTCTAACTCCTCGGAGAGGGGTCCTGCTACTGCTTGTAGCTCCCTATTTACCTAATCTATACTCTGGTAGAGTCCTGTGAATTTCTTGATTATTTCCTCACTATCTCTGAGGATTTACTCTATCCAGGAGGACACTTTCATGCCTTGTTCACCAATATTTCCATATTCATTTAGTTTATCCCGACTTAGAACTTCAGGAGGCTTGGCGGCGATCATAGGGGAGCATTTTCCATTCTTTGCAAATCTTGGAAAAGATGTTTTTTTTGTTCCTTTAGTATCCTCTTCTCCTCCTTCGCTTCTTGAAGTTTCTTGTAGAGGGTATCTACTACAGACAGAGCCTCTCCTTGCAGGCTCTTAGATGAGGTTCCCATCGTGACTTGGGTCACTTTGTAAAGTCTGTAGGAGATAGATCTTTCTTCTCTTTAGTGGGATCAGGATATGTAATATCCATGACCCTCTTTGCTGAAATCCCTTGCTTATGCTTTGCAGTGTACATAATGTAGGAATTCATAGAGAACTTCCCAATTGTCATGACCTATTGAAGCTCTTGGGAGATGGTGTCGATGATTTCTCCCGGCCAAAATACATGTTCAGAAAAATTCTTACTCATGGTCTCTAAGTACCTCTGTAGACACACCTAAAATTGGTTTCTCAATTTAGTGTCCCTCACATTCGTTTTAGGTAACCTGGGGCACGTTCACGTCACCAACTATCCCCTTGGGATATTATCCAATTTGTGATTTAATCACTTACTCTAAATTTAATTCATCACATCACATCTTACCCATGAGTAATTAAATAATTAAATATTTAATTACGCTTCTTCCCATGCATCTTAATCACTTATCTACCCCAAATTTATTCTACCCATGTATCACATCCATTTTTAAATCTTCCCTAAGCGGGATATTTCCCGTGGTCGGGATAAGTCTTGTCTTTCTCGAATCGATCAATTTGGCCATCTCGGGAGTCTTCTCCGCGATCGGCGCCGACCCATTGGTCGGCGCCGATTTTATAGGAGCGGCGCCGATTATAAAAGCAAGCCCAGAACTCAGTTCTAGGGACCGAAGAGAGCGAAGAGACCGAAAAAGAGACTAACGAGCGAAAGAAAGCACTTACGCACGAACAGAGAGCGAGAAAGATTTAGGTTGCAAGAAAGAGAGATCTTTTTAGCATCAATTGTCTCAGTTAGGGCAGATCCTGTCCTAATCAATCCCTGAGAGGAGCACCGTTACTCTGCCCGTATCATATCAACATCATACACTACCATCTATCATCTGGTGACTCTGTTCCAGCGTCTCTCCATCTTCGGCACATCTTGCAGACTACATTCACCTTCCAATCCCCGAATCTCATCGCACGGTCCACGATTTGTCGATGCGCCTTGATTGACGATCTTATCGATCGGCGCCCGATCAGTCGATCGTCGACGCCCGATCACATCAGTCGCCGCCGATTATACCCAGTCGACGCCGATTTCACTGCAGACAGGTAAAAGGTCACAGGTAACACAAATCCAGCATTATTTCGCAGTTCCTCTGCTTTCGTACTTTACGTCTTTGTCCTGCATTTAGACTTGCTTTTATTACTGCAATCAGAAAATCTAGTCTTTATTTACATCTTTTATCATGTATGCTTCTTTTCTTTATTGAAAACGTGGACTGACATCCGCCAAGGAAGTTTATCACTTCCCGGACCCGCTCCTCGGGCAGTCCACCCAAATATCTTCTAACGCCATCTTTTTCTGTCAAGCATCGGTGTTTTGCAGGTTATTCGGAGCTATTGTGCAAATTGCTCGTGTGCGCCCGTCTTGTCTACATTAGCTTCCTCATCCGTCTACATCTTCATCAGGTATCAATTTCATTGGAGTTTTTCAGGGTTTTTGTGTTTAGTTTGGTGCATTAACTTGGACAGGTAACAAGCACGAAATTCTTGATCTACAACCTCAACATCCATTTATCGAAATGATGGGCATCGGGAAGCCCATATACTCTACTCGGGGAAGGTGATTGTATCACTCGGTTCCTCATTGAAGTCATCTGCGGTGGATGGTCTGTGGCCATCACTCACCAGTTTTTTGTTCTTAAGATCTGACTCGTTCATCATTTACATACACTTGTCTTCATTGTCATTCCATACCTTCTTGCAGGTCTTGAGGATGATGGCGATGTCTGCACTGTGATGAGGGATGCCCAGGGTTATTTCAAAGTGACGAGTAGTTAGGTTGATGACCGTATTTCCTTCTTTATCTTCGACACATCTTGTGTCCTTGTTATAGCATCGAGACACCAACATGATGAACTTGTTATTAATAGCACTTATTGGCAGCCTAGCTGCAAAGTGCAATCCACTGCCTACCAGTTTGTTCATCCAGAGACCACTAGTGGCCTAGTTGGTTCTTTCCCAAAAATATTCCATATCAATGTGGCTGAGCTCAAATTCTCTGATGTCAAGATCACTCTCTGTGTATGAGTCAGAATCCTGACTTTTTGGTATTTATACTTCATCTCTTGTTCTATCAACTTAGCTTTTCCTTTAGACTTAGTTGGCTTCTTGCTCGATGAAGACATGTGTGAGCTCGAGGATGGTTGTTGTTGTTCTGTAAGGAGAATCAAAGAGGTCCAACATAGAAGAGCCATGTCAACAATCATGTTATCCATAACGAAAGCTTGCAGAAAGAAGAATGAGCAATTATGAGGCTTAGGGCGTAAGGCGTAAGTTCATAACATCTTTGCAGAGAGGCTTAAAAAGTGGGTGCACTTTTGGGGATGTTGACATGTTAAAAGGTGTGCCTGTGTTTTACGAGGAAAAAGCTGCACCAAAGGGTTATAGAGGGGCATTATTTTCAAGAGTGTTGCATAAAAGGTTTTAGCGCTAAGGAGAAAGGCACAGGGTGCTTGTTTGTGACACACAACATGCAGTGTTGGTGTTAAGGTTTACTGTGCGCCGAGTGCCTTAGGAAATTTGCTTCAACTGGGTACTGCAAGAGATGGTGTTTCATGGCTTTTCAGGATGCGCCTACGCCTCTATAAGATTGCTAAGTGCTTATTGGCGAAGATTTGGATATGTTGCATGTGGGGGCAGTGCACCAAGGCATGACTGTGGGGAGTGCAACGTGTAAAAACAATGCACCAAAGGAAAATGAATGATTTTTTGCATTTTCTTTACAAATTCTCATATTTCTCTCTTTTTGATTTTGCAAAATAAGAAAGAGAGGGTTTGTGGGATTTGTAGGAAGGTAGGGCCTTCTCGGTTTGTAGATTTGGAAGGAGGGATAAGGTAGCTTTCTAGATGGTTATGGGGGTAGTTTATTCATTTTTTTATTTAACTTTTATAACAATCCTAAAACCAAACACAACCAAAAACAAAACCACAAACAAAAAGGAGGAATAAAATCCACTTACCCGGTTTAACAAAGGACGAAGGACAACGTTGGGGTCCAAAACTCAAAAATGGAATGTGTGCATGACGGGGATAGGCGCGAGTGCGAGAGAAAGACTTTTCACAATTTTCAAATCATGAAAATGACGGTGTTAACTTTATATTTATAAAAAAATTGGCATTTATTACCTCACCAACTTTTCTATGGCAAACTTTTTAGAGTGTCGACATGTGTATAAATGCGCCTTGGCAAAAGTTCTTTAACATCAACATACTCAAATCTTTCTAAAAATGGCACCATTGGATAGAGCTCTCTCTCGGCTTTCTAACTCCTTGAGAAGGTAAATTTTTCCTCCTAAAAATCCTCATATTTTTTTCAAGTTATGGCTCTCCTCATAGTTTTGTGGGAAATTTTCCCCTAGAAGGCCCGCATGACCAATCGATATGTGCCACGTGTCCGGGAAGTGGCGGGGGGTCGGAGGAGAGAACTTGGTTTTTGCCAAGTGTTTTGGCAAAGGTTTCAAAAGAAAATTTTCCCGTGGGACCAGCAACGAATCGGGAGGCTGCCACGTGTCCCAGGGAAAAAAATTTGGGAAAATCGGCTAAGTGTTGGCGCAAGGAAATTTTGAAGAGATGGCCCCGCGGCCAATCAAAATGTGACACGTGTCATAAGGAATCAGAAAGTGGAGCGTGGGGGTAAAATTGGAAATTTGGCTAAGTGTTGGCCGAAATTTCAAAGAAGGAAATTTTCACCCATTTTCCCACCACCTAATCACAATGCGACACGTGTCCAAGGAGGTCCACACCAGCGGAGCGGGGGGAAGAATTAGAATTTTTGGCAAAATGTTTTGCCGAAAGTCCAAAGGGTGAGTTTTGGCCCATTTGCCCCCCGATGAATGGAATCTCACCACGTGTCTCGGCCGAGCGGAGTGCGGGAAATATTTGGGAAATTTTCCCAAGGAGGAAATAGAGGAAAATTTAGAAGGGAAAGCCCGCCCCCTTATTGCGAGCCAATGGAATCTCGCCACGTGTCCAGGTAGGGCAAAAAATTAGAGCAAGCCCACGAGGAAATTTTGGAGGGTCAAACCCACACCCAATGGGGTTTTGACACGTGTCCAGGCCAAAAAAATTTGAAGCGACCCGTGGAAAATTCAGGAGAGACAGGCCCGAGCCAATCACATCACGCCACGTGTCTTCACCTCATCGGCCGGCAGGGAAATTTTGAAAAAATTTCCAAAGGCAAAAATGAAGTAAAATGGAGTAGGAAGGGCCTGTGACCAATCGAAATGTGCACATGGCACAGAGGCAGGCGTGGGGAAAAATTTGAAAAATTTTCCAAAGACCAAAAAGGGTAAAAATTCAAACTTTTTGCCCCGATCCGATTTTGGCTTGTTTTGCCCTAAATTTTCAAATCACCATATCTTTCGATCGAGCTCGATTTTCATGTTCTTTATATCAATGGAAAGATGGTGAAATTCTCTACAAGATTCCATGGTCATTTTTGCATTTTGGTTCAGTTTGGAGAGATAAAATCAAAAACTCCTGGCACGTGGTAATGGCCAGAAATGACGTTTCAACAACCAATTTTAATGCAAAATGGGTCGCATTCTTCTTCAGCATGGCCAAAAATGTTAGGGCATGGGTCTATAAGGATGCCCATGCTATTTTAATGCATCTTCATTCAATGGGGAATGGCTCCCATGTTTTTTACACATTTTCTCTCTCCTGGGCTCGACCCATGCATTGTAAAAGCCAGATTTGGCTCATTTTTTGAGGTTGAACATTTTTTTGGATAGCAAGCTTCTTCTTTCACCTTCAACAAGTGATTTTTGCAAGTATCAGACCTTCTTCATGATTGTAACAGGTTTTTACCTCTTTGATGTTGCAAATGCAAGGATTTTGACAGTGAAAATGACAGTGCAGACTCTGTGATCAATTTTCAGTCCTTTGTTTGTATTGTCTTGCTTCATTTCAGACCTCTAATTGCATCTTATCAGCCTATGTATGATGTTTCATGTTGCATTTCATGAAATTGTGTCAATTTTCATGAACAAGAAGTGTTCACCACTCCTTTGGTGTATCACCTATTAGTTTAGTTTCAATTTTTGCACTTTCTATCTCTGTCTCCTTGGAATTTAGAGTAGGATTAGGATTCAAACCTCTGCAATTGTGCAAATAATAGATCTGATCAGAGGAGTTTGAGGAACCAACCTCTAATCTGGAGATTCCTCTCTCATTTTACAAGTCCCACACTTGGAGAGAGGTTTCAATGTTGTGCAATCACACTGGATGCCTGAAACATCAACTTAGAAACCTGATTTGCATCCAGGGGTGCTTTGCTGATTTGCAACAACAGTTTTGGCATGCCGGTGGGACCTTAGAGGTCTCATTTTCATTGCAGCAAAGTTGATGTGCATCTGCTGCAATTTTCTTGCTTAAAAGAGCTATAAATTACACATCAGCGACTCGAGGGAAGAATCGGCTGGTTTTAGCGGTGCGACACTGAAAACTCATGAGAAGAATCACTACAAGGTCAAGAGCTAGAGAAGAAGAGGTGTTGTTTGAATATCTGCAGTTATCTCCAAGAAGAAGGCAAAGAGGAAGAAGGATTCAAAGGTCTCCATCTCCACCAAATAGAACTCTCTCAACTCCTCCACAGTAGGCCTTTCATTCGATCAACAAGGGTTAAGACCAATTAGAATGGCACAAAACAACCCCTATGTCAATTTCAGGCGGCAGCCACTTGCTCTCAATGCACAAAATCCAATTCCAATTGCAGCCTTGAAGAACATTCCATACTTCACTAGAGAGAATCAGACTACTCCTGGTGATCATGTTAAAGACATTGCCAACCTTTGTGCAATTCATGAAATCAATGAGATGCAAGTTGCTGTCAAATTGCTTGGCATCTTCATTCAAGGGAAGGCTTTGCATGGTTTAGAAGCCTTGCCTCAGGTTCTATTCAAAATTGGAACCAGCTATGTGTAGCACTTCATGAGCAATTTGGAGAGAAGGGAGACAACTTGTCTCTTTTGGAGCAGCTGACAACCATCAAGAGAGCTCCCAATGAGCAGCTGACTGATTTCAACTTCAGATTTCAAAGGACTTGGGAGAGAATTCCAGTGGCAGTCAGGCCAACAGCAGAAGGTGCTTTTCTTTACTATCTCAAAGCTCTAAATTCTGATATTTCTATGTTGATTCAGTCCATGGGAGGCATAACTATCCCTATGGCTTATAGCATTGCCATTAGGGCTGAAAATTGTTTGATCCAAGCTGGCAAACTAGCCCCTAGACCTCCCATGCCATTGTTTCCAAGTTTAGAGAGCCCAAACACTAATCAAGCACCTAATTTGGCTCCTTCTCCCACTCCTAGAAATCAGAGTTCAAATGAAGCTTCTACTTCATCTCCAAGTGCCCCAAATGAGCTTCAAGAAGTCATGAAGCAATTGCAAAATTTAGGTAATGAGCTGGTTACTCTCAAGAGGCAACAAGCCCAAAGTTTTAGACCTTCCTTCCAGCCTCAAGCTCAGCCTAACAGGCAGCCATATCAACCTCATAGACCACCCAATCCAGCTGCAAATCTAAATCAAGCAAGGCCTCCTGCCAACAGACCATTTCAGCCCTATAATCCAAATGCTATATCTACCTCTAAGGCATTGGTGCCAACACAAAACAACGTTGCTCAGGAGTATGATTGGTGTTTTCCATGCAATGAACCTCACAACCAATCTATGTGCTTCAACGGTGCCTTGAATCAAGCATTAATGGTGACAACTACTTTGGGTGTGGAGGGTGAGGGCGATCAAGAAACAACCAACAACAAGAAACATTCCAGCAGCAATCAGCTCCAAATGACACCACACTTGTGGCTGCGGCGGCGAGAGAGGATTTTTGTGGCATAAATCAAATAGTCTCTCAAGGTGTTGCAGCCAACACAAGGTCAAAAAGAAGGAATTTGGGTGAAGAACAACCATTAGCTCTAACCAATCCACAACCTTTTATGGCTCCACAAATGGTTGGCAAACAAAATCCAATTGTAAATGCACAAGGGCAGCCAAGAACAGCTCCTAGACCAACTCAAATACCAGTTGTTGCTGCCCACATGCAAGGGATGAATATGCAAACCAAGGGACAGCAAAGAGATCCTTCATCACCATTTAGTATCATTGATCAGATGAAGAAGACAAATGTAAATATATCAATGTGGGAATCCCTATCTATCCCAGGCCAGAGAGATTTGCTACAAGCTGCCATGAAGGATTGGCCAACTTCAAATCAACAAGTCCAAATGCAAGAGAAGGTGCTCACAAATGCTGCCCAGCCTGAAGGGAATCATGGAGGACAACAAGGTAAAATGTTGAAGCCCCCTCCTTTTTATGTCTCATTAATCATTGAAAACCAATTGGTGCACAATTGCATGATTGATTCTGGGGCAAGTAGCTCAGTGATGCCCAAGCAAATAGCTGATCAGCTAGGACTTCAATATGAAACCATATCCAAAGGGGTAGTGCAGTTGGATGGGACAGCAGTAACAACAGTTGGGGTGATTAGAAACTTGAGTCTTACCTTGCATGCATGTCCAAATGTTGTTGTTTTACAAGATGTATCAGTTATAGACCTTCCACCACTCTTTGCCCTATGTTTGTCAAGAGATTTCACAGCCAAGATTGGAGGATATTTGTCTGCTGATTGGTCACACATGTTGTTCAGAATGAGGTATGGAACCAAAGCTACAATCAGGTTTGAACCTATTGCAAACTTCCACATTGAGCCCTACACTCCAAGTCAGATCAATGCCAATTGGTTGGCATTTGATCAAGAAGATCACCCAAGCAGCGATGAAGGCGACACCAGGTTGGAAGCATCCGGATCTAACTCTTGATGAATGGGCAAACAAGGTGCATGCTTTTGATCCTTATCAAAGTAGAAGAATCGAGCTAGGGGTCTATTGCATACATCAAGAAGATCAGCCCATTCCTAGCATCACCAAGCCAAACCACAAGGATGACAATGAGGTATGGCAGCTGTTTTTTGATGGATCAAGGAGTAGACAAGGTGCAGGAGGTGGAGCTATGCTTATTTCACCTCAAGGAGTAAAGTACTATTCAGCTTTTAGATTTCAGTTTGCATGCTCCAATAACACTGCTGAATATGAAGCCTTGGTGCAAGGGATGCATTGGGCAATAAAGAGAGGAATAAAGAACTTGCAAGTCTTTGGTGACAGTGAATTGATTGTAAACCAAGTTAAGGGCAGCATGCTTTGTCAAGAATAATCTACTCAAGTGCTACAAGAACAGGGTGTGGGACCTCATTGAAGATTTTGAGGGCTTTAGCATAAAATCCATTCCTAGAAAAGAAAACCAAGCTGCTGACAGGCTTGCAGCAGTTGGGGCAGCCTTTGATATTGTGGAAAGCATTCAAAAGGACAAGGTATAGCCAAACATCCATGTGATTGTGAGGCCTTCAGTGCCGGATAACAATGTAAGTTGGCAAGTGTTTGAGAATGACCAGCAAATCATCCATTTCTTACAAGAAGAAGCTGAGTTCTCAGCTAAAAATCAGGAAAAATTGGAACAACAGTATGGTGACCAAGTGGTACAGCTGAGAACTAACAAGCTGCCCAAGGGACTTATCACTTTGGAGTCCATTTTCAATCCCAATGATCAGTTTAGGAAAGAGAAAGCAAACATTCGGTCGAAGAGAGAAGATTCGGTATCCATCTTGGTGGAAGAGAACAAACCATTGCAAATTGGAAAGATGACAACTGAACAAGAAAGGTATGAGTTCATACAATTTGTGTCAAGAGTTCCCTGATGTGTTTTCTTGGAGCTACGAAGATTTGAAAGGTTTGATCCCAAGTTAGCTCGGCACACCATTGAGTTGGATCGAAATACTAAGCCCATCGGGCGAAACAAAGGCCGAGTCAATCCACACATGGAACCTCTCATGAGGAAGGAATTGAACAAGTTGATTGAGTCAAGAATCATATTCCCAATCAAGCATTCTAGTTGGGTTGCCAACTTAGTTCGATCGAGAAGAAGAGTGGAGAGATCAGATTGTGTGTTGACTTGAGAGACTTGAATAGAGCATCTCTCGAGGACCATTACCCACTCCCTTCTATGGAGCAAATTTTGCAAGTTGTGGCTGGCTCAGAGAGGTTTCACTACTTGATGGCTACTCGGGCTACAATCAGATTATGGTGAAGGAAGAAGATCGAGTTCAAGACAGCCTTCACAACCAAATGGGAACTTATGCATACGGGAAAAATGCCATTTGGGCTGTCAATGCTGGAGCTACCTTCGAAAGAGCAATGGACATGGCGTTGAAAGGTTTGATTAACAACGTGGTGCTGATATACCTTGATGATATCACTTTTTTTTCAAAGAATGCGGCGAGACCACCTCTCTCATTTGAGACAAGTCTTCCAAAGGTGCAGGAGATTTGGAGTGTCTTTGAATCCTAAGAAGTGTATCTTCCTAGCACATGAAGGAAAGCTCCTTGGCCATATTGTCTCCAAAGAAGGATTAGCAATTGATCCAGAGAGGGTTGAAGCCATAAGAGCACTACCATTGCCAAGCCACAAGAAGGCCCTTCAGAGTTTCTTGGGGAGAATAAACTTTGTTCGGAGGTTTGTCCCAGATTTTGCAGCCCTTGTCAAACCTATCACCAAAATGTTAAAGAAAAGCATGGCTTTCAAGTGGACAGAGAGGCAAGGAGAGTTTTGAAGCAATCAAAGAAGCCATCTCCCAAGCACCAACTCTCATCAACCCGGATTTCTCCAAGGATTTCATCCTCTATGCATTTGGAGGTAATGATACTATTTCTGCCATTTTGGTACAGCAAAACAAGGACAATGATGAGCAGCCAATTGCTTTCTTCAGCCAAAGCCTAGATGACTATGAGGTGAGATATTCTTTTATTGAGAAGCATGTACTTGCAGTAATCAGAAGCTTGAAGAAATTCAAGCATCTAGTCTCAAACAACAAGGTTCAGTTGTTGGTCTCTCATGCGGGAGTAAAGGACTTCCTCCTCAACAAGGATTTGAATGAGAAAAGGGCAGGTTGGATCACTCGTGTCATGGAGTATGACATTGAGATCAAGGTCACCAAGCTGGTAAGAGGAAAAGGATTGTGTGAGCAGCTGATTCTGGGCAAGCAAAAAGGAGTATGCAATAAAGAAGAGGTTGTTTTGATAGTTCAAGACAGCCATGTGCAAGGTAGCACTCAAGAAGAGGATAATGTTGTCCCCACTCCTTGCTGGACCCAAGGTATAATGCACTTCCTAAGCACAGGCCTATGCCCTCCAGAGATGAACAAAACCCAAAGAAGACACTTCAGATTGCAGGCTGTCCCATATGCCATAGTAGACGGTGTTTTGTTCAAGAAAGATGTGAATGGAGTGCTGCTGAGATGCATTAGCACAAATCAGATTCATAGGGTGTTGGAAGAGTTCCATGGTGGACCAGCTGGTGGTCATTTTGCACCAAGAGTGACAGCTCTAAAAATCATGAAGGCTGGTTATTATTGGCCCAAGATTTTCAGTGATTGCTTTGCGTGGATCAAAAGGTGCAAGAATTGTGCATTCTTCACAGGTAAAGAGAGGCTTGCTGCCCTTCCATTGCATCCAATTTCAGTTGACCAGCCATTCATGCAATGGGGTTTGGACTTCATTGGAGTCATTAATCCCAATTCAAGCCAAGGGCATAAGTGGATTTTGACAGCCACAGACTACTTCACCAAGTGGACTGAAGCAGTAGCACTCAAGGAAGCAAATGAGTCTAGCATCTTAGACTTCTATGAGGGGATAGTAACCAGATTTGGCATACCTGCTACAATAATCTCAGATAATGCATTAGCATTCATTGGATCCAAGGTGACTGAGTGGGCTGTCAAGAATGGGATCTACCTAAGTACTTCATCAAACTACTACCCTCAGGGTAATGGCCAGGCTGAATCTACAAACAAGAACTTGTTGAGGATCATTAGGAGGACTCTTGATGAGAATCAGAGGTCTTGGCATACCAAACTGAAATCAGCCTTATGGGCTGATAGGATAACTCCCAAGAGATCCACGGGTAACTCTCCATTCAGGCTTGTTTATGGAAGAGAGGCAATCTTGCCCATGTCACTTGAGTTGCCAACATTGGAACTCATGAAGCGATTAGAGTTGCTTGAGTTTGGGCCCATGGAGGTGAGATATGCGAGTTGATGGAGCTCGAGAGATCGAGAGATCGGGCATCCCAAGCAATGGAGAAGGATCAAGCTTTGATCAAGAAGACCTTTGATAGGAAGGCCAAGAGTAGATCTTTCCAAGTTGGAGATCTAGTGTTAAAATGGGATGCAGATAGAGAAAAACCGGGAAGGCATTCAAAATTTGATGCCATTTGGAGTGGCCCATACATGGTCACAAAGTGTAAGGACAACAATGCCTTCCAATTGTCTTCATTGGATGGCGAAGAACTGCAGATTCCAATCAATGGAATCTATCTAAAGCATTACTACTAAAGGAAATTCTCCACCTTGTAAATATTAGCTTAGGTTTTCATTCCTCCAAGTGCTTGTGCACATTGTTTTGTTGTAGGTTGTTTTGCTTTCCCTAAGTGCTTTGGCACAGCTTGCTGTCCCTGGAGATGTTTTGCAGTCCTTGCTTCCATCAGGTGATATTCCATCTTCCTCCTTGCAACATTCTAAGTCAGTTGGGGTTTCAAACAGAAAAATTTGATGACTCCATGCCCAATGGGCTGCTTCAGGCAACTGGTATCTTCATCTAGCAGGCAGATGACCCCTCTGAGTCACCAAAATTGTTATCCAAAATGTGCCCCTGCTCATTTTGTGGCTAACTCCTTGTGTTCTTACCTCTCTTGTGCCTCAGTCTCCATTTTTTTATTTTTAGGCACTCAAATCTTTCTAAAAATGGCACCATTGGATAGAGCTCTCTCTCATCTTTCTAGAAAGGTAAAGTTTTCCTCCTAACTCCTCATATTTTTCAAGTTATGGCTCGGCGGAGTTTTTGTGGGAAATTTTCCCTAGAAGGCCCGCAGCCAATGATATGCTGCCACGTGTCCAGGAAGTGGCGGGGGTCGGAGGAGAACTTGGTTTTTTTCCAAGTGTTTTGGCAAAGGTTTCAAAAGAAAAATTCTTCCCGCGGGGCCATGATGAATCAGGAGCTGCCACGTGTCCCAGGGAAAAAATTTGGGAAAATCGGCTAAGTGTTGGCGCAAGGAAATTTTGAAGAGATGGCCCTGCGGCCAATCAAAACGTGACACGTGTCATAAGGAATCGGAAAGTGGAGCGCGGGGTAAAATTGGAAATTTGGCTAAGTGTTGGCTGAAATTTCAAAGAAGGAAATTTTCACCCATTTTCCTGCCGCCTAATCACAATGCGACACGTGTCCAAGGAGGTCCACACCAGTGGAGCGGGGGGAAGAATTAGAATTTTTGGCAAAATGTTTTGCCGAAAGTCCAAAGGGTGAGTTTTGGCCCGCTGCCCCCGCCAACGAATGGAATCTTGCCACATGTCCCAGTGGGTGGAGCATGGGGAATATTTGGGAAATTTTCCCAAGGAGGAAATAGAGGAAAATTTAGAAGGGAAAGCCCGCCCCCCTATTGCGAGCCAATGGAATCTCGCCACGTGTCCAGGTAGGGCAAAAAATTCAGAGCAAGCCCGCGAGGAAATTTTGGAGGGTCAAACCCACACCCAATGGGGTTTTGACATGTGTCCAGGCCAAAAAAATTTGAAGCGACCCACGGAAAATTCAGGAGAGACAGGCCCGAGCCAATCACATCACGCCACGTGTCTTCACCTCATCGGCCGGTGAAAAATTTTGAAAAAAATTTTCCAAAGGCAAAAATGAAGTAAAATGGAGCAGGAAGGGCCCATGACCAATCAGAACGTGCCACATGGCACCAGAGTGGTGGAGCACGGGGAAAATTTGAAAAATTTTCCAAAGACCAAAAAGGTAAAAATTCAAACTTTTTGCCCGCCGATCCGATTTTGGCCTGTTTTTGCCCTAAATTTTCAAATCACCATATCTTTCGATCCAGAGCTCGGATTTTCACGTTCTTTATATCAATGGAAAGATGGTGAAATTATCTACAAGATTCTGGGTCATTTTTGCATTTTGGTTCAGTTTGGAGAGAGAAAATCAAGAAACATCTCTGGCACGTGGTAATGGCCAAAAATGACGTTTCAACAACCAGTTTTAATGCAAAATGGGTCGCATTCTTCTTCAGCATGGCCAAAAATGTTAGGGCATGGGTCTGTAAGGATGCCCATGCTATTTTAATGCATCTTCATTCAATGGGAATGGCTCCCATGTTTTTACATGTTTTCTCTCTCTTGGGCTCGACCCATGCATTGTAAAAGCCAGATTTGGCTCATTTTTTGAGGTTGAACATTTTTTTGGATAGCAAACTTCTTCTTTCACCTTCAACAAGTGATTTTTGCAAGTATCAGACCTTCTTCATGATTGTAACAGGTTTCTACCTCTTTGATGTTGCAAATGCAAGGATTTTGATGATGAAAATGACAGTGCAGACTCTGTGATCAATTTTCAATCCTTTGTTTGTATTGTCTTGCTTCATTTCAGACCTCTAATTGCATCTTATCAGCCTGTGTATGATGTTTCATGTTGCATTTCATGAAATTGTGTCAATTTTCATGAACAAAAGTGTTCACCACTCCTTTGGTGTATCACCTATTAGTTTAGTTTCAATTTTTGCACTTTCTATCTCTGTCTCCTTGGAATTTAGAGTAGGATTAGATTAGGATCAGTAGAGTTATACAAGTCGTTAGCAGATTATGCACAAAATAGGGTATCTGGATGCGAAAGAAGAAATTATGGAGATAGGATAAGTACCGGAACTTTCTTATTTAGATGAACCATGGACTCTAGTTATAGACCATTAGTGGGAAGGAGTGCTATGGAATTATACTTTGGACTACACAATCTCAATGTACTCATGCTTGGAGGAAGCGAAGTTCTATTTTTTCTATGAACCAAGAGGATTATACTTATGTCTACTATTGTTAGAAACAAAGATCTTAATGATTGAGATAAGAATAGATAACTTGCCTATGTCGGATAAAACCCAACCATGTGTAGGGGAAGGAATGTGTTTGGGAAGGATGGTGTCATCCCAAGTGAAAGAAAGAGACAAAGAAGATATACTCTACATATATAATGATGTGTGAGAGAGGAAGTTGAAGAGAATCTAAGAATTAAAGGAATGGGGTCATGCGAAGTGATGAGAACCATGTAGAAGGTAAGGAACATAGGACCATTTCCCTAAGATTATTGGGAAGTGCAACAAAAGGAACCCATCGAATCTAATGACAAATGAGTCTAATGATAGAGTAAGAACTGTTGGCATGCATCTAACTCACCCTAGACCCCTAGCCATTGTGCATGGTGTTTAGAATTCAAAATTTGTTATATAGGATCATCACAATGATGGTGAATAAGAAGGTAATAAGGAATCATTGTGTTAGATTGGAGATAGAGGAAGGGGTGTTTTTGTATCGTATAAGAGGCACAATAGATAAAGGCAACACATATGGTAGTGTAATAGGACCACATAGTTGGACATCAAAGGTTGTTTAGGAATAATCCAATAGGAGAAACAACGAGGGAAAAATGTTTGCACTCTACTTAGTGGAAATAATCCCATTATGGGAATATTAGGACAGATAGTTGATGTGCGTACAATTTTATAATGACTGTGCAGATTAGTTCTTCTTCAAGACCATCATTGGTTCCAATGACATGAGGCTCGAAAAATATGGTCCTCCCTTGAGTGGAGAAAACCCTAGTGTATATTTGGACTCATGATCTAGTAACATACCACCATAATTTAGGATAAGGGAGTAACCTACCACCACAACAACCCCCTCAGATCTTCTTCTAGATGTCCCTTCATTTGTTAGAGCATCAAGGTGTAGAAGACGTAACATAGAATGTACAAAAATGAAAAAAATTATGGAGGTCCAAAGTAATAACATCCCCGAAAAGGAAGGCTATCTAGTTTTCCACTACACTTCAAGGTCACGTACATAGTTGGTATAGGAAGTATGATCCATACCAAATGACAGTGGACTATGATGCATTGTGCACCACTTTCTTGCTAAATTCCCCATAATTGAATTCGAATAGAAGAGTATCAACATGCTAAAATACATTAAAAAGGGCTTGGATGAAAGTGTTAGGGACTATGATGTACAATTAAAGGCCTTGTTGTCTAAGTTTTCTTGTGCCATCCATCGATCCAACATGTGCAATGGTTTATGGAGGATTTATAACACCTTTCCAAAGGGCATTAGCACATAAGACATTCAAATGACCCATGCAAGGCTTTAGAAGTGACATTACGCATAGAAGTGGTTGGAAGCATAGACACTAGAGTAATTGTGTTCCCTTAGGCTCAACTTATAGTTATAGATTCTCACTAGATAAGTTATTTGTTAATTCAATACATTAAACTTGCGGTGGATTATGGTGCATTTATTGTGATGTAGAAGGGTAAAAAGGATAGATGTTTACGTATGAGTGTGCATGCACTAATCTCAACATTAGAAAAATTCCATAAGAACCATGATGTTCAAGACTACCCATTGTTCAAAGACACCACTAAAAATAAGGTGTCATGTATTACAAAAATTTGATGTGCACACCCATGACATAGTAAAGTGAAAGTTGATTTACCTTATACATGAGGTATGTGAGATGGGGTAATAGTAGGCTAGTGCATAAATCATCATCCAAGGGAGTGGATGAGAAAAAATTATAATAATGGAACTAGGTAGAATAATGGCGAGAGGAAATCATGGTAATGGGGATATCATGGCAGAGGACATGGCTATAATGAAGGAAGTTTTAGTAGAGGGACATGTTTTTGGTGAGATGAGAGAGGTTAAGGAAAGAGTGGACAAAATCACCTGTTTTTGGCCAATGATAAAAAAATAGTTAGCAAGAGGTGTGAAAACATGGAAAAAGAACTTCTGGGAATAAAGGAGACTATGTTGCAAATTAAAAGCCTCCATATCCTTAATATGAGAACCACTATTACACACCTAAAAATGATGGCTGAGTTGGTTAATGTGATGCAAAGAGCCAAAAAAATGGAAAAGGATGGTGTTTTCCCCAAGAAAGAGATGATTGAACCTAATTATGAGAGGTGGAGAGTGACTATAGCAGGTCTAGCTAAAGAATGGATAGATAACATGTACATCTTGGATGAAATTGTAAAATATTAACTGTTGTTTGATGTAGAGCATGGAGGTAGCTATGTTATTTGTTGTGTTTACACCCTTGTTGGTTGTTTTGTTCCTATGTTGTGTTTGGCTATTAGTTTGATTTCCATGTTTTTAATTTTGTACTTGTTGTTACTTTGAGGGCTTCAATGGGTATACCCTTGGCCTGGTATTTATCATCTTTTGATCTGTTTCTTTTTACGGGGTAGGATCCCCTTAAACCTTCTTTATCGATAATAAAAAAAATTGAGGTGTATGTTACATATATGGGTCACTAGACCATTATCAACGCGAATGTCTGAAGAACCAATCCTACGCATACTATGGTAAGGGGCATAAGATTGAGGATTTCCTAGACTTATATATATGTATGTGTAAAAATAAGAAGGATACAGGAACAACAATGGTTTAAGTTGAGTGCACTCATGCAAGGACAATGGTAGCATAAAAAAAAATTGATACGAGAGAAACCATTACTTTGGTCACTATGTGTGTCGAAGATTCATGTGTGTGTGAGTAGGGAAAAATGAAACCACTCATCATGAGGGAAGAGGTTGTGTAGGAAAAAAATATCCATATGATGAGTAGAAGAAGGAGGTATATTAAGAGAAAATGAGCGTCATTAGGAGCTTCAGGGGAGATACATCATATTAAGGAATAGGCATGCAAGAGAGAATGTATATGGTATGACGAGATACATTGGAAATATTTTTATAGACTCAAATAAGTAGGTAAGATGCTCATACCTCTGTCGGGAAAATGGCTATGGGAGAAGGTACCACATGTAAATACAAAAAGAGAGTGCCATATCCTCCATGTCAATTTCTTTCGCAGCAAGATCATGAGAATGAAAAGGAAATCACATTAGACATTGTGATTGATGGTTAGATGGTAAGAAATATTCCTATTGATACATGCACATAAGTTAAATTTCTCACTCTTGATGGTTGGAACCAAATGGGGAGGCCACCATTATATTAATCTTCAAATGTGATGTGTATGGTGAATAAAACAAGGGCCATGTTCATTGGTGTATTGAATAATTCCACTATCTCCATTCAAAGATCTAATTTAAAGGTAATTTTTAAGTTTTGGAGTTGCATGAAGTAGACTAATTTTTAGAACTACTTGGTTGTCCTTGGCGCTATGCCAATAATGCGGACTTGTGCTTTAACTAGCACTATGTGAGCTTTGCTAATAATGAAGAGAAAGTTGTGATCCAAATGAATGATGCAAATATTGCACCTTACATAGAAGCAATAAGTGAAGAATACCTTAACCCAATATACGCACATATGGTGAATGACCCATAGAATGTTGAGCCATTAAAGGATGGTATGCTCCAAAGGAGGAGACATATAGTTCATTAATGACAATACTAGTGTTGCTTGTGAAAATTGGGCTCACGGAACTTACAAGATGGTTGGTCATGAGGTTCGGGGAAGATTCACAAGAATGGTTAGATCATGGCCAATGAGATGGTTGGGAAAGACCAGTTTGCCAAAATACACTTTGGAAGACAATCTTGAGTCCTTCTTACATGTAATGGAGGAAAAAATATAGAATGAAGGGGATATAAGGAATATGTTAGTTTACTCACTAAGGGGAAAAAATTAATGTTGGTGGGCTACGTATAGATAAATTTTTCTAGTTATTCTCAAGATAATAATTTCTTTCTTGACAAGGTTTTTTAGGAATAATATTCCTTCACATATACCAGATTATGATGGAAAGACCTCTCCCATAACACATGTTTATAATCGTGAAAGGAATTAGATGCAGGGCCAAGATGCATTTTCACCATCACTATTGGTGCACAAGTTATACTCTACATTGCAAATATGCACATGTGCATGGTATATACATGGAGAGTTAAGGTAAGAAACCGTGAATTGGCATGACTTAACTTCGGTATTTTCCACAATTATGATTTTTTTCTACTAAACCCCATATCAATGAAGCTCTATAGATAATGAAGTGCATCACTCTAGGAGACAAGGTGAAGGCTAAATATATTGTAATACATTTGTAAGGTGAGACTCCTCTAGATGAGTGCATGAATGATTTCAATTGGATCACTTCGATGAACAAATCATGGGGTGTGCATGGAAAGAAAAGGAGAAGGGGAAGCTTGTCTATCTCATTGATGATGAAGAGGTTGAGGACCTAAATATAGAACATGTAGAACATGCGAGAAGGTGAGCACGATGTTTTATACATTGCGAGATGAACATGCGTGTACATACCATGTACCACTAAAGACCAAGAAGGTAAACATTGGGACTGAAGATGCACCAAAGGAGGTGATAATTGGTGACTATTGGTCTGAAGGAGAGGTTGAAAAAATAATTGAACTATTGCACAATTTTAAAGATCTATTCCTAAGGGGATATCATGATTTGAAGGATATTCATTTGTATTTGGGTGAGATGAAGATAAATCTTAAGGATGGTGTGTAACTTGTTCATAAGAGGCCTTTCTAGATGAATCCTAATTTACGCATCAGGGTAAAGGATTAAATTGAAAAAATGTTGAAGGAAGGGATTATTTATCCCATTGAAGAGTCATATTAGATAAGACAAATGGTTATTAACATTAAGAAGGATGGGAGGATAAGGATTTTTTTTTATTATAGAGTCCTTAATGCTTCATGTTTGATTGATCCTTTTCCCACACCATTCACTGAGGAGATATTAGAAAGTGTTATAGTGCATGCGATCTATTGCTTCACTAATGGATTCTCAAGTTATCATCAAGTTAAGATCTCATACAAGATCATGAGAAAACAACATTTCAAACTTAAGGGGGATGGTTTTCCTACACGCTTATGCCATTTGTCTTGGAAAATGTGCCAATAGTGTTCTTGCGCATTGTTGTTCAAGCATTTCAAGATTTCATTCATAAGTTCCTTCAAGTATATTTAGATGATTGGATTGTTTATGGGCTAGTTAAAGACCACTATGACTATTTGAGGTGATGTTTAAGATATTTAGACAACTTAACGTATCCTTAAACATTAAGAAGTGTATTTTTGCAACACCATTTAATTATTTTCTTGGACACATCATCTGTAAGGAAGGCTTGTTGGTAGATCCCAAAATATTGCGAGTCATATTGGGATTAGAAAAACCAACTATTTAGAGTGAGGTGCGTGGATTCCTTACAAAAACTGGATACTATATGAAATTTATAAAGGGCTATGAAAATTTAATTATGCCACTAGAGGAGATAATGAAGGAAAAAGGGAAGTTTTATTTGAAGGATGTGCATCGGTAGGTATTTGAGACTCTAAAGGAGAGACTAATAATTGCATCGATCTTACACTTCTTGTCTTGGAATAAGTCATTCCATGTTCATGTGGATTCCTTGAAAACTACAATTTGTGTAATATTGTACCATCCATGGGAAGGTAATGTAGACAATCTTATCCATTTTATAAGTAAAAAGGTGACATTGGCCAAGTAGAACTACACAATCACACGAGCACGAGCCATTGTCAATGGTGTACACACTTCACAAGTTTATACAATACTTGCCATCAAACCCATTTATCTTTTACACCGATCATATGGGACTTAAATATTTTCCTTATAATCTAATTTTGTAATGGTGCATCTATTGTTGGATCCTTTTATTCCAAGAATTTGAGTTTTTCAGATTATCGTTGAGCTTGGAAAAATTAATTTGGGACCGGATCACTTATCATGGATAAACTTTGGTGAGGATGTGTAAAGCAACATGACACTATGTTAAATGCTCGATTATTCATATTACAACATGTTCCAAATGATTTGGAGGATATTATATTATTCTTACACATGGGCATAGCACCTAAGGTAATAAATACATTAGAAAACAAGTAGCTCATTATTCGCGTTGTACCCTACTAGCTAATTGGTGGAGACTTATAGAAAATGGATAGATATGAAGCTCTACTTAGATGTTTCTTAGATCATTAGCACAATGGCATCATGGAAAAATCATATGGTATAATTTTTGGAGGACATTATGCGAGTGAAGCTACAATACACAAAATATTACTTGTTGGATTATGGTGGGAAACACTTTATAAAGATACTAAGGCATTTGTCAAAGCAGATGATCATTTTCTATGAATAGGGAAACCATGAAATTGTGATGAAATTCTAATGTGACCTATAACAAGAACAAATCATTTTGTGAAATGGGTAATAGACATTTTTTCCCAATTACACCAACTACGCGGATGACATGCGCACACTACATTATCACGTGCACTGATTATCTAGGATGGTGGGTAGAAATGCTACCCACAAATAATTGCATCATAGCTACAAAAAGAAATATTATTATGTGAAAACATCATTATTCAATATGGTTTCCCATTGATCCTTACTCTGTGTTAGGGTAACTCATTTTTTAATGAGACAATTAGAATATTATTAGAAGAATTTATGGTATTCCCTCATAAGACTACCCCTTATCATTGAAAATACAATGGTACTACATAGGCCTTCAATAATATCTTGAGACATAAATTTACAAAAATATGTGATGTAGGTAGAAAGAATTGGGATGTAAAAGTATTAGTTGTTTTATGGGCATACAAAACTACATACGAAATGTTAAATAAGACCACACCTTTTAAATTGGTGTTTGGCATGGAGGAAATTTTACCCAGTAGAATTCATGTTACCTTTAATGCGTATTGAGAATAGAGAGGGACTTGCTAATGAGAAAGCGGTGGATGAGTGTATTGATAAACTAATACAGATTGAATGAGTGGCGCGTAATTGTGCAATGGTTGTTAGAAGACAAAAATTAGAGACAGAAAGCCTTGCACGATAGGAATATTAAAAACAAGTTTTTATTGTTTGTGGGATGGTGATCCTTTATAGCTATAAGTTTGTGCACCACCTTTGAATGCTCAAAGTTCATTGGTTGTGACCATTTAAAGTAACCAAGATACTGGAATCAAGCGCATGTTAGTTCTGATTGTTGGATGGAACCATGTTGCCTTATTACTTTAACAGAGTAGGATTAAGCCCTAATATAATTAAGCTTCTTTCTTTATGGTTTTAATATGTTAGTATTTAAAGATAGAATAGGTTTCCTTCTGTCTTTGTTTTTTCTTTGATTTTGTTGTAATAAACATGCTAGCATGCAAGACTTGATGATATTTTTAAAGATTAATGTGTAGAGGATTGTGCATGCTTTTCGGTGTGGGGTAGGAAAACAAAGGTGCGCGTTGGAAGAAGGAAAAGGCACACTAGGAAGTATTCTTGTGATTGGCTTGATAAGGCATGAGTGTGTGTAGATTGGTTAATTGCTTGTATATTCTTAACTTGGTAGAATTATGCACATGAAACCAAGATGAATGAAACCATGATGAATGTAGAAACATGCAAAGTATAATGTTAGGTTGGCATTGTAAATGAAAACTACTTATCAAGTGGCGTGAAGGAAGAATGGGTGCGTCGTAAGAGGGTGTGCATAAGTGATTCTACACTGGGACTGCCATGTGTGGAATAAACTTTGTGGGAAAAGGTGGGAAAATGTAGGAAAATGCGGAAAGTAGAAAATACGCTTTAAATCTAAAAATATATGGTAGGTGAAGTGAAATTAATGCATTTGGAAATTAAAAACCTATAAAAGGAGGGTGAGATAATTAATTCTTACCTTTTTATATGAGAACTAGTGTGTAAAATAGATTTTGCAAACAAGAGAGTGAGTGTAAACAAGAGAAAACCAAAAAGATATCCTTATGAGAAGTGGTAGTTATGAATTGGAAGGTTTTGAAGGAAGAATTACGAAGATAAGGTTGAAGATCTAGAATAATAGAGAAATATTATATGGTTATGGTACAAATTAACTCACAGGTGGAGCTAGGGCACATGGTTTAACTGTCAAGGTGAAGCACAAGTTGAGAAAAGCATAACCAGCTATTTTTTTGTACCTAGGGTATATATTTCACAAGCTCACGGGTAAAATTACTAGTAGAAACATAAAAATAAATGATGACACCAGAGAAAGTGCAAAGACAAAGAAACCCACAAAGGATTCCCTGATTGTATGGTTTTCTAAAATGAAGTATCTGTAAGTAGTTATAGGGACACCATAGTCATCACATTTATGGAAGTACAAAATCAATTAATACAAGTTACCTTTCTTTAGGATTCTTGCACTCCATTATCAATGGTTAATATAGTGCATCCAAAAAATTACTTCTACTTCACAGGAAGGAGGATGCGATTAACTACCAAGTTCATCAAAAATTTATTGGGTTACGTAACACTGGGGAGGAGATAGAACTTTACCTACATGGTGAGGTGACAATAGAGGAAACAACTACAAAATTTTATTACCAAAGAGTAATTCACACCTTCAACATTGAAAAGATTATTGACCTGCACAAGAGTGGTTGTGTGCCAAGTTAGTTGTAAAATTGGTATCTCCGAGAGATGGGTAGAGGTGAACAAGAAATTTTTCCATATTGTGCATAAGATGGCACACAAGACCAAGTATAAAATTATTATGTATATAGTTGAGGGAATCATAAAAGAATCAAGGACCCAGATGGAGAAGTTAGAGAAAATCACTTGGGTTCCATCCTTTTTATGGTATTTTAGGAAATAGGAGTGCCAAATGGCCTAGAGGAAAACATTTGGGATCACCCTATCCGTAAGAAGTCACTGGAGCTAAAATTCACCAAATATACTTGTGATGGGGTCATCTCAATTCCTTATAAGGCGTGCCTTGAAAAATGGTACAAGAGAATGTGTGACGTATTCAAAATGAATGGTGTGTGCCTAGGGAATTTTCAGCACTATTGATTGGATAGGTGGAGTTTACAATGATGCAACAATTTAGCCTTGGTAAATTTTTACCAAGAAATGGGGAGATAGGACCATGGTGCAGACTTACATTTAAATGCATAGCTAAGTATTTTAGATGTGCGATGAAAAGGATAAAGGATGTGCAACACTTAAAGTTTTACATAGAAAGGGTAGATGTTGAATACTATTGAAAATTTTAACACTTGTGCAAAAATGGGCAACTCGAAACTTTGTTTTCGATGGAAGGAATTGATGAAATGGACCTAACTAGGGAGACTCATACGCTTTTATTGTGTTTTCAGATTCTGACAATTGATTAACTACATGTAATATGAAACTACGTGTGTTGTTACAAAATGTAACACCTCACATAGACTTCCATTCCATGTTCGCCTTTAGCAAGGTAACACAAAATCTCCGAAGGACTAATGGATTTCCTTGATGAAGGTGAGAATCACAATTTAGGTGAAATGTTAAATTCAGAACAACAAACAGAGTTATAGTTTACATGAAAGTGAGTTCATTATTAGGTTATAGGTACCTCAAAAATCATTATTTTTGCATGTTTAAATACATTTAATTATGTGATTGAGTTGTTTATTTCATTATACAATCAATATCCATCATAAAAGATGAATGTAGAAAGAAGTATACAACTCAATTACATAAATTAATTTTATTTATTCATGAAGAAATTCAATATTTCCCACACAAGCCGTGGGATGTAACTTATAACTACTGAAGAAAGAAGTACATATGTATAAAGTTAAAAGTAAGAGAGTATAGAAGAGACCCATCATTGCCTTTGGTTTTCTTCTAATCTTCTTGTCTCCAGCCTCTAGCTTCGTCTTTCATCCGTGTTGCAAGCAACTACAAGGTACCTAAAAAACAAAAGAAATTACATCAATAAAGAGCTCAGGGTTTAATCTATACTCATGTATTGTCTAATTTAATGCAAATGGATTTCTTAATATCGAAGCATAAGGTACATTAGAGGGGGATACAAAAATTGAGAAAGAAGTGTCTTACAGTAGCACATATGATTCCCAAAATCATGACAGAAAAAGAAAGAGAAAAGAAAATACTATGGAACATAAGAGAGGCCAAAAATCCTAATTATTTTCTAACTATTTTCTAAAGTGTGAATGTACAAGTTTACATGAATGAAGAGATAAATACATGTTCTAAAAAATTTACTATCAAGTATATATTACACTTAGTGATCAAGCATATTCAAGAACAACATAAAAGGATTCATTCATGTTTATTTTTAATTTTTAGATATCTAAATCAACTATCAAAAGGAATCAAAGAGTTAATCAAGTACGAGCTCTGTTAAAGCACTCATGGCTTCAGAACCTAAATCGTACAATATTGTGAGTTATTCCAAGAAAAGGAAAAATGCATAACAGAATGTAATTTTCACAAAGCATGACGAAGAGAAAAATAAACATATGATCAAATAATATGCATTCATTCATCAGATTTCAGAAATAACAGCCACATCCCATTACAACTATTTCTCATATAGATCAATAGCAAGAATGATTTTAATTTTGAAAGAAGAATAGTTTCAGACATTTGAGATCAGCTTCATCACACAAATGGGGAAATGTTTTCAGTACATAAAATCATTAACAATCTAAGTAATAAAATTGCATTTACATTCATCAAATAAGGACGCAGCCTATACGTAGATCCATGAAGTTATTTCATAATATATGAACAAATGGAAATTTCATAATTGTTACGGAAGAAGCATCTCTTTATAAGTACTAAAATTTCAAAGTTTTCAAAAGTAAAGCATGATGAAATAAAGCAGCACCCTCAATCTTAGAATTTAGTATCGAGTTACATGAAGAGATAAATAGGAGAGGCTTATAGCCTTAACATTTTCTAACTGTTAATTTCAGATGTACAAGTATAGTCAGAAAGGAAAGAACAATGTTAAATATACATGTTATATTTTAAAGGTGCATCTTCTTGCATCTACAAATTATAGTACATGAATAGAAATTATCCAACGTGAAGATACTAAAAACAGAGTTCATTCATCAAAGAAATCAGATTACCATTAGGTTTCGCATATAAATCTAAAATTTCTATCTAACAGAGCTATAGTTTTTTAGTTGTCCAACAAAGGCATCATGGTCAAAACAAGCTCAAAATAAAGACATAAGATGTACATAGTCCTAAGACTAGAGGAGCTTGTGAGGCACAATCAAATAAGGTAAGGCTTCAGAGGAAATTAAATACATCTACAATGTGACATTTATCCTAAAGAAATGCCTTTCAATCATTATCAGAAGAGTGAAACTTTCAAAGAATATTGTTATGAAATGATACAACTTCATATATGTACTACCAAAAATTAGCATAAAAATGAAGCTAACTACAAATTGGCATAAGAGCACCTTAATCAGAAACAACAGAGAGCATTGTAGATTAGACAAAAACCCAATACAAACACGAGTAACCAAAAGTCCCCAATACTATAAAAGTAAAGAGTTCTACCTCAATGGTGGCTGTGAGCAAATAAACATGATAATATCCAATACCCAGTCAAGGTTTTGAAACCAAGATGAATCAAAGGAAGGATGCCTATAGATAAAAAATAGAGTAAAAATGATGAAGGCCAAACTAACCCATTTACTGAAGAAGGTGAGCTACAATTTTTTTCAAATAGCATACTAGAAACCAAATGAGGGATATCTCAAAAATATGTAAAATCCTCCATACAAATCTAAATCAAGGAAAATCATGGAGGAAAATAGATTGATTCATGCAAATATACGTTGTTTTACAAAAGAGAAGGTCGAGTTACTATGATCAAACCAAAAACTGGAGCTAGATAATTAACATGCTTACTAGTGTTTTAAAAATCACATTCTCGGAAACAATGGCAAGCTATAAGATCCAACTTGAATAGGTATAGGGCTCCATAGAGCTAGAGAGTGTAGATTTTCAACATGAAAATATGGCCATGCATAGTTTAGGCTCATATATGGAGGCCAGTAAAAATATAACTAATATCATAACTCAATTTTGTAAATAGTGAATGCCTAGAACAATAGAGCTCCAAGATGGCAAGTTAAAACAGCTCCAAAACCTCATTCGAAGCTCGATGAAACACAAAAACTAGAAGGCTTGAAGAACTTCAAAATGGAACAAGACAGAGCTCAAGATCATCTCCAATGGCCTCCATCCAGGGAAAAATTTCAATAGATTTTCCTTAGCTCAAGTGGAACTCCAAAGTGAAAATGTGAAATGACAGGGTTTCAAACCTTTTTTCCTCCTTAACTCATTCAATGAGTTATTTAACTTGATATGTGTTAAATTAGAATATGTGGCACTATCTCAGATGCAGATCTAGAAACCCTAACTCCATTTGAGTTAAGCCATCACCGACACATGCCAAGGGTCGCGCCAACATGATCAAAGGGGATCAAATTTGGGACCTTATCATTACCTTAGAGTAAGGTTGCAATGATAAGTCAAGTATATGCCACATTGCCAAGTAAAGGTGGGTCATAAGAATCATATGATTAATATTTTATTTTGACCTTATTTTAAGGTTTGTATTATGCCATGATTAAATAAAATCATCCCAAGTCATATGCATGGTTAAATAAAATAGAGTTTGACCTTATTCTTGCAAAAGTATAGGCTACATAATTATTAAAAGCCAAAGGTATTATTATTTAATCAAGTGCATGCCAAGTAAAGGAGGTTTTATTCAGAGGGTCAAAGCATGTGCACAAGTGGTCCCCACAGTGAGGTGGAGTTTTCTCTATTTTGCTAAGTGCTAGAAAAGAAAGACATTATTTTTGCACAAACGTATCTTTTGCATGTCATCCACTAGATGACAAAACAACAAAGAAGTGTACAGATGGCAACATCAGAGATCAATAAGACCTTTTGAAATGCTAATTACCTTGTTTTTCAAAAAATAAAGGTATTATTTTCTTACACATGCTTACAAGTGGTCCCCACATTGGAGGATGAATGTTTTGCTGATTATTGAAGACAAAGGAACTATTTTTCTCACACAGAATATTATTTTTGCATGTGCAAAGCAAGGGGTGAAATTGTAAAGATGCTTAAATTTATCATTGCAATTGGATCAAATTGCAAGTGTCACATCAAGCAAAAGAAGACAAATATTGCATGCACATTGGAGAAGACTTTCTCAGCAAGTAAGTGATTAATTTTAGAACAAATATTCACCTAAGTTTTATTAAAAATAAACCAGATTAAGCGCACTTTGACTGGAATTTATTTTTGTAACTAAGGTTATTAATGCCTCATTCTAATCAATATGTCTATTTTTATTCCTTTATTTATTCATGATAAAGGGGTAAAATTAGCATGCATGGGCGAGTAAAAATTTGAGCCTGTTTTTAGGATGGATTGGGTGAATAATTTTGCTATATATTGTGTGCATTGGCAAAGCACAAAAGGCGGGACTTTTTGGACATAGGAGTGCTGAAGTGAATTTTCTGCCAGTTTTTCCTTGAATGAGAACTGATTTTTTCCTTTCCAATTATTTGCAGTGGTGTGTATTTCTTCATTAATTATTGTGAATGTAAATTCCCTTATTAATCATATTACCTTGTTGTAAATTTGGTCTTTTTTGCATAATATTAGTGTGCATGTTTATCTTGTTGTGCTGTTGTGATTTATCCCTCACTACATAAGAGTTTAACTTAATATTCTATTGAAAACAATTGGTTCATGCATCTAAAATTCATTCTCAATTTTATTTTGCATATACTCACCAAATCCCTCATTACGTTTTGTGTATCACCTTTTTCAATTTTAGTTATAGTCATCTTTTTACCCTTAAAACCCCAAATATTAGTTTAGGATACATCAATAAGGAACCGACCTTGATATAGAGACTCACCTAAACAATAGGTATACCCATAGACTTGAGGTGTTTCCATTGTATCTACAAAAGTGAGAGATTAAAAGAAATATTAGAATCCCCATGTCATCTCTCAACCAAGGTGCACTTTTGAGAGATTACAAATACCATACGTTGCGTAAAAGAATATGGATATGTGTCAAAGGTGGCATATGTTGAGACTACAAAAACAAATAGCACGGACCTAAGGGAAATCATGATTTTTTTGGTTAGCAAGGAGTCTTGCAAATTTTACATATACCTATGGATAAAGATTAAGGATGGATAAGATATTGATGTGCGTGACATCGAGCTCCCACAACCACCAAAGAATTAGATGGTGAATATTCCTAAGCATAGCATCGATCAAACTCCTCCATAAGAGGAAGAAGAAGAAGAAGAGGTGGAGGTTGCACTTGATCATGTTAGAAGGATGAAAATGCATAAAAGGGGCCAAGAAGAAATAACCACATGCACAACTAAAGAGTTTCCAATAGTGGAAGCATGAAAGCCTATTCAAACAGAGGAGTAATAGATTCATGTCATCCATGATGTTGATGATGAATATTTGGAACAACCCACAAAATAAGAGAGGCAACAAGAGGAAATCATGCAAGAATACAAATCCAAAGATGAAGAGCATGCATGTGGGGAGAAGGAGGAAGAGAATGTAGAAGAAGAGCATGAAAACTTGTGTGATGAGGAAAACCTAAGAAGAAAGGAATTACATAAGGGTTATGCATTGGAAAAGAGATAGGACGTAAAAATTATAATGTTGTGTAAGATGAACCATGAGGTGAAGAAGAGGTGGAGGTTTCACTCAATCATAGTAGAAATTTGAAAATGTAGAGAAGAGTCCAAGAAGAAAGAATCACGTGCACATCTAAAGAGTCTTCATAGTGGAAGCATGGAAGCCTTGTCAAACATAGGAATAACAACTTCATGTCATCCATGATGTTGATGATGAAGACTTGGAACAAACCGTGCAAGAATAAAAATCCCAAGATGAAGAGCATGCACTTGGGGAGCAGGAGGAAGAGAATCTAGAAGAAGAGCATGAAAACTTGTGTGATGAGGAAGAACCTAAGGAGAAAGGAAATGCAGAAGGGCTATACACTGGAAAATAGATATGCCATAAAAAGTAAAATGTCACACAAGATAAACTATGAGGGGTCGGTCACGGGAGGAATATGATCAAAGAAACCCCACAAGCATCCAAAATTTCATACATAAATGATCCTTAAAATACATTAAGGGAAAGGTATCATAGTTTTACACCCATTGGAGAGATTTTTTTGGGGACTCTGTTTAATAAGGTGGAAGCACATTCACACATAAGGAAGATATTATCTTGGAGTCTGAGAATCATATGAAGGAGCCAGATTTTGAGGTTAATAAAGAGTCAATATCGGAGCTAAAATAAAAGAATTAGCTAGGAGATTTCCCAATAATTGAATCTAATCAAATCTTATATGAGTATGTGAGAAACTCTCTCAATAATATGGATAGTAAGGTAGGAAGGTGCAATAGTGATAAAGGGTCAACATTGAAGAGAATGTAGAAGGACATAGAGTGCACGCATAAGAGACATCGAGGATTGTTGAGGATTTCGTTGATGACAAGAAACAAGGGATGCATATAATAAGGTATCTGGAATTATTAACAACATCATGCGCACATGCCCGATGTTGTGATACAAGCCAAACCTGGTCATAACACAAAGATGGAGTATTTGGAGGAACTAGTGTACTTACGAATGGTCAAAGTAAAGAATGGGTCGGGGCCTACAACAAAAGATATGGCCAAGATGAATAAAGCCTAGTAGAGAAGAAGTTGGAAGAATATAAAATACATGGAGTAGAGATGAAGATAGTCACATGGCGAGCAGCAGAGAAGCTTTTTGCTAACTTCTAGGAAATAACAAAGATCCTAGATGTGTGTACTACAAAGGACAAGGAAGAAGTGAAGAAACTTCAGATTCTTTTTGACTAACAAATTCAAGCATGAGAGGATTTTACAAGAAGTTAGTGAGAAAATGATGCGAAAAATGAAAAGCACGACATGATTGACAAGAGGCTCGATGCATCCAGATGATGGTGATGCGTAAGGTGGATGGTCTAGAGGAATCAACATAGAGTGGGATGTCATATTAAAGGAGTCAGTAGCAGAAGGCTAATGGGATAACTTTAGAAAATATTCTAGACATTATTGAGGCATCCCTATAAAAAGTGTCCAAAGTGAGCTAGAGGAGTGGAAGAAGCTTGAGAATAGATTTTCCAGAGATCTTACCATCACCATAAGACAAACCATATATGCATGCGTGATAGCCATTATTTATTATTAGATTCATTGGGTGTGTTTCCCTTATTCTTTATTCTTCATATATTCTTTCAAGGCTATTATTTCTTTCTTGATAAATTGCCAAAGAAGGACAATACTCCTAGTGTGGGGTAATGTTGGGATGAGAAAGTGGCTAAGGTCAAGCTACACATAAAGGCTAAAGACCACGCACATGAATGTGTTCCTAAACCTTAAACAAGTATTAATAGGCCATAAGAGAACATGTAGGAGTACGTATGAGGACACGAAAGTAATACAAGTTCATGAAGGTACGCATGTATGAGGAGAGACATCAGACACAAAGGTTGGTGCACAAAGATACATTTCAAGAGTTAGTCGAATTCCACTATGGTCTATAAAATAGAATAAAGTATAGTTGGTGTGTTTATCAAGGAAAGTCTCGAATATAACCAACATGGATAAAACACATATAGATTGGATAAGGAATATGAAGATTAGATAAAGCACATGCATGGACATCTTATTATACGACACAAGAATCAAGCTATTTATTGTTGGTTATGGAGCTTGATAACCACATTTTATATGTATTTATGCATTGTGAATTCTAGACTGTCCTTATTAGTCACAGATCTAACGGGTAGTTTTCTATGTTTCCCCAAAATGATAAAAACCCTAATATTGTTATGTACGAGGCTCATTGTATTAGTGGTGGCACTTTGTGAGAGAGAGTTTTGCTAGACCGAATAAAAGGATTGGTTGTTTCTGGTGGACATAGACCATTTTGGGTGAACCATGTTAAATCAGTGTCTCTGTTTTATTGCATTATTTTTTTGTCTTATGTTTTCTCGCATTATTCATCGCATGTGTGTTTATCTCAGTATAATTGATATAAGGGTAATTTCAGCAAGTTGGGGACAATTAAGTGGACATCAAATCCTAAATTTTACATCAAAAACAACAAAACATCAAATTTAGTCTTCCGCAGACTTGAACCATGCCGAAAAGTCAAAAATATGTCATAAAAATGGTACCATCATGTAGGGGAGACTATTGGCTTTGTATAAATATTGATTTTAAAGTGAATATAATAGAATAAATATCATTTTATAATTTTTTACTAATAGTAGGTCTTTAAGACACTTTTTCCCGTGAATATTTATGTCTATGTTTAAGATTGCAAATTTTTTTCACTTGTTAGAATGTGATAAAACTTATACCATCCCAACCGTGGTGAAATTATATACATGTTAAAAATAAATAAATTGATTTCAATATTTTTGATGATGTTATGGTGGGAAACATAAAGAGCTTTGTTTTCTTTATGTTTTCAGACCACTTTCACGGAAAAAAATTATAAAAATAAAATATTTCTCAAAAAATCCAAAATAAAATCTATCCCAGATAGATAGAGACATCTAACTTCTCACCAAAGGAAAAATATATATATCAATTTTTGGTCATCCAAATTGTGGGCAAACGGATCGCAATCTTATAGGCATTTTAAAAAAAAACCAAGTCATTGAATTTTGAGTGTTTAATATAGATAAACTTTTCTATTTTTTAAAAAAATAGTAGTTTAGAAACTAGATTCTGATACTATGATTCATATTGATATAAGTTCTTATAATTTTGAGTGTATGCATTGCTAATAATCCCTACAAGTTGATATTATGTTGTTATTTGCAATATGACATCCATTTATGACCCCTTTTTTGTCCCCCAACTTGTTGACTTACCCATAATCCTAACATTTATAGCATGGAATAAAGATTAAATAAAACATTGAGAGGCATGTAGCCTATAATTAGGAATTCTAATGTTAAAATTAAAGCATGTAAGCGGTGAAGGACAAGTTCCCATTCTCGCATAAATATGTGTGATGCACCTATCAGTAAGGATGGATTTGAGGGGATGTATGTAGTAGTGTTGAGTATGTGTCATGAGTGAGTCTATTTGTATGAGGTGTGTGCATTATTGCTAAATATGTAAGTCAGAATATCTTGATATGCTTCTTATATGTTTCTAATAGGTAATATTGTATGGGTTGCTTTAGGTTAGGCTCATCGAAAGAGATGTAATTGGAATTTATATCTTGCTTTTAGTAATTTATGAATGAATTATTAAATCTCTAGTTATTATCATCTATGTGCTATTCTTATTTAATTTAAATATTATATCTTATGACTGCATAATGGGTTATTGATGGATACACATCTTGCATGATCTAACTAAATAGGGATGTGGTGTGTTACACACGCTTTGCATGAGCACTTAGACACTAGTATGAGTAAAATTCCATTGTGCCCAACTATAAGTGTTGGCAAATAAAAGGATACAATTACCCTGTTACTCCTCCTCCGGTGCTAGGACCATCTCTACCTACAACTCGACCTATGAAGCTACATTGGCAGATCCTCCATCGAATCCCACCTCTAAACCACTAATAAATATGATCTACTGTGGGCCCCGAGAATCCCAACCATGATAGTGTTGCATCTAGCCATGTGCACCCAATTCCCATATCCTACGGGGTTGTAATGTTCATACCCTCACCTCTACTCATGTAACCTCTCTATCATGATGATGCTAGTAGGGTATAAATGGTGGTATCAAAATGGGAATCGGTCACACAAATTTCCTCGACCCTTCTTTTTCCACATGGGTCTCCACCTAATATACATAATTCTCTGTCACCTTTGTGATGGCCTCCAAGTAATCTATTTTTGGCTAACTACACCATTGATCCACATTCCTTGTGTAAGGATTTCATGTAACATCATCCGGACCCACTTGTGGTAGTTACTAGAATGCTTTGAGTGATCTCACTACCAGTCCCTATTCCAACTAAAGAACTCTTGGGGTATCTTCCACTACCGTAAATGGTGTCCCTATTGTCTTATACATAAGGAATCTCTCATATATCAAATTGGTCAAATATGATGGGTCCCATGACCTTCTAACCTTTGTGCTTGACCATGTAGGAATCATGCATCAACTATACCCATATGGTGGTGCCCCTGTACATAACATTCTAACCTTTGTGCTTGACCATGTAGGAATCATGCATCAACTATACCCATATGGTGGTGCCCTAGGTACATAACACCCCATGATCTACAAAATATCTACACATTGTTATAAAAAAACAATGGGATTTCCACATCTAATTTGTGGCACACTATCTGTGCCACAAAAATCCCCATAATTACTTTCCAGATAATCGAATCCTTGCAGCTTGCACTATGCTAAGTCATACATATAACATACTCCCATCATATGTCTCACTCCTAGTTTCCCATAAAATTAAGGCTCACCTCTCTACAACATTTGAACTCATATCACAACACAAATGGGTCCCTCTAATGGGTAACCCCAGAATCCCATGAACATCCTCCAAGGTCAATTTCATCTCCATGGTCTCTTATTTTTCCATCATTGAAACATGTTGGATCTAGTCTCCCATGTGGCTAAGAACATCTCTAACATATCCAAATCCAACAAGATCCTTGGCATATGCATGATTTCCCCAAATCCCCAACCCTGTAATTGGGTCACCTCTTCCTAGGTCATTTTGGAAATCAAACCACTGAGCCATGATACATCCAAACTAATCCACAGGAAGATCCTACGCTCATCCTACACACACAAAATGAAAAAATCTAGCATTAAAAGTGTGTAAAATCAATTTACAACTATTGATTAAATAATTTGTTGTAAGGAAAAAATAGTCTATTTTCACCAACGATCTGGGACTATATCCCTCCTCTTTGTGATGGGGAGGCTCCCATTTATTGAATGTAGATAAAACAAAGTATGTGGATGGCTGTGATTCCAGGGATCACATGGGACTACTCCACTATACATGTGGAAAATTTCTTTCACCTAGTGCAAGGGAGGAATTTTCTTGAGAGATGAGGTGAAGGGGAGTAAGAACTTAGGGAAGGAGGGTTAATATTAGTGAATAGGTATTAACAATGTTTCACCACATTAACCATATATAATTCATAATCAATTAGAGGAATGCAAGTTTTTTAACAATGATAAGGCAAAGTAAATCATGGACACATAATTCCATTAATTCATTCATCAAAGTCACTAACACCTTCCTTGGTTGTACAAGATCATCATGTGCAAAAAGTTGAACAAGTAGGGAAATAGAGGAAACATAGAGAAAAGAAATGGAAGAATGTTATATTTTTCTTCCTCATTAGTAGTAAAATAGCTATCTACTTAGAGACTCACAATTGACAACCCCTTGGAATGAGGGATTCATCTAAATATATAGCTTTACAAAAATACTTTTCATCTACCCCCACATGACTTTTCACTTACCCTTACAACTTGTGACCTTTCACATTCCTAGGAAAAAAAGTGAGTCCCTTTTTATTAATTAAAGAGAACTCATTATAATTTTTGACTATATGTCATAATTAAATGAATAAGATAAAAAAAATCAAAATTACCATCCCAACATAGAATTAGAACATGAAAGAGCAAGGGAGGATGAGAGAGGAAGAGGGGGAGAGACTCATACTGATGGAGATAATGCATCCTCCGATGAAGAGCCTCCTGTCAATGAACTTTGTAGTAGTACACCCGGAAAAGTTTCTTCAATTTTAAACTCATTGTTGAAGTGTGCTTATACAGGTGCCACTATCTCTTCTTGAGGGATATGCACATAGCTTAGAGCCTTGATCCAAGTTTTAGAAATGAGCTTGATTTTTTTCATTGTTTGAACCAAGTTTGATTATCCTTAGTAGTAAAGGAAATTACAAACCTAGATTTTACAATATATTCCAAAGTGTCCTCATATAATGAGAAGGGATCTCCTGCTTCTTTTTGGACCAATTCCTCAAATGGATTTAGAAGGTCTTCCACCGATGAATTCTTAATTACTGGAGGTGCCCCAAGTTTCTACACTCCATTTCTTATGTTTTCCAAATTTCGTAAAGTTATCTCTTCACAAGAATAAATATCATTGAGGTTATTTCTCATAATTTCATATCGAGAAACCAATGTTTGAGATAAAATTGGGAACATATTCTCAGTTATATAATTGAACACATTTTTCCCACCAACATGAAAGAGTCAAGGTTACCCATTTTTGTCACCAATGGAAACACTTGGTACCAATGAGAATTTTCCTTTTAATTTCATCTTCACTCATATTTACCCTCACAAAGGTAGTAAGAAAAAACTCAAACATTGAAATAATTTCAAGAAAATATTTTTACTTTTCTCGATAAGTTTTTCAACCCATCGATCATTATCTATTCCTTGCATAGAATAACCTTGAGCCCTTTTGATTTTTGTCAAGTCAAAGCTACTGATAGAATGCCATATTTAATTGGGAGAGGTGGAATTGAACTTGGATCCATGAATGACTAAACATAGGAAGTGAGGATTCTCCCATGTTCTTTCATTTTCTCAATCTTTTGTTTATACTCTTCATTATATGAATGCAAACGGGCCATATAATCTTTGAACAAATGTGCATCCCCTTCATGTGTTTTTGGCCCTAAGGGAATTGTTGTCATTTGAGAGTATTCATGATTTATCTCCTCGATGGTTTTACTACCTTAGGTAGAGAAACTTCTAAATATTGATTACCGTAAACGCCGTTGAAAAAGTGAGAATTTGTATGTGCTTTCTTACCCCATTTGGAATTTAAGGTCTTTGAGATCACTTCAAAATCTAGTGTAACTACATGTTGCGCACTACAATCGTCTCACTTCCAATCAATTCTTGGATCCATGGGAAGATCTTCGTTGTTGCGGGTTCAACACTAGTCATGATTTCATTTTCAAATTCACAATGAAGAACCACATCCAAAGACTTGATGAGTTGACTTGACATCAAAAGAATAGATACTTTGATATTTGTGTGGAACTAGGGTTTGCAAAGGATCAATTCATCCTTTCTCAATATCATAGATGAGATCATTAGTGAACTTGGATATGTTGTGAAGTATCGTGTTGTGAGATCCTTCCGTTTCCATTATTTTCCTCTTTGTGGGCTACCCCGAATAAACAGAGATCATATCTTTTCGATACCTTCAATGATGAGATATAGGATTCTTTCCTCAAGAGTTTTAGGAGACCACTATCTTCTATGGAAGTAACCTTCTTTCTTTTGAATCACTCTTTAGACCTCTAGATCACTCCTGCAATTCTCTTGTTGATATCACCCACTTCTTGAATGCTCCATGAGATAGTTGGAAGAGGTGAATAATTTTCCACTTGATATATTTGATCGAGCAAATCAAATCCATCATATTCCACACCATCGTGAACTAGTAAAACCAAATATCCTCATTTGACTAACAATAGTTCTCATATGATCTCTTTTTCTTACCTCAAAATCATCCAAGAAATTGAACCAATAATATTAAATCTGGGAAGGACACATATTTTTCCCTATAGCTCTTGCACTTGTTATGGACTTGAGAAAGCTTCCTACACAACTTAAACATCACTATATTTTCACTGAGATACTTGGGGATTTAGAAAGCAAAGTGATATCAAATCGGGTTGCGAAACTTGAATGTAAGAGAAAGTTACAAACTAAGTGAAGAAACATCCATACCTATCGATCAATGTTGCAACTTGAGAAGATAACCTTATCTTTAAGGTTACCTTCTAAAAGTAGGATAATGAACATGGTGAATACATCATTCACCCAAGAAAATGGTAATTAATTTCGTTAAGAGTGAGCTAAGGATGCCTTTTAAAGGTGGTGCTTTCTAAGAAACATTTTTAGTGATAGTTAGACCCTTGATTTACCTCGTGCTTACAAGAGCATACACCAAATATGATTTCATTGTGAACTTTCTTGTAGCAAGGAGATGGAGCAACTGATGGTGAATGTTTTTACTTATTATTTCTCCCCAATCTATCACTTGGTTTCCCTCAGTGGCAACGAGGATGAATTTTCAACATTGTGATGATGCTTTTGTTAGCATGTTAGTTTGTTATTTTGTTGTACTTTTTTACCTTTATTCCATATTGGCTTCTTTATATCCATGATGCATACTTTTACAAAGTGTATATTGGGTTTGTTTTCATTTTTCTTTTTTTCTTTTCTTTATGTGTGTTTGGTTACGCACATAATGGGTTTCACATCATGATTCTTTTATAATCATGGTGAAAACACTATTGTGCTATAAATGAAATCTCATGCTACAAACACAATTCCTTCCTTCTTCCTTTACCTCCTTCTTACTTTTCCTTTCCTTCTTCCTATCAATCACTTTTCCACCAATGTGTTGTGTCACCCATCTGCTTGAGGGGTAATTCCCTTAGCTTCTACACTCGATGGGGCATCTTAATGTTCCATTGGATTCCCTATCTTCTGCTTGCTTATCTACATGTGTGTACTATCTTTAAAATTATATTACTTCATAATAACACTTTAAATAGGGGAAAATTAGATACCCCAAAACTACATACTCATTTTTAGCTTATCCTCGCTTATTCACCCCCTTTAGAATTAATTAATTCATACTTGACATCATAACCCTTATAATTAATTAACTTAATTATATCACCCTTTGGAATTAATTAAATTAATTCCTACACACCTATATAACTTAATTAAACATTTATTTAATTAAATGGTTAATTATTGTCTCACACTCTTAACTAATTAAAATTAGTTATTAAAAATTGGAAAATAAATATATTTTCATATTCATTCTCCACTTGGACTCCACCTTAATACCCTAGTCACTCCACTTCCTGTAACACCTCAATTATTTTTTCAAAAACTAAAGAATTTTTTTAAAAAATTAATCTTCATGTTCATCACAAGTATGTAATAGAGTTAGCTCTGACAAACCAATTATCAAATTTAAACAACTACTTATTAGCTAGGTTTGATCCATCTAATAACTCTTCTATGTATAAACCTTGTGCAGTTGAGAAGGGTTTATTCTTTTCTCCCTTTAGTCCACTCTACACGAGTAATCATACAATCTTTAGTATGTTCAGGTTTACCTTTTCAAGGTTGAGACAACTATGTTTTCCATCCTTAAATGCCTACCACGAAAGTCAATTTCTTAACTTCTTATTCTAGTAGGTAGACAAATAGAAAATAATGATATGGTGAATAGACAATGAAATCAACGTCCTACGTCACTTAGGCAAAAGTTTCCATTCATGCATAAATAGCTTATCTCGAGACCACACAAAATCCTTAGGGATATAGTCTTCTATCACCAAACAATTATCTCGACACAGTTATCTAGATCTTTTTGTTTATGAAGGTGAACATGTTAAGAAAGAGGAAGTGTGTTCTTTACAAGACCATCTCCATAAATGAAAATAACCACAACTTATTCTGGGTTCTTACGGAATAGGGAGAGACCACATAATGGAATTAATTCCATTACATCCTCTTTCCCTTTCCATAACTACCCTTAGATAGCACCATATCAAGATGTTTGTATGATGACATAATATTACATCCTATCTACATCATATTTAAGGTTTACGACCGCATCCATATTTATTCTTGCAAAAAAAATTATGAGACTTAAGTTACTTCTTATTCACTTTAGTCATAATCATGAAATATTACTCATGACTTATTAAATTCATCTTATTTTTCTTTCAATAATCTTAATAACTAATTTGTGTTATGGAGTTAATTATTAATTACACTCTTGTAAGGTCATCTTATTAAAGATATAAGTTCAAAGGTCAAAGGTTGATGTAGTTTACTAACTGTTGTTTTATATTATAGGGTGATAATATCATTTATTTACAATAGTTATATTAATAATTTGTAACAAAATAATGATTAAGAATAATCATTTTGTTTATTCATACCCATTTTATTCTCAATTCGAGTTTATTAACCACGTTCGATACTATCATATCATCTTATTATGAAGTATTAATCGATCCCAATATTAATCATGCTCATTTATAAATTTTAATTTATAAACATATTAATGATCAATGTTATCTTTTCCATGATAAACATTTATTTTAACAACTTACTTTCAGCTATTTTGAATTATTCATAGGACTAGTTAAATAAGATATTCAAAATTAAGTAATGACTTAATAATACATTTAAAGGTATTTTGACTATTTATTTACTTAATAAATTAGTATCAGTTTATGAAGAGATAGTCATTAAATAGGGACATAAAGAACATCTACTCATGTATATAACATGGTTGCTAAAATAAGCCATTCATTTCTTATTAACACAAAATCACATGAAGGTACAAACCAACTTCATCATTATATAATCAACAAAATCCTTAATTAGGATTATACATCGGGGTCATATGACCATCCTTACAATTAGGAATTATTTGTGAAATCATTTAAAACAAATGAGATACTAATTAAATGATCCTTTTACATGTGACCGCAAGGTCGTAGTCAACCAAATTTACTAAATCAGTCACGTATTCACTTCATAGCTTCTCTTGTTTCACATTGTTTAGGATCGAGTCGGTTCAAGAGAACTGACATGAGTCAACTTCCTCATTTTCTACTTTGTAATTATTATGTAATGATAATAACAGTCCATGTTTGACCCTATACTAAATCAAATCATTTTATCAAATGGAATTTAAACTATTTAAGTCGCCAAATGTTATATCATTATCTTATTAACAATCCGAATAACTCATCTTTAATAATTTTTTTATTTTTATTTCAAAGCAATCATAGCTAATCATTTAATAGTGATTTCAGCTTATAATATTAAAAATTCCATATCATTCATCTGAAATAAAATTACACCTATTGTGCGTATTTTCTATAATTCCTCCCACAATCAAGAATTTAATCATAAAACACAATATTATCTATAAGCAAAAATTGATTCCTGTAACAATAATACGTAAATCCTTGCTACGGTTTTGTTTTACAACAAAAATAATATATGTAAAACTATATTACAAATTATTGTGTTATGAAGTCATAAAAGAATCCAATTGAAATACTATTTTATCTACAATTATTTGTATCTAAGAGAAAGAAGACATATATTTAATTGTATTTCCTATAGACATTCATATCTAAGGAACATATATTATTCCAAATAACTTCTAATGGACTTAGATCCGAGAAATAAACAGATAATCAACGATATCTTATTCGCCCTATTCACATACCCATTTAAGAAAACAAAACACAATTGGTTCTTGTATCAAAATATGCTCACACATACATGTACAACAATTCTTTCATATGTAAGCCCATTAGGCATGTATTCGAATTGCCTACAAAAAATCACTTATTTTATGTGGTTTACATATCACGTATATTTAAACAAGCCTTCATACATACATAAAACCAAGTCCAATTTTCTAAGATTGTCCAACTCAGGGACTATTCAAACAATGCCAACTTATTTAACAAGGTTCTCTTAAACAAAACAATGTCAAGATGTGGACAGAGCCACACATTTTTATAACAACGAAGGATAAACATAACACTTAAGGATATATACCTATTTTCCACCCATTATAAAAAAATGACCCGAGAAGATTCCAAGCATGAGAACTAACACAATTAAAATTTGTCTTTCTAAATACTATCTTTATCACAATTAATTATGTGTGTTTTGTATGTAAATATATGTATATCTTTTTTATATATATATATATATACATACATATATATATATATATATATATATATATATATATATGTATGTATGTATGTATATATATATATATATGTATATGTATGTATGTATATATATATATATATGTATATATATATATATATATATATATGTATATATATATATATATATATGTATATATACATACATACATATATATATATATATATATATATATATATATATATATATGTATATATATATATATATATATATATATATATATGTATATATACATATATATATATATATATATATATATATATATATACATATATCACATACATATATATATATAGACACACACACACACACACGATGAAATACCGATGCGAGCTAAGACTCATGGTCATTAACTAGGTTTAAACAAACTAATGCTATATTGACTGTCTATATGGTAATAAAATTTGGGACTCAAAAAGGGAAGGATGTTACATACTTTCCTCCTAAAAAGAGTCATCTTCCTAATGACCTATTAATGCATTTAAGAAGTATAAACACTTAATAAATACAATAGGTGTTAGTAAGAGCAAAAGGCTAAGTATTATCCATGCATAGAATTTTGAGAGTGTGCACAATAATGCATGTAAGGAACTAAACTAAAATGTTAAGGATATGATGGCACCACGCGAAGCACTTGTTTTCAAAAACTACTAGTAAACCAAATCAATATACACTTATAGTAGGGTGAAAGGAAAACTTGTATGGAAGATTCTTGGAACATGTTTTCAAAACATACTAGTAAAACAAATAAATAGATAGCCTCGAACAGAGCTCATGTAAAAAAATTATGGTTAGATTTTAAGTTTTGAAGAAGTCATATAGAAATCACTCTTCTTGGGCCTTATAGCAGGGTTTCAGAGGTCTTGGGCTAGGGTTAGCCTTTTAGGGGATTAAATCACTTCCTATTGACTCAAAACTTTCAAGAAATACTCCTAATAATATTTATAAAGGAATTATGAAGATATTTTTGTGTCTAATAGTTCAAATTCTTGTTCTTTATGATAGTTCAAGAAAGGAAATGCAAAACACAATCAAGACTAGTGCAAAGGAGCAGAGTTACAAAGGAAGTATATGTTAAAAGAGGAGTTAGACTCTAAAAATTTAGGGACACCCAAAAATTGGTAAAGGGTTATAGTTGAAATATTAATTTTTATTTGAATCTCTTTAGAATAAATTATATGTTTGACAATCTTTGTTGGTAGTCCTAATGAGGGTTTTGAGCAAAATTGCTCAAAGTGAAGAATAGAGAACAATAAAATGAGTGAAAGGATGAAACTTTCCATACACATTGGACATCGGGAATAGTAACTAATAAGGGTGTTATATCACTATGGGTGTTGATATTTTACTCTAACTAATGATGGTCTAAAATGCATGACTTAAAGGTATTGGCTTACAAGTTAGGCAAGTAAACCAAGGATAGGACTCTAAACTCTTTTCTATCCAGGTTATTATCGTTTTAAGGTTTTCCAAATTATATGTAAATGGTGTAGACTAAAGGAGAATATAATGATTCCCAATAGCCAAAACTAATATTTGGAATCAAGAACAATTACAAAGGCTAATTGTTAAGTTATAGAAAGGTTGATGAAGGATGAAATTATAAGGTCCATGATCATCAAATGGATGAAGCGACATCAAATTAAGAGAAAAAAAGGAATTAGGTTTATTAAAATGCTACATGGTGATGAGTAACTGAATTATTACATTTCAAGTCAATCTAATCACAATGAGAACCTTATAGGATCCTTCCATTGTTGAGTATGTTGAAAGAGAAGCTTGTAAATATCTTGATAGCTAAGTTGTTGAATGAGATTGTTGAATTTGGCTACATCATTAGTGGTATCGAGAGCCTATAAGATAAATTAATGAGTTTGAATGACAATATTTATTGAAGCTAACAAGATTTTTTCAAATGTTGATGAAGAATATACATGATAAGAAAATGAAGAGCCAAGGTGAGATTTATGAAATTGCTAAAGAGTATGGTTATGTGGTGCCCAAGTAGCTCAACAAGATGAATGAAGAGAAACTTATAAAAATACTAGGAGAGCTAAAGAATAAAGGTTGAAGGAAGACATGGAATAAGGAAATGAGAAGATATTAAAGGAGGTGCTGACTTTGATCGTTCAAAGAAAGAAAGAAAAGGAAGATAGAGGAAAGTATAAAGGAAGAGATATAGAGAGGAAAAGAGATAAATGGATGGGATAAGAAATCATTGCATTTAAGAGTTATGTGGAACAAGTATTCATGTTTATGGAACAATGGATGGATTCCCAAAGCCAAGAAAGAGGAATTATGATGACAAAGAGATTCAAGTGGACCATTAGGTTACTCTTAGAGAGAAGAAAAAGGATAAAGCTGAGAAGATGGATAAAATATGAAAAGATAAGGATAAGAGGAATGAGAAGAGAAGAAGAAGTCAAGAGAGTTATCCTAGAATAGGGTGAGGAAAATTAAGAAGAAGAGGTTATAGAGAGATTTTTGCATCTCTTGGAGAGAATGAAGAGGATAAAAGCTTGAGTCAAGAATAAGAAGAGCTCATTCATGGAGCCACTAAAGGGGATACATGGCTTTAATGTTTTCATTCTAACATTACATCTTTATGTGTGAATGTAGGTAATCAAAATAGAGATAAAAATTTCTTATAAAGTGTCTTGAAGAAAGACCTAGAAGACCCAAAGAACCATGAAGAACCAAAATTTGAAGAGGAAAATGAATATACAGCTAAAAAAGAGTTATTGTGGCAAGAAATTATGCAAGGACCAAAGGTACAAGCTTCCTTTGAAAATGAAGAAGATTATAAGAAAGAAGGGATTGAGTTTATGAAACTTTTTCAAGAAGAAATAGAGGACAAAGAATTTGAAGACCAAGAAGAAGATAATACGTCAGTAAACATAAAGGACTACAAGGAGAAGTAAAGAAAATAATTGAGTGCGCGGACTCCAAATAGATAAAAGGAAGATGCATGTTGATTTTAGAAATGTACATTGTATAGGTGAAATCAAGAGGGCATTTGAAGAATCCCCAAACAAAGAAGAGAAGAAAAAGTTGATAACAAAGGTGGAGGAGGAAATGAAGCCTCATATTTTTAAAACTAATTATGTTCCTAGTTGTGAATGTGCAGGTGTGATAAAGAATGAGAAGGATGAGTCATTTCCAAGACTCATAATGAAGAAGGTGAATCCAAAAATATTTCAAAGGAACAAAGAAAGGAAGAGGTGGTTAGAAATAATTCTATGAGACTCTTGAAGAAGCAAGAAGAAATAGATAGATCCGAGGTAAAGAAGCATAACTCAAGATACAAAAGAGTTGGAAAAAGGAGAAAAAGAAAAAACTATGAGGACAAATATTTTTTAACCCTAGAGTATGGTCTAGGAGAATCACCTCTAGTATGTGTATAAGGGTGGAAACATCCAATTTCAAGGTTTTTTTGTGTGTCCAAGGTCCTAGAAGTTGTTAAGAGTCATTTAGATGTGGTAGCTTAAGTTTAAGCCTCCAAAAGTACAAAATGAGTCCTAAAGGCCATTTTGGTTTTTAATGGTTGTTTTAATGGGATCTTGAAGTTTAAAAGCATGTAAAAGGATGAAGTGATTTGTAATTAAGTGTCTTAGGTCCTTATTATGGTCTAGAAGGCATAATGGGAGTTTAAAGTTAAGAACTTATCTTTTTGTCTAAGGAATTCAATATAAGCGTAAGGTTATTCACATGATCAAGGGTCTAAAGTTAAAAATTTGATTAGAAAGTGATAAAGTGATTATAAATTGTAAAAATTCAACTGAATTATCTATTCCCATTTGAATGCAACTCAAAGGAAGCACAATGGTAATGTATTTTGTGCTTATGTGTAAATTTTGTTCTTATTGGTGTGATTCAAGCCTCATGAATATATTGTTCTTATTGATTATGGATGTAAATATAATGCATGGTTGATGGTAAGGCCATAAATGTCATGTGTGAAACATTATTTTGAAATGTTATGGTGTGTGTATTAATGATTCTTAAATGAACTGTGTAGACTAATCAAACGGTGAGGAATTTTAGTCAATTGTGAGTGTGGTGATATTGCAAATTGTGAAAGGAATGTTGACACATTTTGAGGGAGTCAATTTTTTTCTATACATAGTGTAGGTGGTGTAATCAAACCCTAAATCAAGACCTTTACAATTTATTGAATACTTCATAAAAAATGTAACTTTTATTTTGAATGTAAACTCCCTTTCAAGTAGGCTTATTTATATACATGAAATTGTCATAAAGGAGAGAAAGAAAGGTGAAAGAGGAATCCTAAGTGGTGTACATGTAGAACTAATTATACTCGTAGTTTGTGAGTTAAGTATGCTTAGTGGTGGAACTATGAAAAAATGAGATATAAGTTTGATTGATATTTTCCTTGCAAAGTGTGTATATGGAGGTACTTGTTGTGGCATATGCAAAGAAAATTAAGATCCATTCTCAAGACCAAGATACAAGAAATGAGATTTGTAACTTGCATGTTTATAATGTCTTTGTGATAATTACTGATGAAGAGGATTGGTTTCTTGATCTAGTGAAAATTGTGCATGATCAGTAAAGTCTATGGAATCTCATGAAAGAGACTTAAATCATCAATTTGATAATTGATGGACCTTCAAATTGTCTAATGAAATTGGATTATTTGAATTATAACCCTAAAATCATTTTAATTTTATGTTTTGAAACAAGGGAATAATGAACTGTGACAATATATACCTACAACAGGGTAAAAGGAAAACTTGCATGGAAGAGTCTTGGCACGTGTTTTCAAAAAGTACTTGTAAAATAACTCAATAAATAACCTCTTAACAGAGCTCATGTAAAAACAATTATGGTTGGATTTGAAGTTTTGAATATGTTATACAGTAAATCACTTTTCTCCGGCATTCTAATAGGGTTTCATACGTCCTAGGATAGGGTTAGCCTTTTGAGGGATTAAATCACTTCCTTTTGACTCAAAATTTTCAAGAAATACTCCTAATAATCTCTATAAAGGAATGATGAAGATATTTTATGTGTATAACAATTCAAATTCTTATTATTTGTGATAGTTGGAGAGAGGAATTGTAAAACACAGTCAAGACTAGTGGAAAGGAGGGGAGTTACAAAGGAAGTACATGCTAAAAGAGGAGTTAAACTCTGAAAATTTATGGACACCTAAAAATTTTTAAAGGGTGCTAGTTGAACTATTCATTTTGATTTTAAGATACTTACAATCAATTTTATTCTTGACAATCTCTTTTGGTAGTCCTAATGAGGGATTTGAGCAAGATTACTAAAAGTGAATAATAGAGAACAATACAAAGAGTGAAAGGTTGAAACGTTTTGTACATGTTGGGCATGGGGAAGAGTAACTAATAAGGTCATTAGATCATTGTGGGTATTGATAGTTTACTCTAACTAATGATGGTCTAAAAATACATGTCTTAAAGGTATTGGTTTACAAGTTAGGCAAGTAAACCAAGGGTAGGACTCTTAACTCTTTTCTATCTAGTTTATTATTATTCTAAGGTTGTTCAAAGTGTATGTAAAGGGTGTAGATCAAAGGAGAATAGAATAATTCCCAATATACAAAACTAACAGTTAGAATCAAGAACAACTACAAACACTAATGGTTGAGTTGTAGAAAGGTAGATGAAGGATGAATTTATAAGGTCCATGATCATCAAATAGATGAAGTGACATCAATTTCAGAGAAAAAATAAGGCATGAGGTGTATTAGAATGCTACATGGTGATGAGTAACCAAATTATTGCATTACAAGTCAATCTAAGCACAATGAGATCCTTATAAGATCCTTCCATTGTTGAGTAAGTTGAAAGTGAAGCTTGTAAATATCTTGATAGTTGAGTTGTTGAATGATATTTGTGAATTAAACTACATCATTAGTGGTATCGATCCTGTAAGATCAATTAATGAGTTTGAATGACAATATTTATTGAATCTAACAAGCTTGTTTACAAATGTTGATGAAGAATATACATGATAAGAACATGAAGAGCCAACGTGATATTTACGAAATTGCTAAAGAGTATGGTTATGTGGCGTCCAAGTGGCTCAACAAGATGAATGAAGAGAAACTCACTACTAACAAAACTAAAGAAGAAATGTTGAAGGAAGAAAAGGAAGAAAAGGAAGAAGGAAACGAGAAGCTATTGAATGAGGCATTGACCTTGATTAGTCAAAGAAAGATAGAAAATGAAGAAAGAGAGAAGCATAAAAGAAGAGAGATAGAGAGAGGAAAAGAGATAAGTGGATGGAACAAGAAAACAATGCACTTACGAGAGATGTGGAACAAGTATCCATGTTGATGGAACAATGGATAGAATCCCAAATCCAAGAAAGAGGAATTATGATGACAAAGAGAGTCAAGTGGCCTATTAGGATACTCATAGAGAGAAGTAAAAGGATGCAGATGAGAAGTTGGATAAAAGAGGAGAAGAGAAGGATAAGAGGAATGAGAAAAGAAGAAGAAGTTAAGATAGTTATCCTAGAAGAGAATAAGAAAAATGAAGAAGAAGAGGTTATAGAGATATTTTTGGCATCTCTTAGAGGAGAAAATATTGAGTCAAGAATAAGAAGATCTCATTCAACGAGGCACTAAAGGGACTAAATGGCCTCAATGTTTTCATTCTAACTTTGCATATTTAGTTGTGAATGCAAGTAATCAGAATAGAGATAAAAATGTCTTGGAAAGTGTCTTGAAGAAAAACCTAGAATACCCAAATAACCATGAAGAACCAAAATTTGAAGAGGAAAATGAATATACGATCAAGAATAGTTATTGTGGTAAAAAATTATACAAGGACCAGGGGTACAAGCTTCCTTTGAAGATGAAGAAGATTATAAGAAATAAGAGATTGGGTTTATAAAAATTTTACATGAAGAAATAGAGGACAAAGAAGTTGAAGACCAAGAAGAAGATAATTGATTCGAGTTAACATAAAAGACTTTAAGGAGCAGAAAAGAAAATAATTGAGTCATGTGGACTCCAAATAGAGAAAAGGAAGATACAATTTGATTTTGGAAATGTACATTATATGAGGTGAAACAAAGAGGGAATTAAAAGAATGCCCAAACAAATAAGAGAAGAAAAAGGTGATAACAAAGGTGGAGGAGGCAATGAAGTCACATATTTTTAAAACTAAATAGGTTACTAGTTGTGAATGTGCATATGTGATAAAGAATGAGAAGGATGAATAATTTCCAAGACTCATAATGAAGAAGGTGAATATAAACAAGCTTTGATTTGAAGATCTTTAGAATCAATTCTATGCTTGACAGATTTTTGGTAGTCTAATGAGGGTTTTGAGAAAATTGTCTAAAAGTGAAGAATAGAGAACAATACAAGGAGTGAAAGGTTGAAACTTGGCATACATGTTGGGAATGGGGAAGAGTAACTAACAAGGGAATTAGATCACTATGGGTGTTGATAGTTCTAGTCAATTTTACTCCCACTATAAAAGGAAGGAATCCCATGAGTGTCGGCCTATCACCCAGCCAGGTTTGAGCGCTCACACGAGGCACGCACAGTGCTTTGAGTCTCTCTTTTATGTGAGTTTTAGTGGGAAGAATTCATCTATGATTATTATAAGAGTATTTAGGAAATAATTTTAGACATACAAGAATCATAGGGCTCAGAATGGCCTCCAGATCCTTGTAGTTTCTTCAGACTGAGTGCTTTAATATACTCCATAACATATATTGTAACAGAAGGAAAGATACAATCATTCATTCATAGTATGAAAGGAAAGATAACTCCTATGAACAAATTATACATAAAACCCACTGATATTCATATCTAATTGCAATAGGTAACCTCATTGTATTCATCATTTCATTACAAAGAGCCATAGAGAGCAGACCATAATCATGCACATCACTAGGCTTGTATAATTATGCCAAAAAGAAAAAGAAATTACAATGCTAAGCTTAGTACATTCCTTTCTACATCAAAGTTCCACTCGTAGTAATCCTGTAGAGCTTCACCCATGTTATCTTTCTTTTTGTGTATCCCTCTTATCTTCTCCTCTTATGTCTATCTTTTCATCCTCTTTTCTCCTCGTATCTTCATCCCTCTTTCTGTCCGTAGGAACTTGTATTTATCACCTTCCCGTGCTGCCAACTCACCTTGCCGTACCCTTAGATCCGTTGCCAAGTGTTGAATGTGGTCCTTCAACAAGCATGTTTCCTTAGGCCTGAGCTCTTCACTCCATCTCATGATGGTCTTCTAGAAGATTCCTTCACTGGCATGCTCTTTCCTGGGCCACCTATTGCTAGGAAGGCATCTTATCCACGTGCAACTGATCACGCTTTTCACGTGATCTACCTTTTTTGCTTAAATTGGCCAAGTCCTGAACCTCCTTTCGCACACCGCGCACGTTATTTACTTCCTTAAGCCTTTTCTCTTGCACACTTTTACCTTGTGCGCCATCTTATAACTGGGGTCCCACACACCCACGCACCTTCATACTTAGTCAATATTCCAAGGACCCAACATCACCCCACACTACACCTGTTCTCCACCTCGGAAACTTTCTACTTGACCAAGGTGCAAGCTAGTTCAATGGAACCAAGATGAAGACATATATTTTACAAAATAAAATAAGGAATGAAAGAATAGGGGAAAGAATAAAGAATTGGGGGATTCTTAATTTAAGAGGTTTGGGAAAGTCCTGTCGCAGATCTTCCTCTAGCTTGCTCCACACTTTGACCTCACGCTTTTCCTTCCGGCATAGGTTGCCCACCAAGGTGCTAACTTCATCAAAGCTTAGACCAACTCCCCGGATGCCTAAGGTGTCCACAATTTGTTCCATTTCCTTGCCCAGTCCGTGAGATTTTCCATTCTCCTTGTAATCTAGGGGTACAGTTCCTTTAGCCGGGCCTTATTTGATCTTCTTAAAGCCTCAATTGCCTATGATTTCTTTTCTACCTTGGCCAAAACCTTGTTCCCCTTGTTCTTTTCCTGGAACTCCTTCAGCTCTGCTTCAAGCATGGCAACCAAAGAGCTTGCCACCTTATCTTGATCCACACATGTGTCATATGTGGCTTCGCAGACTAGGCAGTGACCTTGATCTCTGCGAGTACTTGACTATACTCGGCAACAAGTGCTATCACTTTTAACCAGTCCTCCTCCTTCAGGCACACGACCACTTCCTCCATAGATTCCAATGCCAAGGGTCACCTCTCCATGGTGAGGACACATGTTAAGTCTTCTAGGCATTCCAACATCGATGCGTACCTCTGGGGGATAGGCATTAGATCTGGGTGTTTCAAAATGATGGTGCTTTTTATTGAGTCTACTTTCTTGTAGACCTCCTGCACCTTTGCCTTCTCCTCCTTGAGCTCACACTTTAGCTATGCACTTTGATTAATTCCTCCTATTTTAATCTTCTGGCCACCTTAGCCAACTCTTCCTCCTTCTTGGCCAACTTTCCCTCTAAAGCCCTTATGTTGTCATTCCACATGAATAGCCTCCCCTCTTGTTTCCACTGCGACCTTGTTTAGAGCATTGCAGACTTGCTCATCTGAGAGCTCCTAGGAATTCACTAAGGGGTTGTCTCCCTTAGACTCTGGTAGCATGATAAGCACCTTTTGGTAGACTTCAAAGTTTGGCTCATCGACGTGGGACTCAAATTCCCAAGAAAGCATCTTCTTGGTCCTGGGTACATGCCCTCCTTCTCGAACGATCCCATGGCTATAAGTATTTTGGTGGGTATTGTGCTTTAGAATCATGCACGTAGCACCTTCCTTGAATCATCCACATAGCCCATTATCTACCTCTATTCGCATCCAGAGGTCTTCTACCCGAGTGCGCACCTTTGGGGAAGCTAACTGTCAGAGTGGGGCCTCCTAGGTTGTCATGTCCTTTTCAACACTCTCCTCCTTCCCTTCCTTTAGCACTATGTCTTGCGTTACACTCTAACTCCTAGTCTACAAGGGCCTCGAGCATCTTCTTCACTTCTTGCTCTGCCACTTCAGTTATCTACTCCTTTGTAAAATTTGTGGCTCTCTGCCCCTCGACATCCCTCTCATCTGCCTTTGTATCTTCAGTGCCTTCATCACCTTGTGCGCCTTTTCGTCGTGCAAATATGAACTCTTGCTTTTCATCCCCACTTTCTTCCTCCGAGTCATAAACACTAAATACACGAGGTTCCAAAGGTTCCTTGTCTTTTTCTGGCTCTTCCTCCTCATCACCACCTCCTTCACTCTCATCCTCTCCTTCTCCCAGGTATCTTTCCAAGCTATCAGTCACCTCCGAGTCAGCTTCTTCATCCACCCTCTACTTTTTCCTTCCCAAGGGGTCTTCAGGTATTGAGATCTCATCCACCAAGTACACACCATTCTCGAACTTTGGCCTTATGCGCATGTATACACGCATCGCGGATCCTCTAGTGATGGGAAGTGTTATTAGCCTAGTCATATGGATCTCGTGTGATACGTACTTCTCCACATATGTGTGCTTACCTCTGGGATAGTTTAGTTTCTTCCTCATATCCCTGTGCTCCCGGTCCAACCTTCCTAGCTCTAGCCTTAGCTTCTTCGATTCTTTAAATCTATTCACTCCCACTTGGAATTATTGGGTAGTGAATTCAAAAGGGAGTTTGCACCAAGGACTCCATGATTCCGTTTATCAAGAATTTCATGCTTGTTACCTGTCTAAGTTAATGCACCAAACTAAACACAAAAACCCTGAAAAACTCCAATGAAATCGATACCTGATGGACAAGATCCGAAGATGTAGACGGATAAGGAAGCCGATGTAGATAAGATGGGCACACACGAGCAATTCTGCATAGTAGATCCAAGTAACCTGCGAGACACCGAGGCTTGATAGAAAAAGACCACGTTAAAAGATATTTAGGTGGACTGCCTGAGAAGCGGGTCCGGGAAGCGATAAGCTCCCTCGGCGGATGTCAGTCCACGTTTTCAATTAAGTAAAGAAGTATACATGATAAAAGATGTACGTACAAGACTAGATTTTCTGATCAAAGTAATAAACAGAATCTAAACAAAGAGATGAAAGCAACAGAAAACAGGGAACTGTGAAAACAAAGCTGGATTTGTGTTACCTGTGTCTTTTTACCTGTCTGCAGGATGATCGGCGTCGATTATGTAGAATCGGCGTCGACTGGTTAAGATCGGCGTCGACTGATGTAAATCGGCGTCGACTGATATAGATCGGCGTCGATCCGAGACAAAGTGCGAGAAGATTTGGAAATCGGAAAGCGAAGGCCAGATCGTCAACATCTGCTGGATCTGCAGAAGCCGAGAGATACTGGCAAGGCTCCACCTGTGCTGGATGCAGGAACAGAGTCACCAGAAAATCAATGGAGACGTGCGATGTTGATGTGATAAGAGCAGAGTAATGGTGCTCCTCTCAGGGATTGATTTGGACAAGATCCACTCTCATTCGATAGATAATGTTCACACTTGATGCTAAAAGATCTCTCGTTCTCTCTCTTACAATCTGTGTCTCTGTGTCACGATCTGTCTCTCTCTGTGTTCCCCCAAAACTGAGTTCTAGGCTTCTATTTATAATCGGTGCTGCTCCGAAAAATCGGTGTCGACCGAGTACCGGTCGGCGCCGATCACGGAATGAGCTCCCGACGACCAAAATGAGCGATTTCTGAAAGATAAGAGTGATCCCTCCACCTCAAATACGGGAAATATCCCACTTTGGGAGGAGGAGAAATAGGGGGGATATATGGATAGGATAGATATGGGGTAGATAAGTGGTTAGGATACATGTGAAAAGGTGTAATTAAATAGTTAATATTTAATTACTCATGGGTAAAACATAATGGGGTGAATTAAACTTAGGATAGGTGTTTAAATCACAAATCGAATAATATCCCAAGGGGATAGTGGTGATATAAACGTGCCCCAGGTTACCTGAGAGAGCAAACGCGCACGAGGGACACCAAATTGGATAATCAATTTTAGGTGTCTACATTTTGCCCCTTTTTGTCAAGTAACTTGCGATAAGCAAGGTTGTGAGACAAAAACAAGGAGGTGGAAGAAAGGAAGAAAAAGTGATGATGCGATCCCCCTCAAACTAGGGATGGGATGGGTGATAGAACAAACGATCCCAAGTTTGAAAAAGGTAGATGAAAACATGGGATGCCCCAGCTAGATGTCTGGAGTAGATCCGATCATTGATGATGCACAAACATGAATAAAGAGATAGCCACCTAAGGAACTCATATTGGTAGGGCAGACTAGACGGTCTCCTCATGAGACGACGTTAGTACCTACAGACCCATGAGTGTAAGGAGGGCTGCAAAATAGTCAGCATCTAAAGAGAGACACATTGGTAGGGACAACTAGACGGTCTGCAAAGCAGACGACGTTAGTGCCTACAGACCCGTTTAACTCTAAGTTGCCAAAAAGTATGAGTGCCCCACGCAAAGGGAACAAACTCGAAATGGACGGTGATATCAAAAATATGTGCCAAAAGGCAACATTCAGCGCACAATAATGACCAGATAAATAAGCCAAGCATCAACACTATGGCAAAGAGATGGAAAATCGGTGGCGATCACAATAATCGGCGTCGACCTAAATAAACGGCACCGACCAAAAAATCGGCGCCTGATCTTCTCACAAAGACATATAAATATGTGAACGAAAACGTGAACGATTTATTTACACCGTGACGATTGATTCAGAGAGAGTCAAAAATTGGATTTGAGCACCATGGAAGCCTCTGGAAGCGGTCAGAAGCGGAGGAGGACACGACCTGGGGTAAGTGGTTCTTCTTGAACCCGCCGTATTTATTTTTGTTTTGTTTTTTTTTTTTTTTATTTTGCTTGGTGGGAGGCCAGGGTGTGTTTTACATCCGCCGCAACAATCGGCGTCGATTGGTAGAATCGACGCCGATTTTATGTAGGCGGCACCGATTAATATTAATCGGCGTCGACTATATATAAACGACGCCGATTGTATTTAATCGACGCCGATTAGATAGACTTAAATCAAATTTTGTTTTGGATGTTCGGATTTGGGTAAATATGAGGCTAATATTGCTCTTGATGTCGTGGATGCAGGCACGAGAGGTACTACATATGAGGGATGCGATTCCCGAGCTACTGGAGACCATTCTCCCTGACGTCACTGATGCAGATTGGTGGCATTTAGAGTTATCTGGGCTCGGGGGCTTTCGGTACTACAGACGAGTGCCGTGAGATGTAGAGTTGATGCGGGCACTAGTGCGACGATGGGATAGCCAGACTTGCACTTTTTGGTTCAGGACGGGTGAGATGACCATCACCCATGAGGATATATACAGGATTTTGAGACTGCCGATCACTGGGGACCCGATAGAGATTACACCACGAGAGCAGCAGCAGAGGGCCCTAGTTCGATTGTATGGAGATAGGGCAGATGATTCAGAGATAGTGTCCGGGGCAGTGCGGATAGCCTCGTAGTATAGACAGGATAGTCCCAGGAGCAGACGGATAGTTTTGATTCAGATGGCGATATCCTATTTTGCTCTACCAGATTCAGGAGGCGGGAGATTCCCACTGTTATTATTAGATTGCGTTTGCGACATCCTGCAGTTCAGACAGGTGTTTGCTTTTGCTGATGCTTTGATAGCTCAGATATATCATGAGTTATGGATGTATACCACTGGCCGGAGGATAGGTATCGATGTCAGTTTTGTGCTCCATTGCTGGGCATATGAGCATATAGCAGTGATCAGGCCATCCGGCTTCCTTGGATGCCAGCAGCAGTGGGAGCTATTGATTACGGATTCCGGATGGGTGGGCCGATATGGCCTCGGAGATACAGGTAGATCTGTAGATTGGTATACCGAGCATTTCAGGACGCTGACACCAGAGCAGGTCATCTGGAGACCATATCGTATTTCCGACATGGGCCGGTCAGGATGCTCACATGGTGGGATTGAGACGGAGCAGGGTGGTTAGGGGCCGCAGGCCTGATATGTGGGAGCGTGTCCCGTTTATGCGGGTATTGAGACAGTTTGGCCTAGTACAGATAGTGCCGACTACTTACAGGCCTTATAGGTGAGACAACAGAGAGACTGATCTACCGATTTTGATCCCGGCAGATCCATTGAGAGAGGCCCCACCCTCCACAGACAGTGATGATGACGCCGGAGTAGGTGATGGTTATGCTGCATGGTATGCGACAGAGCTACCACGACACCTTCCGGCATCTATAGATGCCGACGAGGAGGATATGGCTACAGTGCTGGAGAGATTGGAGGGAGAGCACGCCACCCTGACGCAGACACACCAGGTGGCTCTCGAGGAGATCAGAGCTCTGACAGAGGAGAGGGATGCCCTGATTTTGGAGAGAGATACCGCTCGCCAGGAGCGAGATACAGCGATCCAGCAGAGGGATCGCTACCATCGACATAGGGAGGCCCTCAGGGCCAAATATGGGGAGACAGGTACCATGTCAGAGTCTGGGACACAGGGCACGACCATAGGAGGGGCACCACCAGCAGCACCAGCAGCACCACTACGAGCACCTGGTACCATGAGCTTGAGCACATATCAGTCTCTCCTCGCTGAGGTGAGATACTACAAGGATGCCCTAACGCAGCATGCCCCAGATGTGCCTCGGTACGGGGCGAGGAGGAGATCAGCGACGGCCACAGCGAGCGGGGCATCAGAGGGAGGGAGCACCGGAGAGACCGAGGTGGGCAGAGGCCTCCAGCAGTAGGTGCGTCTAGCTCGATAGGCGGCGGCCAGGAGAGACAGCCTGGTCCAGAGGAGGGTGGAGGAGATAGTGTCCTCCACGCATCAGATTTTACGATATAGGGATTGATATATTTTGTATCAGTGTAGTGATGTAGCCTCGATTGGAAGGCATTGTATAGATGGCTTGATTGAGAGCCACCCATTTTTTGTTGTACAGACACTCATGTATATATATAGATTCATTATTTCCTTTGTCATATGATTGTTCTCCTGTTTTTAATTTTGATATACATGGATAGATGTAGCGTAATTGTGATGGATATCGACATATGCTGAGAGATGATAAATAGATGTGATTGGATGAACATAGACATAGAGGATAGATAGACGTGATGTAATTTGATGTGATTGATATGTGGATTTAATTTTGATGAAAAATAGATATAGATAGGTGTAGTGTAACTTGGACGTACATATTTTTAGATATTTTGATGGATAGATGGATAGATGTGATTGATGTATGGATTTAATTTTGATAAAAAATGGATATAGATAGATGTAGTGTAACTTGGGTGTACATATTTTTAGATGTTTTGATGGATAGATGGATAGATGTGATTGATGGATTCGGTATGTTTGAGATGTTAATTTAATTTTGATGAAAATAGATAGACAGATCCACGCGTGTTGACAACACATGCTTTGATAGATAAGATGAAATTAGATAGATGATAAATTTTGATTAAATTAACATGTGAAATGTCAATTTAACTGGATGAATAAAAAATAATAATGGGGAATACTCTTTGCGAGAGCCAAGGATGTAATGAAAATGACCTTGACTAGAAATAAAGGAAATACACCCAGATAAGAAAAAAATGATAAGTTGGACTCCCAACCGACCATAAATAGAATCTGGATAGGAAACCAAAAGATCATGCATGCAAGGCCCTATATGAGGTTAAAATAAACCTGACACTAACTAGCCGCAAACCAGATTTAGGAGGGAAACGGGAGGAGCAGTAAGTAGGTATCTTGTCAAAATTTACAAGGGACAGAATACATGTTCATACTGGGAAAATAGGATTCTCCATATGATCGACAAAAGGTCTTATATCTCAGCTTCATGATTTCTGGCAGAAAAGCAAACTGATCAATGCGGGAAGTTTGCTAGATATGGAAAGACTGATCAATACGGGAAGTCTTTCAATGATGCTAAAAATGTATAAACTGACTGAAAGGATGATCAATGCAAGAAGCCTTGAGTATTCCTTTGAGAAATAGCCGTCCTTTAAGGGAGCGGTCTATATTTTGAATTTTAATGATAGCCATCCTTCGAGGGCATGGTCTATATCTTTTGATTCATTTGATTGTATGGGTAGCTATCCTTCAAGGGATCAGTCTATCCTTTTTTTTTTTTAAAACTTTTGGAAGAAGCTGAGTTTAGACCTAGATAGATCAGATAGAGGGGAAGAAAACGTATAAAGAGCACGCACTCATGCCCCGAGTAGATCCGATTAAGATAAGCACTTGGGACAAATGAAACGGTGATTAAGGTGTTCCTACCATGAGGAGAAACATATCCAGAAGAAAAATGCTATGAGTAGAGCCGCGATACTCATATTTAAGGTAAAAAAGACAATAGGCGGAGAACCACATAATTTCGAATCACCATGAAAGTATATGACTGGTTGTTAGACGGATGAAAGATCTGTCTTGCGACTAGATTTGTGTAAGATAGATTTTAACAGTAGAAGGGCCATAGATGCAAGGCATTAAGAGGTTCCACTTCAGGTATACCATCCATGGAAGATAGACGATAAGCCCCCGACCCATATTTATGAGTGATAACGTACGGACCCATCCAGTTGGGAGCAAACTTACCACGCTGACTCCTTTCGAGTGTAGTGACATTTTGATTTTCTTTAAGAACAAGATCACCAATTTTGAAGTCACGGTGCTGCAAGTGCTTGTTATAAGCACGTTTGACACGCTCAAGATAGACTTGATGATGTTCAAGAGCGTTGAGACGCCGCTCATCTAATAATTCAAGTCAGTGCTAGACGATTTTGACGATAGTCCTCATCGAGACAAATTCTCTAAGAGAAACACGGAGATGGGATTTGGACTTCCAAAGGAAGAACAAATTTCAGCACTCCATAGACGAGAGAGAAGGGAGTAGCACCAGTAGGAGTACGAATGCTAGTCCGATAAGCCCAGAGAGCAAAAGGGATATGTAAATGCCAATCCCTACCAGCTCGACTAGTTACCTTTGCGAGGATATTACGCAAAGTTTTATTGGAAGCTTCGGCCTACCATTAGCTTGAGGATAGTATGGAGAAGAAAAGCTGAGTTTGATATTGAAAGCGTCGCAGAGGTTCTGCAAATCAACATTTTTGAAAGACTTACCGTTATCTGTGATGAGTTTGTGTGGAACACCAAAGCGACAAATGATGTGTTGATAGACAAAATCAACTATGGGCTTAGCTTTTGTTGAAGAAAGAGGGATAGCTTCCACCCACTTAGTAAAGTATTCAGTGGCAGTAATGATAGAATGATGACGCTGTGAAGAACGGGGATTGATGAGACCAATGAGATCAAGACCCCATTGCGAAAAAGGCCACAAATCCACTGTAGGTTGTAAAGCTTGACTAGGGATGTGTGTGAGATTGGAATGTTGTTGACACTTGACGCATTTCTTAGTGTATTCACAACAATCTCGATTAAGAGAAGGCCAATAATATCCCAAACGTAAGATGCGTTTAGCTACGGCCAAGCCACTAAAATGTCCACCACAGATACCATCATGGACCTCCTGGATAGCTTTAGATGATTCAAGGGTTTTGAGGCACCGAAGAAAAATACCATCAAAGCCATGTTTGTAGAGGATCCCACCTAGAATAGTATAGCGATTAGCGCATAGGATAAAAGATCTTCTACCATTGGAAGTTAGATCTAGAGGAAGCACTGAATGAGATAGATAATCAACGATCTGTTGATACCACTCATCCCGAGTATGGGTCAGTGACAAAGATGGATTGAAGTTAATTGCCTAAGATGAGATGGTTGATCTAATCGCCGCACACCACATAAAGTCACGAGTCCTCGGTAAAAGGTGGGATAAGTGAGGCTAACGGCCATCAGATCTGCGAATCGATTCAGCAGTGTGAGGAATAGCTTGGATAGTGAATTTATTGAAAGATTGGAGTTGAACGAGAACGATATCACGATATTTTTGAAGGATATCATTCCTGCATTGATAGACACCCGTGACTTGATTAACGATGAGTTCAGAATCACCAAAGATGTCAATATGACGAGCACCGAGATTAATGGCATTTTGAAGACCCAAGACAAGAGCTTCATATTCAGCCATATTATTGGTGCACTCAAAGTTCAATTTGTGTGCGACTGGGATAGGCGTACCCCAAGGAGGAATCATCACGAAACCTACACCTCCCCTCACGGCATTTGGATCCATCAAAGAAGAGCTTTACTTTAAATGGAGATAGACCAAAATCAATTTGTTGGATATATTCATCGGGAATTGAGCAAGGGGGACTTGAGTGTCCGGAAGAGGAGCATCAGCTAATTGATCTGCAATGACCTGACCCTTGATAGACTTTTTACGGGATAAACTCGAGATCAAATTCTATCATAAGCATGAGCCAACGAGTGATACGATCATTGTGATAAGGCTTCGCATGAATTGTCTTGAGTGGATTGACACTTGTGACAATGTAAGTTTTGTGATTAAGGAGGTAATGACGAAGCTTAGAAGTTGCGAAGAAGAGAGCACAACACAACTTTTCAGCTTTGGAATAACGTGTTTCATACTCATGGAGGGTGCGACTGATGTAATAGATAGCTTGTTCTTTACCGCAAGCGTCCCGATGCGAGATCATGGCTCCCAGAGCATGGTCAGTCACAGAGATATAAAGATAGAAAGGCTCCCCCTCGCGTGGAGGTGTAAGCATAGGTGGAGAAAGAAGATAAGCTTTGAGATCATCGAAGGCCTTTTGGAAATGTTCATCCCATTCAAAATGAACATTCTTACGAGGAGATGATGAAAAGGTTGACAACGGTCCGACAATTGTGAGATAAAACGACGCACCGATCAAGATGTCCTTGAGACTCATGGAGTTGTTTTAAGTTAGAAGGGGGAGGCATCTCAAGGATAGCTTTTATTTTTGTGGGGTCTACTTCAATACCCCTAATGGAAATGATAAAACCTAAAAGTTTACCAGTGAGAACGCCAAACACGCACTTAGATGGATTTAGACGAAGACAAAAGTGAATAAGCCTCTCAAAGAGAGGTGCAAGAATGAAAAGATGATCCTGACGACGTTTGGATTTACCGAGGAGATCGTCGACGTAATCTTCCACAGTTTTGTGTAAGAGATCATGGAAGATGTAGGTCATTGCTCACTGATAGGTTGCTCCTGCGTTCTTAAGACCGAAAGGCATGACACGATAACAAAAGGTCCCCCAAGGAGTTATGAAAGAAGTCTTATGTTGGTCTTCTGGTGTGATGAGAATTTGATTATACCCAGAGAAACCATCCATAAGAGAAAGCATCTCATGACCCGCAGTTAAATCCACGAGTTGGTCGATATTAGGTAGAGGAAAATCATCTTTTGGACAAGCAAGATTAAGATCCCGGAAGTCGGTACAAATTCAAATTTTCCCAGTAGCTTTAGTTACTGGTACTACATTAGAAACCCATTGTGGATAATCGATGGGTTGGATGAAGTTAGCCGAGAGCAAGTGCTGCAATTCTTCTTTAACAAGAAGGGCTACTCTAGGGTGCATTTTACGCAATTTTTGTTTAACCGGTTTGATGTCGGAAGAGTAACGATATTGTGGACCACGATATCGGGATCGAGTCCTGGCATATCCTCATATGACCAAGCAAAGGCTTGACGATGGTTGGAAAGAAAAGTGGTAAAGTCTCCTAACTCCTGTGGATTAAGGGATTGGCCGACCTTAATGATGCGAGGGTCTTTAGAAGTCCCTATATTAAGGTCGACAGTGGCTTCATTGAGAAGCGTAGACGTGTCAGAAGGAATGGTTTTAGGAAGATAGGAATCCTCTGCCCCCAGATAGGTGAGGACAGAATCATCATCCACACAGTGGATAGTGTTGATAGTAGGAGAGTCGTCTCCAACTATTTCAGGGAAAATTAACGGTATGGAAGTGGACCTGTCATTAGTCTTATAGTCTAGTGGCCCTAAGGAAATGGTATTGATTAAAAAAAAAAGTTAGACGGATGGAAATGGCGTCATCCACATCGAGTGATGCTTCTGACTTAGCGGGAGAAGATGGTTCCTCAATAGGAAGAGGCTCATCGAGAACAAAGATTGATGGTGGATTTTGAAAGAGGTTTAAATCCTAAACCAAATTTTTGATGTGGCTTGAGAGTTGGAATGGACGCGAGGTCATGCACACCTTGTTCATATTTACCTAAGCCAAAGCCCTTCCACGCGCATCGATATAAATAAGTTTTTGCAAACGTGGGATTCTGTAGACAATCGAACCCTGTTAGATAAGGTTTGGTCCTAGGAGGAGAATCCGGGTGATAGTGAGGTGTATCAAGACCACCGTAAATGAAATTAGTCTGTTGATTGGGTAGACCAATGGTGATGATGCGACCAAGACCTGGCTGATATTCAGGTTGTTTGTCTGGTCTACCATACTCACTAGGTTTGAGATGGGTGTCAAAAGAAAGGAGAGGAAGCTCTCCTAGTGAGAAACGCTGCAATGTCTCTTCTAAATTTTGTACATCCGGTAGTTTGGTTGTAGGTATGGAAGAAGATGAGGCCCCGTCAGGAGAACAAGCATTTTCCTTTAGAGGGGCAGACCCTGTGGTCATGTCGCATTGTGCGGAAGGAAAAGGATCTCCTGATGAGTATAGATTTTTCCCTCATATTGATATTTTAAGCATCGATGGAGGGTGGATGGGACACAATGCATCGCACACGAATCCAGAGCATCCGAGGATCATATTATAGTGGAATTTCCTTCAACAATGTAAAAGAGTTCGTGAAGCAACTTCTTACCTACTCGAATGGGTAGGACCAAAGTTCCTAAAGTAACTGCTAACTGATCGTTAAATGATCGAAGAGAGAAAGGTGGGGGTGACACTACGCTCTTTTCGTAACTTAAGTTGCTCGAATGTGTGTGAGGAGATGACGTTGAGTGCAGCACCACTGTCGATCATAATGCGTTTTAATGTAGTGTTGTCGATTTGGACTGTGATAAAGAGGGGAGCCTCCAAATCCTCTGGAAGAAAGGGAAGGAATTTCTGAATCTTCAAAAGAAATGGCGGTTGATGGTCTATTCAATCCAACAACCATCTCAAAGGGTTGGGGCTCATCTGAATTCACTGCGATGCGACGCAGATTATCAATCAGAGCCTGAGCGATGTTGCGAGAGGATTGAATGAGGTCAAAAAGAGACATTTTGACCGGAGCCTGGGTGAGTTGTTTCATAACACTCTCCTCAACTGACACGGGAATTTGAGCCCGAGGTGCAGCACGAATAGAGACCCGAGGTCTCGGGCTAATGAGGAAGGAGGAACTCCTTCGGGGGAGAAATGACAACCCGTGGTCGAGATGTTGTAGATGAGGATGGATTATCATACTGTTGGGTTCTAGTGGTGATATGAATTGTGTCGATTTGAGAAGGTGGAAGATCATTTGGAGTGGAATCACTAGAAGTAGAGGTCTGAGTAGATCGTTAGGGCTCAGATGGAGCTAAGATGACAGGAGATACTTGTTTCTCCTCCTCCAACGAAAAGATCACTTTCTTCCAAAAGGTCAGCTGATTGACATGATCAAGAGCTTTACATCCTCAATCATGACCCGGGGTACGGTGGTAAGCACAAATCAAATCAGAGTTAAACCAAGTAGGTTTAACTCCTTTAGGGTTATAGGGTTTAATTGGAGGAAGAGATATGGATGAAGATTGGATAAGTTGGTGAAGAATTTCAGATAGAACCCGTAGACAAAGATGAGGACAGAGATGATGAAGGCGTCTCTTTTTACTTTAACAGATCACCGAGGTAAAAGAACCCGTATGTTAGGTTTGACAGTCTTTTTAGGGATCATCTTATTTTTTTGGACATCTGGAGGAGCAGCCTTGGGCACTTGAGATGGAAGTAAGTGAGACATGATTGATTTTGGTGGAGGAGGAGCCCCTAAAATAGATTTTGAAGATGATGGAGATGTGACAAGTGTTGTGGTCTTCAGAGATAAGGGAGGCTGCTTGGTCGAAACTAATGATGATTTAGATGATGTCGATTTAGATGAGGGAGAAGCTTCCAAAGTAGGTGTAATCGAGGAACAGAGGGTGCCCTGGTTTTTGGTAACGAAGATGATGATTCTGATAAGAGAGGTGATGTCTTTTTAGTAGGTAAGTCCACTTTTCGAGGTGCCGGTGAAGAATGTGTTGTAGAAGAAGATGATGGTTTTGATAAGTTTGTAGAAGAAGACGCCTTCTCAGCAGACAAAATCCAATCTTTTATGAGGCGCAGAGAGAGATTTTTGCGGGAAAGCACCAAGAGTCTTGATGGTTCGAAATATGGGCTTTCCTTTTTCAGGGATGGTGACAATTTCAACCGCATAAGGTGATTGTAACCTTTTCGGGGAAGCAAATGGGGAGGTACTGATGGCGCAATGTTAGATTTTAGTTTTCTCGGTCTAAGTTCAGGAACCGAGCGTATAGGTGTCGGTGCTACTTCTTTAGATTTCCCCTTAATAGGCAAAGTAGCATTTGTGATGGAAGAAGTGAGTGATGAAGAAGCAGTTCCTTGCGAGGGAACTACTTCTGGTACAGTAATTGTGGGTGAAACTACTGTAGGAAAGGAAACAGGAAGAGTCAAAATCAAAGACGCTTCCATCGAAGTCAACACAACTATAGGTACATTCACCAAGGGCATAGTCGCAGCAAAAATGGGAGAAACAGAAGTAGATGTATCCACGGTGGAAACTCGAAGGGATGTAATTGCCTTGAGCATCAAAGAATGTCCGACGATGAGACAGATGAGGATGACACTGCTCGGTATGGACTGAAGATCAGACAAAGAAGCAGAGAGAGGTGAATCCGTATCTAACAATGTTGGAATATTCAAAGATGGGATATCTGAAGATGGTGGAATCCCAACGATTAACGGCGGAAGGAGGCTCGATTCGGTCGATGTGTTTAAGATGGCTTAGTTTTAGAAGAAGATTCTTCAAGAGAGATGAAGCCGATAGTATGAGTGTTTGGTTTTGAGACTCAAGCATCATGGTTCGGGAATGATTGGGAAAAGGTTGTTTAAAGACATCCAAAGCTTGATTTGGGGGAGCATTTGGGTTATCCGTAATGAGCTCGCCTTTATCAATGAATTTCTGACAAGATTTTTTGAAGGTCTAACATCGCTCGATGTCATGACCTTTGTTCTATGATAATGACAAAAGTCATTTTCCCTATACCAGAATGGACGTTCTTGGCTTTCATCAATATTCCTAATGGGGGGAAGTTTGATCATGTGGACTTCCAACATTTTTTCCAGGATAGAAGCATATGATTCCCCCAATGAAGTGAAAGATCGAGATGATGAGGTCCCTTTTCGAGAAGATGAGGAGTCTCTTCGTGGTGTTTGATTAGAAGTGGTATCGGCTCGTGATGTTTTTAATACGATAGCGTTGGTGGATCCCTGATTCTTGTCTTTAGAAGTGGAAGGATTTGATTTGGTAAACCGAGAAAAATCTGGTTTAGATTTAGAGCGAAGTTTTAACTTCCCTTGTTCAATGGCGCGAGACTCAAGTTTGCGTGCCATCGTAAAGGCTTCTTCAAATGTATGAAAGGTCTGGATCCTTAAAGTGGAAGAAATATGATTAGCACAAGATCGAGTAAACAACTCGATCTGTTGGGATTGAGGAAGGGAGAAAGACAATTGGTTTATTATCCCTCTCCAACGAGTGACAAAGTCTGCAATAGACTCATCATCGAATTGACGAATGTTATAAAGATCTGTAATCGAGATCTTATGCGCGATATTTATTGAAAAGTTTTCAACAAACATCTAAGCTAATTGAGAGAAAGAAAACAAGGAATGTTGAGGAATGTTATTGTACCAGTCTAAAGCAGGACCTGCTAGAGACATAGGAAAAGTACGGAGCATAAGCTCCTGATCCTGGACTATGAGGTAGCAAGCATGTTTGAATGCTCACAAATGCTATTGAGGGTCCTCCCGACTATGAAATTTTGAAAATTTAGAAGTTCCCATTGGGAGGATAAGGCTTAAAAGCCACCGAGGGGTGAATGGGTTCATTACATACTTCTTCAAAAGAGTATGAAGGACGAGCCCCTTTGGTGGAGGCTTCCAAGTCTATGATTTTCTTGAAAAGAATTTGAACCACGTCAGATTGAGGAGGAGGCACACTGGCATGTCCTACATAAGAAGCAAATGGTGGATGTTGTTGAGGTGTCAACGGGGGATTCATCTGTTGATTGATAGGATGATAAGAGGAGTAACCAGTGTTTCGGGTGATGCCTGGTGGGGTATTTGTTGTGAAGGAGCCTGTGTATAGGCAGGTTATGAGATAATAAGTGGTTGAGAAAATGAAGGTTGGATGACGGATGGAGCCTGTGATTGGTGGACTCCTATGCTTGTTGACTGAATTCGAATAGATTGAGGAACATGGGTGCCGATTTGATTGGACATATTGGGGAACAAGACCTGAAAGAGGCTTTCTACTGCTGGATTAGTTATTAAGGGCGCCGATGCTAGAGGATGGGCGAAGGTCACTGTTGGTGGAACATTGGAAGAAAGACCCACTGGAGGACGAGAAGCAGGAACCAACTGACTAGTCAAAGGGGGTTGACTCATAAAGGGGTATTGACCCTGGGACACAATGGATGACATAGATGAATTAACAACAATATGCGGGTGCACAGACGCACTCATTATAGCCAGAGAAGAGGACCTCTCAGAAGTAGGTTGTGGAATAGTCGAGGTAACTGTGGCGTTAGGAATAGGTAAGACTATTTGAGAACTAGTCGATATGGTCGGTGGAAGAGAAAAAGGAGGCACAGGTGCACCACCCTCCTCCGTGGCTCGAGGTGAGAAAAATGATGCTAACTGTTCTACAAAATCCTGGGATGGTTCACGAGAATAATCATACACTTGCTGGATTGGTGGTCCCTGATCAGATATTTGAATAGACTTGTGTACTAGGTAGTCCATGAGGGCTACCGGATTGCGATCGAGGAGTGCCTGAAATTCAGGATCCCCACGAGGAACATACTCGAGTCGGGCGATGATATTTCTGAAGGACTAGGGGAAGTTGGACGTGATGGGGTTGCTTTGGCCTGATAGAAAGGATTATATGACCAGGATGGGGAACCAACTAACAGCGGTCCCGAGGAAGACCTGGGGTGCCAAAACATCCACACTAGTGGTGATCTCAGAGGAAGAAGGGGCTAATTGAGCCATTCTTCTAGATTGTAACCGAGTGATGACCGTCATAAACAAGTAGAAAAGAAGATTGACCTAACTAATGCACAGATAATTCAAGCAGCGTAGGTGATTATCTCTTTTAAGTTTTTATGCTTTTAAGAAAGAAAATATTAGGGAAGGCCTTTTAGAACAGGAACTACTCAGATAGCCAAACTAAGGATGGTTTGGGGGATGTTTTGGTGAGGAGTCCCGAAGGCACTTCAGTAAAAGACCGGTACGTGGCTTGATATAGGGGCCTACCCCCACACTTCACACACCGCTGCGATAAGGGAGTCGGGTGCTTTGCCAATATATACCAGAACTTCCGTGAATTTATAGCAGCGGCCCGAGTACCGCGTAGGCTCTTCCTCTTGGATGTCACTTCCAAGTAGGTGAGGCCAGGGAAAGAATTTTTGTTTAAATGCTTTATACCTAGTGATTTTGGCTTTGTGTGCAAGGGGTGAAAATAAAATCAAATAGTGTCACTACCGATTTTGATCAATTTTCCATCCTAATTAAAACTAGATGAAAAACATACAGCAGAAATGACAAAGAAAGAGTTCTTTTTTTAAGCACTTAAAAACGAAGTGTTTGATTTCGATGAAGACAAGTCAAAAAGATTCTTTCCCAAATGCGATTAAATTCTTTTTAAGTACCAACAATTGAAATGTTCGAATGTGATAGACAACAAACAAAGAAATTTTTTTTTGTATTTTTTTAGTTCCTAAAAAGGAGAAAACACCGTAAAAGAGAAATACCTGTAGATTTAGCTCTCCAAGGTGTGTGGACTTCAAAAAGCGCGTTGTTGAGCTCTTCCCCTCGAACAATCCCATGAACAAGCAAAGTGCTCCGCAAGAAAAGGTTAAGCAAACACCAAACAAAATCCAGAAAGATATATCCAGATAATGGTGAAACAAAAATTTCTATTTTAAGGAACTAGAAAAATTTCAAGGAAATAACAATTTCGCATAAAGAGCAAGATTGAAACGATGAAAGGAAATGCTCAAGCAGAACTGATAAAAATCAGTGAAGAAAAAGAACAAAGCTCAAAACTAAAAAGAGATGAACTTATCAATAAGGGACTTTGGTTAGGTCCCACCGGGCGTGCCAGAATGTTGATCAAGAATTTCACGCTTGTTACCTGTCCAAGTTAATGCACCAAACTAAACACAAAAACCTTGAAAAACTCCAATGAAATCGATACCTGATGGACAAGATCCGAAGATGTAGACGGATAAGGAAGCCGATGTAGATAAGACGGGCGCACACGAGCAATTCTACACAGTAGATCCAAGTAACCTGTGAGACACCGATGCTTGATAGAAAAAGACCACGTTAAAAGATATTTAGGTGGACTGCCCGAGAAGCGGGTCCGGAAGCGGTAAGCTCCCTCGGCGGATGTCAGTCCACGTTTTCAATTAAGTAAAGAAGTATACATGATAAAAGATGTACGTACAAGACTAGATTTTCTGATCAAAGTAATAAACAGAATCTAAACAAGAGTAGGAAAGCAACAGAAAATAGGGAACTGTGAAAACAAAGCTAGATTTGTGTTACCTGTGTCTTTTTACCTATCTCAGGATGATCGGCGTCGATTATATAGAATCGGTGTCGATCGTTAAGATCGGCGCTCGATCGATGTAATCGGCGTTGATCGATATGATATCGCGCGATCCGAGACAAAGTGCGAGAAGATTTGGAAATCGGAAAGCGAAGGCCAGATCGCAACGCTCACTGATCGGTCGAAGCCGGAGAGATACTACTCAGCAAGGCTCCACCTGCGTGGCCGTGTAGAGAACAGAGTCACCAGAAAATCAATGGAGACGTGCGATGTTGATGTGATAAGAGCAGAGTAACGGTGCTCCTCTCAGGGATTGATTTGGACAAGATCCGCTCTCATTCGATAGATAATGTTCACACTTGATGCTAAAAGATCTCTCGTTCTCTCTCTTACAATCTGTGTCTCTGTGTCACGATCTGTCTCTCTCTTCTCTATCTCCCTCCCCCAGAAATGAGTTCTGGGCTTCTATTTATAATCGGCGCCGCTCCAAAAAATCGGCGTCGACCGAGTACCGGTCGGCGCCGATCACGGAATAGACTCCCGAGACGGCCAAAATGAGCGATTTCTGGGAAGATAAGAGTGATCCCTCCACCTCAAATACGGGAAATATCCCGCTTTGGGAGGAGGAGAAATAGGGGGGATATATGGATAGGATAGATATGGGGTAGATAAGTGGTTAGGATACATGTGAAAAGGTGTAATTAAATAGTTAATATTTAATTACTCACGGGTAAAACATAATGGGGTGAATTAAACTTAGGATAGGTGTTTAAATCACAAATCGAATAATATCACAAGGGGATAGTGGTGATATAAACGTGCCCTACCCGAGAGAGAAATAATCTTTTAGGTGTCTGCGTATTCGCCATCAATAAGTTTCAACATGCCCAAGCAACTGACTGGCTTCTCCTTGTGTGGCTCTTGGGAGTTGTTCAAGGATCCTCCACTCCACCCCGAATGCATTTCTCAAGCGTGTATACCATTTTTCAAGTCACGCTTTGTGGGGAGCCGTCATTGTATCACATGCATACTTTTCAAACCTCTTCATGGGTGAAGGGTCTTTGGCTAGGTACTCCCACACAAACTTGTCTGGTGCATCCGGCACTCCAATTTTTGTAAACACTATGGTGAGCAGGACATTGCCAAAGAGGATCATGTCCCCTTCCTTCACACACTTTACAATTTCCTCAGCAATGTATGTGGACAAGTTGTAAATAGTCCCCTCTGCAATCTTCCTACAGACATGTAGCCATGGCTTGTTGACTTACGTCCATCTTTCTTGGCCATTTAGCTTCATTACCAGTGCCACGACCATCTTCATAACAAAGTTGTCCTTAATGTCCGAGAGATTTCATAGTATCACTGCGACCCTTTCTCGTAGGCTTAATCCATGACGATTTCTTGAATAGCCTCCTTATCACCAAGGTCATCTTCCGTGCTATCTCCCTCACATATGAGTCCTCAGTAACTATGCAATCAACTAGGGAGTTACACGAATCTTGTGTCTAGCAAAGTGGAAGTAGTCTTTGTGTACCCAAGACATCAACCACTACCACAAGTGATCTAGCTTCCCAAAATAAGGCAACTCATAAAGTTGTAGAAACCCTTCCTTTTCCAGCTTAACCTTTACGTCATCATTGTAGATAGGCAACCCTTCATGTGTTCGCTTGTTGGTTGGGCGTACCAATTCTAATGCCATCTCCTTTTCTATAGTGTTGGTGTGGTGATTATAGTCAGCGACCGACTAGTATGCTCCTCAAATGGGATTCCCATTCCTTCCCCATCATCACTCCGTTAGGGTACTACATTTTTGCATACCATTCTTCGTTTGTATCTACCTTGGGTTCTAGTTGTTTAGCCTTAGCTTTGCCCTTCCCTTTCTTCAGTGCCATGGTCGAGGTAATTGTATCACTCCAATCCTCTCCTTGTTACTCTACTTTCCTTCTCCCAACCTTTGATCTCAGATCCACGATACAATTCTTCTAAACCCGTGCCCTAGTTTGTTGAACCCTAACTTTGATAAATTCTTCACAAGATAACGTCTTTTTACTTCTTTCCACACCCATGTAATTCCTCCCTTCTAGTTCACAATCTCAAATTGGCTCTTTACATTTTTAATCACACATATCTTCTCCTTGATTGAACCAATAAAAACCCTAGCTTATATCTTTCACTTATATCTCCAACTCTTCATTTTCACAAAGTAAAATGAGAGTTCCTCGACCCTCTATTTATAGTTTCTCCTTTTTCTGGTTAATAAATGCTACTTTACCTACCCCATACTTTGTTCATTAGATGTGGATTTTTAAACAAGGCCTGTCTTTAGTGCCTTCACTCACGTGCCCTTCCTGTGTGAAAACTCCTCCAACCTTCTAGCGTGTAACCAAACCAACCTGACAAGAGACTATTACGTGCACTCAAAACATGCCGAAGGCACTTCTTCTATCCAGATTATTGATTTTGCCTACCTCATGTTGCTTTAAATATGCTTCCTTTTCCTTTGTACGTGGGATCTATAAGTAGCCTTACCCCGCACCAACCATTCTATCTTTTCTCTTCATCTCTCTTTAACTCGGGATACTCACCAAGGCTCTTCAACACAACTTACTCAGTATTTTAATCATGCACTTCTTCACTTTTATCCACACCACACTTAAACGATGTGTGGTCCTCTGCGCACTCATAAATCCTTTAAAAATAGCAATAAGGTTACCGGCGCCCAAGGTGCAAAACAAAACAACAACGCGAAAGGGAAACACAAGGAAAGAAAATGCATAAAGGAAAATTCTAAACTAACTGGAAAAATTGCCTTATTTATAAACACCAAGAAGACTTATTTATAGTAGGGCTTCAACCTACTACCATTGAAGTGTCCAGAAACTTCATTCCATCTAGCACTTGTAACTGGCACGTGCCTAAATCAAGGATGTATGAGATTGTGTAGGGACCTAACCAATGGACTTTCAACTTCCCAAGATGGCGCAAAAATTTAGAATCATACAATAACACCATCTGCCCAACCTCAAACTTCTTGTTTCTAATATGGTGATCATGCCAAGCCTTTTTCTTTGCCTTTTCCATTGTTTGGCTCCAACGGGCAAGTGATCATCTCTCATCCAATTTCATTAGTTCATCAATTCTTTCTTCCAATGCTTGTTCATCGGCTAATCCTCCTGCGCGCGCTATTTGTAGAGAAGGTAACATAAATTCAACTAGAAAAATAGCTTCCATGCCAAACACCAATTGAAAAGGTGTGGCTTTATTTAGTCTTTTATATGTAGTCCTGTAAGCCCATAAAACTACTGATACCTTGTCATCCCAATCCTATCTTCCAACATCACATATTTTGGTCAAGGTATGACTAAGTATTTTGTTGAATGCTTCTGTGGTTCCATTTTCTTGTGGGTGATAGGGCATAGTCTTATGATGAGCCACCATGAACTCTAATAGTAAGATCCTCATGGTCTCATTTATAAAATGCATACCCCTATCACTGGTCAAACTCAAAGGGCATCCATATCTTGTGATAATGTTCTCCCATAGGAACCTTGCCACTTTGTTACTGCCATGTAATCTTTAGTCGGGGCTGCTTCCACCCACCTTGTGAGATAATCTGTGCAAGTGATGACATAACGTGACCCAGTCCTATGCACTTCCTATGCAATAGGTCCTACAGAGTCTATCACCCACTTTTCAAAAGGCTCCGTGCTAGGAATAGGACACAAAGTCATTTCATCTCTTTTTCCTAGTTTTCCAATGAACGACAATGGTCACATGATTTACAATAATATCTACAATCCATGTATAAGGTTTCCCACCATAAACCTACCATTAAAATATTGTGCGTGGTGGCATCACCTGCGTAATGCCCACCCGCACTTTCTCCGTGTGCTTCCTCCATAATGGCTAGGTGCTCATGCTCTAACACACATCTACGTAAAAACTTCATCATCCCATCCCAATTTGTATAAGTCTCCACTAATCAACATGTAGGGTGCACACGTATGGCCAACTGCTTCTTTTCTAATGCCCTCATTCCATCTGGCACCACACCTTCTTTTAAAAATACAACAATCTCTTCCAAATATGAGGGCGTGCGCCACAATCTAAATAGTTACACATATAGACATTATTTCCTCAATACTTTGCGTGTCCTCTCCTGAATCAATTCTTGACAAATGATCAGGTCCACAATTGCTTTTTTCTGGGATTTACTACAATGGTGAACTCAAACTCTTGAAACAACAACACCCATCGACATATGCGCCCTTGAAGAATGGGATTATTCACTAAATACTTTAATGCCATGTGGTCGATGTAGAATATAAAGGGTGTTTCCAGCAAATACTGTCTAAATTTGAAAAGTGCATAGATCATTGACAATGCCTCGCGCTCGGTTGTGGTATAATTCTGCTCTAGTGTTAACTTCCTACTCATGAAACAGAGAGGATGATCAACAATCCCCTCACCTGGTTGTGTAAGTACTGCTCCAATGGTGGTTCCTAAGGCATCTACATGGACATGGAAGGGCTTGTCCCAAGAGGGAAATCATAAAATAGGTGTGGTAATAAGCCTATCTTTTAATGTATCAAACACCCTCTGCTGCCTTTCCCCAATGGAAGGTACTTTTGTGTCTAAGTAGCTCTTCTAAGGGCGTGGCAATCTTGGCATATCCCTTAATGAATTTCTTGTAATATCCCATATGCCCAAGGAATCCATGCACTGCACTCTGCTAGTAGGTTCCCTTAACCCCACAATAACTACAACCTTAGCGAGATCTACCAGTAAGCCCTCCTTACATATGATATGCCCCAATAAAGTCCCAAAGGGTGTAGTAAACACACACTTCTTAATGTTGAGGGATATCCTCAATTGCCTACACCTTTCAAACATTAATCTCAAGTTGTCACAATGGTCCTTAACCAGACCATATACTATCCAATCATCCAAGTAAACCTGGAGAAACTTATGAATGAAGTCTTGGAATGCTTGCACCACTATGTGCAAAAAGACAACAGGCACAATTCTTTAACCCAAAGGGCATGACCATATATGCAAAACTTCCCCACTTGGTGGCAAAATTTGTCTTCTCCTGGTCCTCCTTTGCAATCCAGACTTGGTGGTATCCTAAAATCCATCCGTAAAGGAATAGATTTCACGCCCATGACTCCTTCCAAAATTTCTTCAGTGAAGGGGGTCGAAATGGATCAATGACACAAACTGCATTCAATTCCCTATAATCCACACAAATTCTAATCCATCCATCCTTCTTGATGCTAATTACCATCGAACTTATCCATTATGATTCTTCTATTGCCTCAATGATCCCAGAAGCTATCATCTTGTCTATCTCCTCCTTAACCTTCACACGTAAGTTGGGATTCATCTAGTAGGGCCTTTTTCTAACCGGGCATGCACCTTCCTTCAAGTTTTATCCTCATCTCCCCCAAGGAATGGTGGATTCCTTTTAGCTCATGGTACCCGCTGGGAATAAATCCTTGAATTCATGCAATAGATCAATGATCTTTATACTTCCTTCTCCATCCAATAATCCCCAAAAATAGCTTCCTTAGGTTCTTCTGAACCATCATAACCCACGGATGTTGATCGATTTCTAGGTTGATCATACTAGCATCCAGGTGTGATTGCACAACATGGAATCCTTTCTCCAAGTGTGGGACTTGTAAAAATGAGAAAGGAATCTCCAGAGAAGGCTAGTTCCTATTCCTCATTAGATGCACATAGAAAACTTTTGTTTACTTCAAAACCTAAACTAACTTGAAGGAGACAGGTAAGAAGATGCATAAAAATAAACCTAAGCTAACTTCCATTTTGGCACTGATGCATAAGGAATGAAGAAACCTATCTTACCAATAAACACAGACATTCAAATGTGAATGCAAGATCATGCACATGAGCTAACAAAATTTGCTTGAAAGACTAGGAGGATGCAAATGAACACATGGAGGATTGAGAATCAACCACAGACATGCATTACTTGCTCCAAAGATTGATACAATAAACTACAAAATGCCAAGAGGTAGATTTGCATTACATGCTTCAAATGGGAGGTTCGAACTCCACAAATTCACACTCGATAAAGAAAGAAGGAGGAGCCTTCCAGAATGTTTGACCTTTAGAAAAGAAGCCCCTCCTTACAATTTATAGGAAGAATGAGAGAGGGAAGAGAGAGGAAATCTCTACCTCAACCACTTCTAAAAACATTTAACTCATCTCATTATGGCGTAAGTGATGAATCCTAGCAAAATGGTGGACTGTCTAGCAAGATAACTCAAATCTCCCTCTCCTTCTCATTAAAAAACTTCTTGTTGAAAAATCATCTTCCGTCTATTATTACGTGCTAGAGGTGTTTCTCAATTTCTCTCTCTAAACTAAACCAAAATTCAAGATTGACCCTAGAATCATGGTAGAGAATCTCTCATCTTTCCATTGATATAATTCGCAAAAATGATTAGCTCAATCGAAAGTTATGGTGATCTCAAGATTTTAGGGCAAAAACAGAAAAAACGGATTTTGAAATTTTTCCATCTGGTTTGCCACCTAGATGACATAAATCTTGTCTGGGCAACTTGATCTGGCCATGCAATTAGGGCTCTCCTTCCCTTTCCACGGGTTTTAAAATTTTGACTTTTCTTTACACTTTTGAAAAAATTTCATTTTTGCCCCAGCGCCCGCCACTTGGGACACGTGGCATCGTTTGGTTTGTTGACAATTTCCATTAGTGCGGGAAAACCTTTACCTTTTAGTTTTGGGCCAAAACTTTGCTAAGTTTCCAAAACTCTCCCCGAGCTCTGAACTCCCCGCCATGTGGCATGATTTTATTGACGCGGGCCCTCTTTGTCTCTATTTTAGGCCCTTTAGCCTTTCCTCCGCATGGTCCAACATGCCCCTGCATATCTTGGCCCGGATGTCCCCAAACTGCCATGACAAAAATCTCCAAACCACCTTTCAATGTATCTTCCTTGCTCCTCTTTGTGGTGAAGACATGTGGTGAGATTCATTGCATTCTCTGATCTTTTTTTTGCATAGTCCACATGTACTTTTGTCCTGGTGTCCTGCATTATTCCTTTTTTTCTCCGATCCGGGTGGTACGCGTCATCCAGCGTACCTTTGTCCCAACAATATTGTTGATGTCTGGGGACAAATTTCTAGATTATGAACCGCCCAAATGGGCTGATTCTTTCTCTGGCCGCTTCACCTTTTTCGCGTCCTTTGCGTTCAAACTCATGTCGCCGCACGCACGTCCCCACGGCCCGGATGTCCCTTTGTTGTGCGGGCTATCATTTTATGGGCCCCGACTTCCTAACTTCCCTAGTGCTTGCCTTAGATTCGATTTTCTCTCCCGTATTTCAGTCAGAGCCTGTGGCTAGTTTGCAACTTTTTCACATACTTTTAAAACGTTGGGTTTTCTTCTCTCAACAGCAAGGTTAGAAAGAAACCGAGGGGACCCATGTTACAATTTTGTCTTGACATCAATATGTTATCAAAATTACCTTGGGGGTGAATTTTGATAACGGAGTTCTTCTTCTGAACCGATGTTAACTTTCTTCGTCTTTAAAGGCTCATGGTAGGCACGTGCGCGAGCATCTGCACTATCCACTACCTCGCACATTCCTACAAAATGGGTAACATCTAAGATTTCTGATTCCTCTCCATCAATCACATATACTAACTTTCCCTTCTCCTTTTCCAAACATGCATGTTCAAGATTTAATTATTATATTTCTTCAATCTCTTCAAAGCGCGCCTCCTCCAATCCTGGTTCACCTAGTAATTCCAACAGCCTATCTTCCATTCTGGCACTATCCCCCATGGTAAGGTGCTTGATACCTTACAAGGCCTTATCAACCAATGGTTTGGTACTTTGATACTCAAAGGCTTGAATAAGATCAGCCGCGAGCTCTTGCCAATTCCTTGTCTGGTGGCGTGTCTCCGAATGAATGTACCATATGCGCACACAACCCTGCAATGTAGAATACAACTTTTGCACCCAAAGTGATGGTGGCAAGGCTTCTATGCCTTCTCTCCAGACCCGTTCACACTCCTAGATATGGAAAGAGGTGGGCTACCCACAGTACTCCCCGATGATGGTGAGTATATTACTTCTATAAAATCTCATAGAGAGAGCAATTCTTACCTCGCGCCACTCTAAAAGGCTCTCCTGATGCCTGGCCCACCAATGAGTTGTTGTGCCAAGTAAGACATAACTCAACATCTCCCTTCGTTCCTTCATTCTTCCATTGAGCTTCTATCTCCTATAGAAATATCTCGTGGAAGGTTCCTCCACCGTACTTGGTATTTCTTTTCCTCCAAGGCATCGAACCGTGCATGCCCTTTTTACCTTGGTCACCGAACATCTCAACTACCATCCCATTAATTCGTAAGTCCCATGTACCCAATTGTCACATTCCGGATAGGTGATATCACTCACCGATTGAGCATCTTCAAACTAGATAATGCCGTTAATAGGGTGTACCATCTCGTGGTCTCGATTGAGCGCACATAAATCTTGTCCAAACCTCTTCTCCCAATGCTTCAATGTAGGGCACCGACTTCCCATTAACTAGGGGCATAATGACCCGCTCCTCTTTGTTCTCAAAACTTATGTACCCTTTATTGAACCGAGAGGTCTCATTTTTCTTGTAACACCAAGGGCATCCAAGTAATGCTTGAGAAATTGTCTACCTCGGCGAGCACCAAGACTTCAAAGTCTCTAGTCTCTAGTAAACTAGGCTCCCTACTAGAATAGTAATAGCCACATCCTTCAAGACATCAATAGGCATTGCCTTAGTCTTTTTTTCCATATACATCACATTTGAAGATGGTTGCAATGTAGGTCTCCCCATCTGATGCCATGCATCCAAAGTCAAAACATTAACCTCCACGTTAGTGTCAATGAGTATATTACTGAGGAGCCATCCATCCACAATTGCATTCAATGTAATCTCTTTTTCATAGACGAGGCTATGAGATGGAAGGTTCACATGTAAGACCTAACTTTCTCACTCTTCTTTGGTGCATGGTACCTTCTCTCTCAACCAGGATCCTAGCAAAGGAATGTTGTTTTCCTGCCTTAGCATTTTACACACCTCCTTGACTTCATCCAGGTCATCCTTCTACGCCTCGATTCTCCTTCCTTGTTTCTCCCTCCTGGATTACTCCTTGAGACACTGGATCTCCCCTTGCAAGCTTTGAATAACATCCATGGTGTCCTAATATATCTCCTTCTAATGCACATGGTCTTGATACTTTCCATGAATGACCTCTTCTCTTGAAACCAGGCTCTTCTGTCTTGGTACTTCCCTTGTGCACATGGCTTCTGCCCTTGTTGTTACCAAGACATGCTCCAAACCTTCATCTCATGTTACCCGAGGCATCCATTGTATGTCTACCTTCTTGATGCTTGACCATCACAACACCTTTGTCCTTCCGGTGCTGCTGATTCATATGCTCAAATAATTCTAGGAATTCCTCATACTTATGCTTCTTTCCGCACCATGAGCACTGCAACAAGTCCGAGCACTCACACTTGTAATGTTCTATAGATCCATAGTTGAAACATGTTTCACATGGGAACTCACTTCTTCCTCCACGGTTACCATGTCCATGGAATCCTCCTCAAAACCTTTCAACATGTGCCCCCATCTGCGCACTCCTTATAATGGCGATCATCATTTTTCAACCACCAAAGAATGCTGGTTTGGTGCACCCCATGATCAATGGCCTCATGTATCTGATCAATGAGCCTACAATATCTTTAGTATCATGGGTCATGGAGGTATAAATCTTGCAATAACATGATACATTCTTCCTAATCACACGTTGTAGCAAGGACATCTATTGCATCATGGTCCCCATGAAAGATTTCACAATCTAATGTCACAATGCGTACCATCCTCTAGGGGTAATTTTCCTTAACGTGCCCCTCTATCTCACAATATGTGCACCACAAACCACTGTGAGTCTCATGGACCAAGTTCACAAATAGATTTTCCAACTGCTTAGCCATAGTAGCAATATGAGCCTCCAAGAATGGGCTAACTCTAGTATCAATACTACCAACAACTTTAGGCATGCAAGGTAGCCTCCAATGCTTCGCATGGATCTGTAAAAGTCTTATGAGATAAGGCCCTTCTAAAAGGGGTGATCAATCCTCCAACAAACCACTGTGCATGCTGAGAAGGATGTATATCATATGATAACTTAGACAAGAGAGTTTAAAGCACGCATCATACTCCCACACACTCTCTGTCCATTCCTTGTTATATCTCCTTCAAAGCACTAATTATTTTTTGCTCAAACTCATAGGAATGTGGAACTCTTGCCAGAATGCATTCTTTAAGGTAGTGTAATCCACCACCATTTAATGAGGATCATACTTTCTATATCAGCTATGCACGCGCCCTCTTAATGTGGTTACAAATCGACTAGCCTTTCGTTTTGGGTTGTGATACCTTTCACGTGCCATAGTAGTTCACACTTGTGAACATGTTTCACAACATCCTCAATGCCCCTGTAATCTAGTAAATGTAGAGACATTTCAAAGAAAACTTGAGGTGGTGACTAGGGTCCTTGTCCTGAACTAGAGCCTTGGTTCCCTCCGGTGTTTCCTCCACCACCTGATCCACCAAGTCCACCGGGTCTTGTACCTCCAGGAGCCATCAATCCACTAGAACCACTGGGTCCAATAGGGCCTATAGGAGCTATGCCAAGTGCCCCCATGGTCCCACTGAACTGCATTGATGGTCTATGATAGCACCCCACTACCGCTACTTTGTCCCGCTCCCTGATGCGAGACCAAAAGCTTGTACACTTTCCCCTTGTCCAAAAACTCCTCCAATACTAGAATATGTGTAGCCATAGAAGAAGGGAATGAAAAATTGTATCTCCTAGGTGTGGATCTATCTCTTCCACTAGTTTCAACTAGATCAATACTTCTTCCTGGTTTGGGAAAACCAAGCACCAGGCTCGGTCACTAGGTGGGTTCAGATATGTGCCAATGACTCTCCTTTCTCCATGCAAGATCTCACCAGAAGCCAAAGGGGTCTCCCTTACGTGCTTGCCAAGATGGGGTAGCACAAACTGCTCAGTTCCATGTCCTCCGCATGAACCTCAACTCCTTCCCATAACATCTAGTCTCCATAGATCCATCACACTAGTAGCTTCGTGTCATCTAGTAATCTCCCTTTCACGCACTTCACCATACTTGAGCCATCTTTCTTCCCTCTCCTTTTCTATCATATCATCTTCCATCTTCCTCCACCTAAGCTTCCTTACCCAATGCTCAGAATGGTTTAGCCGGCCATTGGGAGTGCCTCTAAACTCATGGTAACCATTAATATCTTCATAGCTAGAGGAATAACACGTAGAAACGATCCTCTAGGTTCTCATAGAAACTCAAACTCAGCAACCTCTAGACAAGAATATGTGGAAATGGCATATTCCAGAGTGTAGCTAGCTAGTACTCCTCCCCACTAGTGATCTACAACACGGGTCCATGTTAGATCTACATCCTGCAACCTTTGGTAGTCTTCTTTGGTCCATATCCACTGATCCATAATGCCAACTTGATCTAGATGCATAGGCTGAAAGCCACCCAAATAACTCTACTGGGAAGTAGCAGAAAAAAGTCTCATATAGATCATGGTAGAGATTCTCCTCTACCCATCTACGTGTATCAAACTCAGGTCCAGTGTTGAATCTCTAGGAAAATTCATCCTCCATGCTCTTGAACCATGATTCAACATTTTCCAATGTTAACCGATCCGTCATTACTCTTTACATAGATCATGATGCATGTTATATCCCACTACAACTTCAAAAAGAGGTCCTGAAATGGAACCAAGATGTAGTCAATTTTACTCCCACTATAAAAGGAAGGAATCCCATGTGTGCCAACCTATCACCCAGCAGAAGCTGAGTGCTCACCCGAGGCACACGTGGGTGCCGAGTCTCTCTTTTATGTGAGTTTTAGTGGGAAGAATTCATCTATGATTAGTATAAGAGTATTCAGGAAAGAATTTTAGACATATAAGAATCATAGGGCTTAGAATAGGCCTCCAGATCCTTGTAGTTTCTTCAGACCAAGTGCTTTAATATAATCCATAACATATATTATAACAGAAGGAAAGATACAATCATTCATTCATAGTATGAAAGGAAAGAGAACTCCTATGAATGAATTATACATAAAACCCACTAATATTCATATCTAATTGCAATAGGTAACCTCATTATATTCATCATTTCATTACAAAGAGCCATAGAGAGCAGACCGCAATCATGCACATCACTAGGCTTGTATAATTATGCCAAAAAGAAAAAGAAATTACAATGCTAAGCTTAGTACATTCCTTTCTGCATCAAAGTTCCACTCGTAGTAATCCTGTAGAGCTTCACCTATATTATCTTTCTTTTTGTGTATCCCTCTTATCTTCACCTTTTATGTCTATCTTTTCATCCTCTTTTCTCCTCATATCTTCATCCCTCTTTGTGGTCCACAGCACTTGTATTTATCACCTTCCCACACTGCCAACTCGCCTTGCTGCGCCCTCATATCCATCACCAAGTGTCGAATGTGGTCCTTCAGCGAACATGTTTCCTAAGGCCTGAGCTCTCCACTCCATCTCATGATGGTCTTCTAGAAGATTCCTTCACTGGCATGCTCTTTCCTGGCCACCTATTGCTAGTTTGGCATTTTATCCACGCACAATTGATCACGCTTTTCACTTGTTCTGGCTTTGTTGCTTAAATTAGCTAAGTCCTGAACCTCCTTTCGTGCGTTTCGCGCACTATTTACTTCCTTAAGCCTTTTCTCTTGCTTTCTTTTACCTTGCGCACCATCCTATAATTGGGGTCCCATGTGCCCATGTACCTTCATACTTAATCAATATTCCAGGCCCAACAATAGTTTACTCCAACTAATGATGGTTTAAAAATGTATGACTTAAAGGTATTAATTTAAAATTTAGGAAAATAAACAAAGGATAAGACTTTGAACTATTTTCTATCTAGTTTATTATTATTCTAAGGTTGTCCAAAGTGTATGTATAGGGTGTAGAGTAAAGGAGAATAGAAGAATTCCCAATAGCCAAAACTAATTGTTGGAATCAAGAAGCATTTATATAAGCTAATGGTTAAGTTTTAGAAACATGGGTCAAGGATGAAATTATTAGGTCCATGATCATCAAATAGATGAAGTGACATACAATTTAGAGAAAAAAACAAGCCATGAAGTATATTATAATGCTACATGGTGATGAGTAACCGAATTCTTGCATTAAAATTCAATCTAAGCACAATGAGAACCTTATAAGATCCTTGCATTATGGAGTAAGTTGAAAGAAAAGCTTGTAAATATCTTGATAGTTGAGTTGTATAATAAGATTGTTGAATTTTACTACATCACAGAGGATAGAGACAAGTCAACTCATGGAGGTTTGTGTAAGGAAGGAGCGAGTCGGTGCCTGAGAGGTTCGTGCATGTGCACAAGTTTCTAGGACTTAGCCAATTTTAGAGTAAGAGGATAAAAATAGAAAAAACGTAGATGGCATATTATGAAAAGAAGGTATAGAAATAGGAAAACCACATGCGAAAAAGCTAAAGCAATTGCAAAAATGAATATATTTTTAGGATTAAAGCATAAAACAGTGGATAATTATATCTCGATCTACAAAGAAAGAAAATATGAAAAGGGCATGTTGTCTATTATTAGGATATCTAGTATTGGGAAAAATTCATGTATGTGGTGAAGGGTAAGTCCCCACCATGTATAAATAGAGGTTCCACTCCATGTAATAGGGATCATCATCGCGATTATGTAGGTATGTGTATGTGAGAGATCGGATGTATGAGAGTTCTTAAATTGTATGATATGTGTGCATGGATGTAGTCTTCCTATGATGAAATCAACATGTTTATGCAATGTATTATGTTATGATGGATATTTTTATTTAGGTTGCAAATGTCACTAGATCAAAGTATGGTGTTATGGGAGTTCAAATTAATTTTATGATTATCTTTGTTGATTGATTTCCTTATTATATGGGTTTCCATTACTTATTGTGTTTTATCTTCTTTCATATTATATTTCAATGGTTATTATTATTATGTATCCTCTGACCACATCTTTATAAGTAACTAAATTGGGACCTAGTGGTTGTATGTGCTTCATTTGAGCGTTCATATATTTTTCTACATGAAGTGCTAGTGTTCCTAACTAAGCATAGCTAAATAAAAAAAGACTACATTTGGTTCATTTGCTGAGACCTCTTTTCAATTTTCTCATCAAGATGTGACTTGTGTATGGCATTATTTCCATCATTGGAGAATATTGAATGTTGGGTGGATGACGGCCATGATGAATTTTTTCGAGAGATACAATACCGGAAAAAAATTAATGCGTGTAAGTGGGTGGAAGAAAACTTAAATTATTCCTTATATGAAAAAAATTCTTCACTTTATTTCTAGTAGATTTGTACTAGTGGCTAGCAGCTTACATGTAGAATAGGGGTGTCGACTACGTAAGAAGTAAGTGTGGAGCCAAGGAAAGTATCAAAAACTTTCTCATTTGGATAATATATGGACTAGAGCTATAGATCATTTGTGGGAAAATGTGTTGCATAATTATACTTTAGATTACAAAATTTTGACATACTCATGCCCTAAGAAGTAGAATTTAGGTTTCGTATAAACCTAGAGGATCATACTTATGTGCACTAAATTTATCCAAGAAGTTCTTGATGATTGATCTCGGGATGGAGAACCTACCTATGGAAGGGTAAAACTCCATCGTGTGCAAGGGAGGGAGAATGTTTAGGAAGGATGGTGTTGGTCCATGTAGGAGAGAGAAAGATAGAGAGAGAGATTCCAAATACTACATAGGTATTTTGATGTATGATAGAGGTCAATTGAATATGAATTAAGACTAAGGGGAATAATCTAAGAAAGAAGTGATGAGAACCCTACGAAGGTGGGGGATAAGAGGATCATGTCCTATCGGTATTGGGAAGGGAAGAAAAAGGACCCCTTCAAGATCTCGATGAAAGTGAATCTAAGGGGGAAATGAGAACTGTTTATGCAAATCTGACCTAGCACAGGCACATATCCCTTACACTGTAAGTTTTTAGAGGATCATCATAGTGAAGGTAAGTAGGAAGGTAATCAAGGATCACTATGTTGGGTTAGAGATACAGGTAGGCACATTTTGGTATCATAACAAGAGGCATAACATATTAAGATAGTGCACATGGCACCACAACAAGCTCTGTATTTAGACATAATTTGTGTTGGAAGTAATTTGGTAGACGCGATGTTAGGAACAAACACTGGTGTGCTAATTCTTGTAGGTAATATTATAGGTGGATTCATACGAAAAATAGTTTGTGTGTAGTTCGTAACTACTACGAGGACGTAAGGTAGTACTTATAAAGGTCCCTAGCTCATTTCAAGAGGCTTGAGAGGTTCAGGTCCTCCACCACGTGGATGAAATCCTAGTCGAGGATCAAGTTAAGGATTTACCCCCACTCCATAAAAAGGTCCACAAAAACTAGTACAATAACCTCAAAACCATAAAGCAACAAACCCTCATAATTATTTTGAGATGCCCCTTCATTTGCTAGAGTACAAGGGTATGGAAGATGCAACAAAACATGTGCACAAGTGTGAGTTATTGTGGAGAGCCAAGGGAATAACATCTCTAGATTAAAATGTTATTCAATTTACAACCACACTTTAGGGTCACATGCATAGTTGGTATAGGAATTATGATCCACACCAAATAGTGGTGGATTATGATGTGTTGTGCACTACCTTTTTAGTTGAGTTTTGTATACCATAATTTAAGTAGCAGAGAGAATTAAAGTGCTAAAGGATATTAAAAGGAATTGTCTAAAATTTTTAGGGAATATGATGCTCATTTCAAGACCCCGTTGTCCAAGTTTTCTTACAATATTCATCAAATTCAACATGTGCAGTGGTTTGAAGTAGGATTATTAACACCTTTTAGAGAGCTCTTTCACATAATACATTCATTGATCCATGTGAGGCCATGTAAGTAGCACTTCACATTGAAGTAGTTGAGAGAGTAGATACATCTGGGGTGAGTTCATTTCTTGAAGATGAGATTATAGCAATGGCTACTCAGTTGGAGAAATTATCAGCCAATTCATCTCACGATATGCAAAGTGGATTGTGGTGTGTATCGATTACGAGGTGGAAAGACATTCAAAATATATCTTTCCATATAATAATGTGTGTGTGTTGCTAATATCCTATTATATTTGTCATAAGAATCATGATGTCTGTAAGTCTACACTTTTGCAACTCACGATACATAAGAATTTATCCATATATTACAAATTTTTTGATGTTCATACTCATGACACAACCAATTTTCCATCTAATTGATCATATTCATGAGGCTTATGAAATAGGGCTGCACCAAACTAGTGTAGAGAATAACTCGTAAGCACAAGAGGGATAAAATAGTGAAGTGCACAACAATGGTAATGGAGGATTTAGAGGTGGATACAAAAGTAGATGCCATGGTGGCTAAGGAATGTTTACTCGAGGAACATGATGTACTTGTGGGCCTCCCGATCACTAAGCAGATGAGTGTCTGAAAATTAGGTTTACACGTATTGTGGCAAAGTGCATAAGGTTAAAGATTTCCCAGACCTAAATGCCCACATGTGTAAGAATAAAATGAAGGAAAAGGGTGAAAATATGATTAAGGTGGAACACGTTCAAGAAGAGCAATGGGTGCCTAAGAATTTGGTTGTAGCTAAACCTCATCCACTATTGGTCACTACGCACATAGAGGCATCACGCGTACTAGCAAATAAAGGTGGGACCACTCATCGATGAGAAGAGGTTATTCATTCAAGTATCCATGTAACACTACTTTTCCCGAACTAGGAAAAGAGATTATGTCTCCATTTAACATAATAACAAACAATCATATGCAAAACGATAATTTCTACACCAAACTATAGGATGTGAAAACATTTTCCACATAAAAGAAATGATGACATATTACCATTTTTTAAAAGAATGTAACAACTACATTATAATTTAATTAGAAAATTATTTTCTAAATAGAATAAGAAAAAAAAATCCATTTCCCAATTGTCACTAGTATATTAGCATTTTTATACTATTTAAAACTATATTATATCAATAACACTATCAAGTGGACTACATATAACTATATTCCGATATAATATTAAACTCTAATAATTTAATAAACTATTATGGTTTGATAAACTATTAATGGAATAATATTAAATATTTTAATCTAGTAATAGTAAACTATTACAAATTTTTACATGTTTTCTATTTGAATTTAAGTGTTAGTTGAAATTAATCCTTTAATTGGTTTATAAAGTAGCCGCATGAGGACATGGTAATATAGTATAAAGTATAAGGTTCTTAGAAAGGTTTTAAAAACATAATAGTTTTAAAATTAAAATAACCATTCTAATTCTAAGTCATAAGTTTGAGTGAATAAGATATAGTAAAATTTTTAAAGTAGAAATATTTGAATATAGTTTGATATTGCCACAAATATTACTTTGTTTATAGCTTTTATTCTATAGGATTAAAGTTAAAGTTTTAGTTAGTATTTTAATCTAGTTTATAGGTTTAAATTTAAATAATAGTACAAATATTTTATACTATAATTTTTCAAATAGAAATATAACCCTCTTATTTAAAAGGTACTTTTAGACATGGAAAATTATTTTTCAAATACCAAAGATGAAAATACACACTTAGAATTTTACACCAGGGACAAGGGTAAATTATGAACCAATAGGAAAAATTGATTTCCTATTCTCAAGGAGAGTTGTCTCCCGTAGGAACCTTAGGTAAATTAAATTCACTTGATCTTTTCACTAGGTGTTTCCAACACTAAAACAAACTAATTAAATATAAATATAAATATAAGTCTAGTTCATTAGAAAGAATTAAAAATAAACACAAGTATTAAATATTGAATTTGTAAACTTAATAAAAATTAAGTTTCTTCCCAATAAATTCCCTTCAACAATTTTATAACTATATTTTAATATACATATTTTTAAAATATTAAACCATTTTCAAAGGCATTTATTAATAAAACCAATAAAAAAATCGTAAATAATATGTGTAAATCAATATTATGTAAATATTCAAATAAGTCTAGTTAATATCTATTACTTCTTGTCATATTATTTTTCTGGAAGTTAACTATTGAAATGCACTAAAATAACTTGAGTATTTTATTTAATTTTACTATACAATTAAAAAAAACAGTCAACAATTTTGCACTCAAGTAAATCTTCAAAATTTTAATATAAACTTAGATTTATTTTAAATTAGCCAACCACAAAACACCTATGTAAAATTTATTTTGTTTTCTGGAAATCAATATACAAAGAAGAAATATGGCACAGCTTTAAAATAAATTAGCAATGTGATATCGCTATAATACAATTAAAGTAATTATCCATTCCAACAAAATATTACAAATACAAAAGAACCATATTAATTTACTCCTTTATTTAATTTCTTTCCGTAATTGCACAGTGTACAACCAAAATATAGAGAAGGAACTTATCTCAATCTGCAATGGGCTTTGTTATGCTCAATTCCCGATCCACTTGGATGTAAGCACCAGAACCATGGTTGCATTAATGAGGGGAAGAAAATATGCTTAAAAGCACAAAAATGATGCCCTAACCAGGAACCATCCGGGGTTGTACTTTGTACCCCTGGTTAGGACTCCTCTGGATCCCCTCCCTCTTACCCACAACCCTACTTACAAACCTAGCTTCCCTAGAAAATATCCACAAGCTCTTTGAAATTTCCAAAAATATTTGTTTTTCCATACTCAACAAGTCTTACAAGCCATTTAAATAATAATTTTCCCAATTCGGTTGCATTACCAAAGGTTGCAACAGTAATTTCCAAATTACAAATTTACAATTAGTTTAATGTAAATAATAGTGTCCTGACAAGTTCCTCTCCAATTAAACCTTTTCACTTTTAATTTTGGAGTTACATAATTATATTCCAAAGTGCTCATAATAATTTATTTTTATTTTTCAACAAATACAATATCGGGATTTTGGCACATCACAATCCTCCCCTTGAATCAACTACTATCCTTTGTAGATCTAGAGCTACTATGAAAATCACAAGACGAAAAAGACGAGTGTTTAGTCAAATAGATCGGGGTATTTCTCTTTAAGATGATCTTCTCTTTCCCAAGTAGCACTATCAACATCACAAGAAGACCATTTTATTTCAATTTATTTAATTTCTCGGTTCTAAGTTTCCTAGTTCTAGTTTCCAAAATCATTTCCGGTTCAATTTAAAATTCACAAGTAGGTTCTACAGCTTATGTTATTCCAATCCACAACATGTTTATCATCAAAAACATATCTTTTCAACAAACTCACATGAAAAACATAATGAATTCTAGAAAACTCAGGAGGTAGAGCCAATTTATAAGCCAAAGTTCATATTCTTTCAATAATTTCAAAAGGCCCACAAAAATGAGGAGAAATTTTAGCATATTTTCCTAACTTCAAAGAAATCCTTTTTGGTTTAACTTTCAAAAACACTTTATCACCTACAAAAAACTCTCTAACAAACCTTTTAGAATCAACAAACTGTTTATGTCTATCTTGAGCAACTTTCATATTTTTTTTTCCCTAGTTATGATTTCTTCCATTTCTTTTACATTGTCATTACCATACAAGGATCCATGCTCCAAATTAGACCAGAAAGAGGGGTAACACAATTTCTACCATAAATAGCCTCAAAAGGATTCATCTTAGTAGAAGTATGATAACCTTGATCGTAGGAAAATTTAATCAAATTTAAATATTGCTCACGCTTTCTGTGTTTATCCCCAGATATATCCTAAGCATGTCCCCTAAAATTCTATTAATCCTTTCAATTTGGCCATCGTGCTCGGATGATATGCAGTTCTAAAGTGTAAGCTAGTACCCAACTCATCAAACAAAGATCTCCAAAATGAAAAAGTAAATCTAGGATCTCTATCGCCATAAGATTTTTAGGAATGTCATGCATAAAATATCTTTTTGGAAAATAAATGAGCTACATCAGAAGCAGAAGACTTAATTTTAGTAGGAATAAAATGAGTCATTTTAGTTAATCTATTAACAACAAGAAGAAGAATATAATCATGTCCATTCCTTGTCTTAGGAAAACCAGAATAAAATCCATACTTACATATTCCCATTTCCAATCAGTAAAAAGGTCAAATAAAAACCAAGTTTACTACATTGCTCAATTTTTACCTTTTGAAAATTCATACATTTACACACATATTCACAAATGTATTTTTTCATCTTCGGCCAAAAATATTTTTTTCTTAATAGAGGATTATGTTTTATAAACCCATGATGACCAACTATAGGTATGTCATGAGAATCTTTCAAAATTTGTTGTTTTGGATCAAAAATATTAGGAATACACATTCTATTTTTATAATACAATAATCCAAAATTATCAAGCAAATAAGGAGAGATTCTATCTTGAAAATGTATATTTTGAGTTCTATTTTTTAAACCAACATATATATCACCAAAAAAATTATCAATACGTAAAGATTCTTTTATAACTTCCTTAAAATGACTTCTTTTTACAAAAACACCATTACAATTAAAAAAATCTACTTAAAGCATTAGCCACAACATTTTCTCTACCAGAACATATTGAATATCAAAATCATATTGGCTCTAACACTCATTCAACCCATCTACTTTACCTCATTTTTAACAAGGATTATGTGAAGATGCATCAGAAACCTCTATGATCACTTGAAGACAAATTTATTTTCTAATAGATAGTGTCTCCAAATATGTAAAGCATGAACAATTCCAAGAATTCTAAATCATGAGTAGGGTAGTTTTTCTCAATAGGAAGTAATTTCCTAGAACCAAAATAAACAAATCTATTTTCTTGCATTAACACACAAATCTAATTTTAGAATTATAAGCATCGATAATAATAAAAAATGGTTTAGAAAAATCAAGAGCGCATAATAAAGGTTTCCACAGGGATGTAATTAAAGCCTCTTTTAATTTATTAAAAGCAAGATCACACTCTAGAGTCAAACAATACTTTCTATCCTCTTTAGTTAAATCAAGAAGGGGAAAGCAATTCTTGAATAATTTTTAATAAATCTATGATAAAACCAGATAATCCAAGAAAAATTCGAACTTCATGGGAATATTTAGGTATAGGCCATTCTTCTACAACTTTTAATTTTGATGGATCGTGGAAATAAATTTTTAGAAATAATATGGCCTAAATAAGAAACTTCATTTTTAAAGAATTCACATTTACTCTGTTTTCCAAAAATTTGATGCTTCCTTAAAGTTGATAACACCATTATAACATGTTTTTTTATGTTCCTCTTCAATTTTAGAATAAATCATATTGTCATCAAGAAAAATAATCACAAACACATCCAGAAAATGACGGAAAACATCATGCATCAAAGTCATAAAAGTGGTCAAACTGCTAATCAAACCAAAAGACATCAAAACAAACTCATAATGGCCATATTTAGTATGAAAAGCAATTTTAGGAATATCAAATTATTTAATGTAATTTGATGATGTATTTAACATAGATCAATTTTAGAAAAATATTTATCACCATTTAACGGATCTAACAAATCAACAATTCTACACAAAGGATACTTGTTTTTAATAGTCACTTTATTTAACTACCTCTAGTCTATGCATAGTCTCATGGTGTCATCTTTCTTTTCACAAACAAAACAGAGCACCCCATGGAGAAACACTAGGTAAAATGACTTCTTTTACGTAAACAACATTACAATAAAAAAATCTACTTAAAGCATTAGCCACAACATTTTCTCTACCAGAACATATTGAATATCAAAATCATATTGGCTTAATAAACTCAACACATCTTTACCTCATATTTAACAAGGGTTGTGTGAAGATATATTGAAACCTCTATGATCACCAAGACAAATTTATTTTCTAATGATATAGTGTCTCCAAATATTTAAAGCATGAACAATTCAAAGAATTCTAAATCATGAGTAGGGTAGTTTTTCTCAATAGGAAGTAATTTCCTAGAACCAAAATAAACAAATCTATTTTCTTGCATTAACACACAACGAATTCTAGAATTATAAGCATCGATAAAACTTATCAAACAAATATCTCCAAAATGAAGAAGTAAATAGAATCTCTATCAGCTTACAAGATTTTTAGGAATGTCATGTAGACGAAATATCTTTTTGAAAAATAAATGAGCTACGCTCAAGTAGAAGACTTAATTTTAGTAAGAATAAAATGAGTCATTTTAGTTAATCTATTAACAACAACAACAACAAGAATATAATCATGTCCATTCCCTGTCTTAGACAAACCAGTAATAAAATCCATACTAACATATTCCCATTTCCAAAGTACGTGTGTAAAGGTCAGAATAAAAAGGTTTACTACATTTCTCAATTTTTACCTTTTGAAAATTCATACATTTACACACATATTCACGAATGTATTTTTTTCATCTTTGGCCAAAAATATTTTTTCTTAATAGAGGAGTATGTCTTATGAAATCCATGATGACCAGCTATAGGTATGTCATGAGAATCTTTCAAAATTTGTTGTTTTGGATCAAAATATTAGGAATACACATTCTATTTTTATGATAAAATAATCCACAATTATCAAGAAAATAAGGAGAGATTCTATCTTGAAAATGCACATTTTGAGTTCTATTTTTAAACCAACATATATATCACAAAAAAATTATCAAGAGGTAAAGATTCTTTTATAACTTCCTTAAAATGACTTCTTTTTATAGAAACAACATTACAATTAAAAAAATCTACTTAAAGCATTAGCCACAACATTTTCTCTACCATGAACATATTGAATATCAAAATCATATTGGCTTAACAGCTTCAACCCATCTTCTTTACCTAATTTTTAACAAGAGTTATGTGAAGATGTATAGTAAACCTCTATGATCACTTCAAGAAAATTTATTTTCTAACAGATAGTGTCTCCAAATATGTAAAGCATGAACAATTCCAAGAATTCTAAATCATGAGTAGGGTAGTTTTTCTCAATAGGAAGTAATTTCCTAGAACCAAAATAAACAAATCTATTTTCTTGCATTAACACACAACGAATTCTAGAATTATAAGCATCGATAACAACCGTAAATGGTTTAGAAAAATCAAAGTGCATAATATAGGTGCGTGAATTAAAGCCTCTTTTTAATTTATTAAAAGCAAGATCGACTCTTTAGTCAAACAATACTTTCTATCCTTTTTAGTTAAATTAGTAAGGGGAAAGCAATTCTTGAATAATTTTTAATAAATCTATGATAAAAACCAGATAATCCAAGAAAATTCAAACTTCATGGGAATATTTAGGTATAGGCCATTCTTCTACATCTTTTTACTTTTGATGGATCAGGCAATAAATTTTAGAATTAATATGGCCAAAATAAGAAACTTCATTTTAAAGAATTCACATTTACTCAGTTTCCAAAAATTTGATGCTTCCTTAAAGTTTATAACACAATTCTAACATGTTTTTTATGTTCCTCTTCAATTTTAGAATAAATCAAAATCTCATCAAGAAAAATAATCACAAACACATCCAGAAAAGGATGGAAAACATCATGCATCAAAGTCATAAAAGTGGCTGGAGCGTTAGTCAAACCAAAAGGCATCAAAACAAACTCATACTGGCCATATTTAGTATGAAAAGCAATTTTAGGAATATCAAATTCTTTAACTATAATTTGATGACAGATGATGAACATAGATCAATTTTAGAAAATATTTATCACCATTTAACTTATCTAACAAATCAAAAATTCTACACAAATGATACTTGTTTTTAATAGTTGCTTTATTTAACTACCTCTAGTCTATGCATAGTCTCATGGTGTCATCTTTATTTTTCACAAACAAAACAGGAGCACCCCATGGAGAAACACTAGGTAAACTGATTTCTTTTTATAGAAACAACATTACAATAAAAAAATTCTACTTAAAGCATTAGCCACAACATTTTTCTACCAGAACATATTGAATATCAAAATCATATTGGCTTAATAGCTTCAACCCATCTTCTTTACCTCATATTTAACAAGGGTTGTGTGAAGATGTATTGTAAACCTCTATGATCGGTCTTCAAGAAAATTTATTTTCTAATGATAGTGTCTCCAAATATTTAAAGCATGAACAATTAAAAGAATTCTAAATCATGAGTAGGGTAGTGTTTCTCAATAGAAAGTAATTTCCTAGAACCAAAATAAACAAATCTATTTTCTTGCATTAACACACAACGAATTCTAGAATTATAAGCATCGATAAAACTCATCAAACAAATATCTCTAAAATGGAGAAATAAATATAGGATCTCTATTCCATAAGATTTTTAGGAATGTCATGCAGACGAAATATCTTTTTGGAAAATAAATGAGCTACGCCGAAGTAGAAGACTTAATTTTAGTAAGAATAAAATGAGTCATTTTAGTTAATCTATTAACAACAACAACAAGAATATAATCATGTCCATTCCCTGTCTTAGACAAACCAAGAATAAAATCCATACTAACATATTCCCATTTCCAACATGTATAGGTAATGGTCAGAATAAACCAAGCTTACTACATTGCTCAATTTTTACCTTTTGACAAGTCATACATTTACACACATATTCACGAATGTATTTTTTCATCTTTGGCCAAAAATAATTTTTCTTAATAGAGGAGTAAGTTTTATGAAACCCAGGATGACCAACTATAGGTATGTCATGAGAATCTTTCAAAATTTGTTGTTTTAGATCAACAAGATTAGGAATACACATTCTATTTTTATAATACAATAATCCACAATTATCAAGAAAATAATGAGAGATTCTATCTTGTAAATGCACATTTTGAGTTCCATTTTTCAAACCAACATATATATCACAAAAAAATTATCAGTAGGTAAAGATTCTTTTATAACTTCCTTAAAATGACTTCTTTTTATAAACAAACATTACATTACAATTACTTGAAGCATTAGCCACAACATTTTCTACCACCGGAAAGAAAAATCTCGAGCTCGGAACATTCTTATCATCGGCGGATTCACCAACTTTGTGGAAAGAGTGCAAGGACATGATCAAAGCATCTCTCAGTTCACCTCAGTGGAATGAGAGGACGGTCGACTATGGAGGGCGAAAATTCTTATTAATGAGGAACTCATACCAAGCGACTGGACTCACTTGAAGGATACCGCTTCTTCAACAAGAGGGTTATCAAAGAGGTAAAGAGAGAAGATTTGTGGAGGAGGAGGAGAAGCTTATATTCAACAACTGGGTCTCTTTCTCAATAAATTAATTCCATCCCCGTATGATGAAGTCACCAATGATGATTCGCTTCAAATCTATCCTTGGAAGGCAATTTTTTATTATTGTCCCCAAGCACCTTGTCTTTTTGAATCACTTTCAAGTAGGAGTAGGTTGGTTTGCTTCCCTCACTATCTCACATAAATTCTCTTGAACGCCTCCATTTTGAGTCCTGATATACCCAAGGCGGTTCCCTTACACCAAGGGCTTATTTTGCTTATTCACAAGAAATCTTTATTAAATTCCCGCCTCCTTCCTCTCCTATATGTTGGGTTTAGAAAATGCTCAGAGCTTGTCTCCCCTGCGCCCGCGTTGCCCGCCTTAAAAGTGCCGCTACTTTACTCCCATGAAATTTATTCATGCTTCTCCTTCTTTCCTCCCGTAGCTCCCGCCACCCACCCCGTCTCTACCTCTAAACGTGTCACTGTGGCTTAAATTAGTGGAGGAGACTCAACCTATGAGTCTACTGCCGAGGGGGTTTAACCTAGGACATTGCTCGTGATCTGCTTTTTTTCTACCAGAACATTAGTAATGCCAACTTCAAGGCGGAACTAACGGATAACCCTTCTAGAGATTGGAGGCCTTAGAGGATCGAGCTTAAATTTTTTCTAGAATTAAGGATGAGGTTAAAAAAACCATTTTAAAAAAAGGAAAACAAAGCATTTAGGGGAAGGGAGCATTTAATGCTTCCTTGAAGTTGATGACATATACAAAATCGACCTTTAGACTCTCCGCCTTTAGGAAGATGAAACTAGGCATGAGTATAATATCATCAGCCTTCGGGGCCATCGAGGAGTTCATCAAGGTCATGAAGTGTTTCACATCTTAAAAGTGGTGTCCTGGCTTCACTTTGGGGCAAACCAGAAAGAGAGCAAAAGAACCAGAGAGGAGCTCATAAGACGGATGCCGCTCATATGACCACGCCCTGGGCATGTATCATGCTTGGAAAAGAGTAAAGACGAGTATTGATCAACCGCCAAGAAGTAGTCCCAACTTATTGTTTTTATTACCATTTAACAGATCTAACATTCAATTTTTCTACGTTGTTTTGTTGTTAAGTCTCGTTTGTGTATTTTCTCGCTTCGTTGTTCTTTTTTATAACTTTTGTGCTAGTCTTCATGCAATTCTCTCTTTCTTTATTCAGCTTTTAGGCCTTCTTTTAGTACACAAGGGTATAGTCCCTTTCAAAACTATTTACCAATATTAAAAAAACATTACAATTAAAAAAATTCTACTTAAGCATTAGCCACAACATTTTCTCTACCAGAAACATATTGAATATCAAAATCATATTGGCTTAATAGTTCAACCCATCTTCTTTACCTCATTTTTAACAAGGGTTATGTGAAGATGCATCAGAAACCTCTATGATCACTTCAAGAAAAATTTATTTTCTAACAGATAGTGTATCCAAATATGTAAAGCATGAACAATTCCAAGAATTATAAATCATGAGTAGGGTAGTTTTTCTCAATAAGAAGTAATTTCCTAGAACCAAAATAAACAAATCTATTTTCTTGCATTTTTTTTTATTATTGGCAAATAGTTTTTAAAGGGTCTATACCCTTGAATACAAAAAGAAGTCCCGAGAGCCGGAATAAGAGTGAGAAATAGAGAGAATGGATCTATTTTCTTGCATTAACACACAACGCAAATTTTAGAATTTTAAGCATCGATAACAATAGTATATGGTTTAGAAAAATCAAGAGTGCATAATAAAGGTTGCAGTAATTAAAGCCTCTTTTAATTTATTAAAAGCAAGATCGACTCTTTAGTCAAACAATACTTTCTATCCTTTTTAGTTAAATTAGTAAGGGGAAAGCAATTCTTGAATAATTTTTAATAAATCTATGATAAAACCAAAAATCCAAGAAAAATTCGAACTTCATGGGAATATTTAGGTATAGGCCATTCTTCTACAACTTTTACTTTTGATGGATCAGGGGCAATAAATTTTTAGAATTAATATGGCCAAAATAAGAAACTTCATTTTTAAAGAATTCACATTTACTCGAGCTTTCCAAAAATTTGATGCTTCCTTGAAGTTTATAACACCATTCTAACATGTTTTTTGTATGTTCCTCTTCAATTTTAGAATAAATCATACATCATCAAGAAAAATAATCACAAACACATCCGTAAAAGGATGGAAAAATCATGCATCAAAGTCATAAAAGTGGTTGGGCGTTAGTCAAACCAAAAGGCATCAAAACAAACTCATAATGGCCATATTTAGTATTAAAAGCAATTTTAGGAATATCAAATTGTTTAACTCAGTAATTTGATGATAGTATCCAACATAGATCAATTTTAGAAAAATATTTATCACCATTTAAGAGATCTAACAAATCAATAATTCTACATAAAGGATACTTGTTTTTAATAGTCACTTTATTTAACGCCTATAGTATATGCATAGTCTCATGGTGTCATCTTTCTTTTTCACAAACAAAACATGAGCACCCCATGCGTAAACACTAGGTAAAATGACTTCTTTTACATAAACAACATTACAATAAAAAAACATTCTACTTAAAGCATTAACCACAACATTTTCTCTACCAGAAACATATCAATATCAAAATCATATTGGCTTAATAGTTCAACCCATCTTCTTTACCTCATATTTAACCAGGGTTGTGTGAAGATGTATTGTAAACCTCTATGATCACCTTTAAGACAAATTTATTTTCTAACAAATAGTGTCTCCAAATATTTAAAGCATGAACAATTCCAAGAATTCTAAATCATGAGTATGGTAGTTTTTCTCAATAGGAAGTAATTTCCTAGTACCAAAATAAAAAAATCTATTTTCTTGCATTAACACACAACGAATTCTAGAATTATAAGCATTGATAAAACTCATCAAACAAATATCTCCAAAATGAAGAAGTAAATATAGGATCTCTATCAAACTTAAGATTTTTAGGAATGTCATGCAAATGAAATATCTTTTTGGAAAATAAATGAGCTACATCAAAAGTAGAAGTCTTAATTTTAGTAGTAATAAAATGAGTCATTTTAGTTAATCTATTAACAACAACAACAAGAATATAATCATTTCCATTCCTTGTCTTAAGATAACCAAATAATAAAATCCATACTAATATATTCCCATTTCCATTCAGTGCAGTAAAGGTCAGTAACAAACCAAGTTTACTACATTGTTCAATTTTTACCTTTTGAAAATTCATACATTTACACACATATTCACGAATGTATTTTTTTCATCTTTGGCCAAAAATATTTGTTCTTAATAAAGAGTATGTTTTATGAAACCCATGATGACCAAATTTATAGGTATGTCATGAGAATCTTTCAAAATTTGTTGTTTTGGATCAAAAATATTAGGAATACACATTCTATTTTTATAATACAATAATCCACAATTATCAAGAAAATAAGGAGAGATTCTATCTTGAAAATGCACATTTTGAGTTCTATTTGTTAAACCAACATATATATCACAAAAAAATTATCAGTAGGTAAAGATTGTTTTATAATTTCCTTAAATGACTTCTTTTACAGAAACAACATTACAATTTTAAAAATTATACTTAAAGCATTAGCCACAACATTTTCTCTACCAGGAACATATTGAATATCAAAATCATATTGGCTTAACAGTTCAACCCATCTTCTTTACCTCATATTTAACAAGGGTTGTGTGAAGATGTATCGTAAACCTCTATGATCAGTCTTCAAGACAAATTTATTTTCTAACAAATAGTGTCTCCAAATATGTAAATCATGAACAATTCCAAGCAATTATAAATCATGAGTAGGGTAGTTTTTCTCAATAGGAAGTAATTTCCTAGAACCAAAATAAACAAATCTATTTTCTTGCATTAACACACAACGAATTCTAGAATTATAAGCATCGATAACAACAGAAAATGGTTTAGAAAAATCAAGAGTGCATAATACAGGTGATGTAATTAAAGCCTCTTTTAATTTATTAAAAGCAAGATCACACTCTTTAGTCAAACAATACTTTCTATCCTTTTTAGTTAAATTAGTAAGGGGAAAGCAATTCTTGAATAATTTTTAATAAATCTATGATAAAAACTAGATAATCCAAGAAAAATTCAAACTTCATTGGAATATTTAGGTATAGGCCATTCTTCTACAACTTTTACTTTTGATGGATCACGGGAAATAAATTTTTAGAATTAATATGGCCTAAATAAGAAACTTCATTTAAGAAATTCACATTTACTCGCTTTTCCAAAAATTTGATGCTTCCTTAAAGTTTATAACACCATTCTAACATGTTTTTTATGTTCCTCTTCAGCTTTAGAATAAATCATATTGTCATCAAGAAAAAATAATCACAAACATATCCAAAAATGACAGAAAACATCATGCATCAAAGTCATAAAAGTGGCTAGAGCGTTAGTCAAACCAAAAGGAATCAAAACAAACTCATAATGGCCATATTTAGTATGAAAAGAAATTTTAGGAATATAAAATTATTTAACTGTAATTTTATGATAGACAAAACATAGATCAATTTTAGAAAAATATTTATCACCATTTAACTAATCTAACAAATCAACAATTCTACACAAAGGATACTTGTTTTTAATAGTCGCTTTATTTAACTCGCCTATAGTTTATGCATAGTCTCATGGTGTCATCTTTCTTTTTCATAAACAAAACAAGAGCACCCCATGGAGAAAAACTAGGTAAAATGACTTCTTTTACAAAAACAACATTACAATAAAAAAATCTACTTAAAGCATTAGCCACAACATTTTCTCTACCAGAACATATTGAATATCAAAATCATATTGGCTTAATAGTTCAACACATCTTCTTTACCTCATATTTAATAAGGGTTTTGTGAAGATGTATTGTAAACCTCTATGATCGATCTTGAAGACAAATTTATTTTCTAACAAACAGTGTCTCCAAATGTGTAAAGCATGAACAATTCAAAGAATTCTAAATCATGAGTAGGATAGTTTTTCTCAGTATGTAGTAATTTCCTAGAACCAAAACAAACAAATCTATTTTCTTGCATTAACACACAAAAATTCTAGAATTACAGGCATCAATAACAACAATAAATGTTTTAGAGAAATCAAGAGTGCATAATGCAGGTGATGTAATTAAAGCTTCTTTTAATTTATTAAAATCAAGATCACACTCTTTAGTCAAACAATACTTTCTATCCTTTTTAGTTAAATCAGTAAGGGGAAAGCAATTCTTGAATAATTTTTAATAAATCTATGATAAAAACCAGATAATCCAAGAAAAATTTGAACTTCATGGGAATATTTAGGTATAGGCCATTCTTCTACTGCTTTTACTTTTGATGGATCAGGGGCAATAACTTTTTAGAAATAATATGGCCTAAATAAGAAACTTCATTTTTAAAGAATTCACATTTACTCAGTTTTCCAAAAATTTGATGCTTCCTTAAAGTTTATAACACCATTCTAACATGTTTTGTTATGTTCCTCTTCAATTTTAGAATAAATCATACTATCATCAAGAAAAAATAATCACAAACACATCCAGAAAAGGATGGAAAACATCATGCATCAAAGTCATAAAAGTGGTCGGATCGTTAGTCAAACCAAAAGGCATCAAAACAAACTCATAATGGCCATATTTAGTATTAAAAGCAATTTTAGGAATATCAAATTGTTTAACTGTAATTTGATGATAGACAAAACATAGATCAATTTTAGAAAAATATTTATCACCATTTAACTGATCTAACAAATCAACAATTCTACACAAAGGATACTTGTTTTTAATATACACTTTATTTAACTCGCCTATAGTCTATGCATAGTCTCATGGTGTCATCTTTCTTTTCACAAACAAAACAGAGCACCCCATGGAGAAACAATAGGTCTAATTTTTCCTAATTTAATCAATTCAACCAATTGAATTTTTAACTCATTCAATTCAGGTATGGATTGCCTATATGGTACTCTATAAATAGGTTCACTACCAAGAATAATGTCAATAACATGCTCAATAGATATCCTAGGAGGAAACTCTTCAACACCAGAAGGAAAAACATCCATAAAATCTTTAACTAAGGGATGAACATCAACATCTATTTCTACTTTTCAATTATTTTCAATCATAACAACACAATATTTTACATTTTTCTTAATACATCTTCTAACTTGAGTAAAGCAGAAATAATTTTCCAATTAAAAGGTCTTTTCATTCCCTACGAACATGAGTATTTTTACAAAAGTCTTGAATACAAATTTTCTTGCTTTCGCAACTAATAAGAGCATGATTTCTTTCTAACCAAGTCATTCCTAGAATAACATCATATTGACCCAAATTCAACACATGAAAAGACTCCATAGAAGTAAAACCATCAATATGAAATTCTAAGTCTTCCACTAAAGCTCCAGTTTTCCGAACTATTCTTCCATTTGCCATCTCTACCGAAATTGGCTTTATGTTTCTGGAAAACAAATTCAAATTTTTAACTAATTTGGGAGAAATAAAACTATGACTACTGCCAGAATCAATCAAGAAAACAAGATTAGTACCATTAACAGATCCTGATAATTCTACTAAAGACACTTGTTTATGAACAATACTGTCCACAACAACAAAAACTTTCATTTTTTCTTCTTTTTTCTCCTCCATTTTTGTCCCTTGTTTTCCCACTTTTTCTTTTTATGAGGACAACCTCTACGAAGATGATTTCCACCACAATCCCAACACTTAATATCTTTAGGTTTTAGTTTTTCATAATCCTTCCTTGTTCATTTTTAAACTTAGAATTTTTACATTGAACATTTTCTGTGAAGGGTTTTTTTCTATTCTTGAACTGAAAACTAGTACTTTTCTTTTAAACTCATCTCGTTTTTTATTAATCATAGTTTTAGATTTCTCAATTTATTATGCGATTTGTGTGGCCTAATCTACTAGTTCATGCGGTTTACCACACCAAACATTTTCTATATACTCTTCCCTCAAACCATTTACAAATCTAACCACCCTATTAGAACAAGTAATAAAAGGTAGAAAACTATCTAATTTTTCAAAGGTTTGCTTATATTCATTCACACTTTTCAAACATTTATTTAAATCACGTAACTCATTTTTTCATCACGCAAGAAATGATCGATAGCTAATTTTTTTAAAAATCTTTTAAATTTACTCAATTTAACCTTGTGAGGTTTAAGATTTTCATTTTTAATGTGTCTTACCACCAGCTTTAAAGCAATGTCTTTCATTGAAAAGAAGCAATTTGAGTTCTCGCTTAGCTTATTAGTCCTTTGCAATTCAAAATGCCTTTCCAAATTTGTTAACAAAGTTTTAGCTTGTTCACACGACCCTATGTCTTCAAAGATATTTAGGTAATTTAATTTTCCTAGAAAATAATTGCATTTCCTTTGAAATTTTATGCCTACTAACATTTTCTTCTTCAGAATATGAAGAAATAGAAGAATCAAAAGAACTTTCAATTTTCTCAATAGAAATAAATTCACTATTAGAAGATGCTTTTCTCTTTCTTGTAGATTTTTCCAATTTAACATATTTATCTATCTTGTTTTTATAAATGACTTCTACAAATTATTTTTTCAAATATTCTAATTGCAAGGTAAGATTTTCAACTTCCCTGCCTAATTGTTGATTTTTTCGTTCCATTTTCTCAATTGCTTTTGCACCCTCTGAGTAACTCATCCCTACAATGTGATATCCACTATGTGGATCTATACAAAAAAAAAAATAAGAAAATCACATACTCACAACTCACACACAAGGACGTCAAAAGGGCTCGATATGAAATTATAACACTACTTTTCCTCGAACAAGGAAAAGGACCGATGACTCCATTTAACATAACGAAAAACAATCATACTCAAAACGACACTTTCTATGCCAAACTATACGACATGAAAACATTTTCAACATAAAATAAACGATGACATATAAGCATTTTTTAAAGAAAGAAAAATAATCCATTTCACAATTGTCACTAGTATATTAGCATTTTTATACTATTTAAAAATATATTGTAGCAATAACACTATCAAGGGACTACATAATACTATATTCAGATATAATATTAAACTATAATAATTTAATAAACTATTAATGGAATAATATTAAATATTTTAATCTAATAATAGTAAACTATTACAAATGTTTACATGTTTTCTATTTTAATTCAAGTGCTAGTTTTAATTAATCCTTTAATTGGTTTATAAAGTAGCTGCATGAGGACATGGTAATATAGTATAAAGTATAAGGTTCTTAGAAAAGTTTTTAAAAACATAATAGTTTTTAAATTAAAATAACCATTCTAATTCTAAGTTGCGCGTGGGTGAATAGGATATGGTAAAAATTGTAAAGTAGAAAGATTTTAATATAGTTTGATATAGCCGCACATATTACTTTGTTTATAGCTTTTATTCTATAGGATTAATGTTAAATTTTTAGTTATTATTTTAATCTAGTTTATAGGTTTAAATTTAAATAATAGTACAAATATTTTATACTATAATTTTTCAAATAGAAATATAACCCTCTTATTTAAAAGATACTTTTAGACATAGAAAAATATTTTTTGAATACCAAAGATGAAAATACACACTTAGAATTTAACACTAGGGGACAAAGCTAAATTATGAACCAATAGGAAAAATTGATTTCCTATTCTCAAGAGACTTGTCTCTCATAGTCCAACCTTAGGTAAATTAAATTCACTTGATCTTTCCACTAGGTGTTTCCAACACTAAAACTAACTAATTAAATATAAATATAAATATAAGTCCAGCTTCATTAGAATGAATTAAAAATAAACACAAGTATTAAATATTGAATTTGTAAACTTAATAAAAATTAAGTTTCTTCTCAATAAATTCCTTTCGAAAATTTAATAACAATATTTTAATATACATATTTTTAAAAATATTTAATTGTTTTCAAAGGAATTTATTAATAAAACCAATGAAAAAATTATTTTCTTGAATAATTTGTGTAAATCAATATTATGTAATCTACTATTTCTTGTCATATTTAACTATTGAAATGCACTAAAATAACTTGAGTATTTTATTTAATTTTACTATACAAGTAGAAAAAACAAGAGTTAACAATTTTCCACTCAAGTAAATGTTCGACTTTAATATAAACTTATATTTATTTTAAATCAACCAACCACAAAACACCTGTGTAAAATTTATTTTGTTTTTTGGAAATCAATATACAGAGAAGCAATACGACACGGTATAAAATAAATTAGCAATGCAATATCACTATAATACAATTAAATTAATTATCCATTCCAACAAAATATTACAAATACAAAAGAACCATATTAATTTACTCCTTTATTTAATTTCTTTCCGTAATTGCACAATGTAAAACCAAAATACAGAGAAGGAACTTATCTCAATCTGGCAATGGGCTTTGTTATGCTCAATTCCAGTCCACTTGGATGTAAGCACCAGAACCATGGCCACATTAATGAGGGGAATAAAATATGCTTAAAAGCACAATATCGATGCCCTGGCCAAGAACCATCTAGGGTTATACTTTGTACCCCCAGTTAGGACTCCTCTAAAGCGCCTCCCTCCTACCCACAACCTTGTTTACAAACCTAGCTTCCCTGGAAAATATCCACAAGCTCTTTGAAATTTCCAAAATTATTATTTTTTCCATACTCAACAAGTCTTATAAGCCATTTAAATAATACTTTTCCCAATTCAGTCGTGTTACCAAAAGTTGCAACGGTAATTTCCAACTTACAAATTTACAAAATTAGTTTAATGTAAATAATAGTGTACCGACAAGTTCCTCTTCAATTAAACCTTTTCACTTTTAATTTAAGAGTTACATAATTATATTCCAAAGAGCTCATAATAATTTTTTTCAACAAATACAATATCGAGGATTTTGACACATCACAATCCGGATGCACCACAATAGAAGGAAGTTTATCAGGAGACCATGGGCATCATCAGAGAGCTAGAAGGAGAGATATAGTGTGGGAAGAGAAATCACGTGATAGGGAATGCATGAGGAGTACTAAGATACCACAGAATGATGTTGATGATATTAGAGAGGTGTGTAAAATTCTTAGGCAGAGAACATCGTACCTCCTTTAGGAGAGTGGTTACGTGATAAGATATCATGCACGTTGTAGAAAGGGAGCACGAGATTCTTCATGCTAAATTTACACCACAATAACATGAGTATGACAAGTAAATCACATTACATATGGTGATAAATGAATGGTATGTCAAGAACATCCTTGTTGATACATGCGCGGAGGTAATTGTTCTCACACTTGATACTTAGAACCATATGGGAAGGTCACCATTACAACTATATTCAAATGTATTGTATATGGATAATAAGACATGGGTTATGACTATTGGGGTGTTGAATTATGTTACTATCACCATTCAAGGATCTAATTTCACGGGTGATTTTGAGGTATTGGAAATGTTTGAAGAAGATAATTTCCCAATGCTACTCAAAAATCCTTTGTGTTATGCCAACAACACAGACTTGTGCTTCAACAAGCATTATATAACCTTCAAGAACAATGATGAGTGCATTTTGATACCATTGGATGACAAAATATTATTCCTTATATAGGTTCCATCAATGAAGAGGATCTTAATCAAATCTATACACATAGAGTGTGTGACCCAGAGCATGTGGATCCATCAAAAGAGGGTGTCCTTTAGTGGGAATATGCACACGTCCCATTAGTGATACTACTAGTGTGGCTTGTGATAATTAGGCTTATTATTTTTACAAAATGGTTGATCACGAGGTTCAAGGATGATTAGGTCACGACACTGCTCGGAAGTTGGGTAGAGTTTTTTTCGAAGTATACAGGGATGAGAAGCTCAAATAATTCTTTCACGTGATGGAAGAATAATGGCACAATGAGGGAGATATGAGTAATATGATGGTATACATAGTGTGCGAGACTACAGCGCATTGGTAAGTGACACATAGGGAAAATTTACTTGGTTGGCACAAGATTAGAATGGCATTATTGACAAGGTTTACCATGAAAAATATCCTTTCATTGGTGTAGGATTATGATGGGAAGACTTCCCCATGGCACATGTTTAAAATTGTGAGAAGTATTAGATAATAGGGCAATATGCTTTTCCACCATCTTTATGGGTACATAAGTTCTAGTCTACTTTGTGTGGATACGCACGTGCCTAGGATGTAGATGTTGACTTAAAGTATGAGACAATAAGTTGTTACCTTGATGAAGATATCATTCATACTTTTTATTTTTGTACCAAGCCACCGGTTCATGAAGCCTTATAGATTATGAGGCACATCACATTAGGGGATAGGGTGAAGGTTTGGGAACTTTTTCTTCATTTTTTTGGTGATGGTGATATTGAAGCATGTAAAGACCTGATGGAAATAGAAGAGATATAATTGGGGGTTTGTAATGAAAAATAAAAAGGAATGCTTTTATACCTCATAGATGATGAAGAAGTTGAGGTGTTGAATTCCATAGATGAGAAAGAAATATCATACAATGCTCCATTGAAGAAAAATAAATTGAACATTAGGACTAAGGATGTGCCTAAGGAGGTTATTATTGGTGATTATTGGTATGAACTGAGCTAAAAATAATAATTGAGCTATTACGTGAAATTTATGATTTTTTTCCTAGGGGATATCATGAATTTAATGGCCTACATCCATCATTAGGAGAGATGAAAATCAAGCTCAAGGATGGCACGTGACCGGTTCGTAAAAGGACTTATAGAATGAACCCGAATTTGTGCATAAATTTGAAAGAAGAAATTGATAAAATATTCAATTCATGCATCATTGAGGCTATAGAAGAGTCGGAGTGGATACAACCAATGGTGACCAATATTAAGAAGGATGGTTGGATAAGGATTTATGTTGACTTCTGAGTTATAAATGATTCATGTGTCATTGACCCCTTTCCCACACCATTCACTAAGGATATCTTGGAAAGTGTTGCACGACGTGATATTTATTCATTTACAAATGGATATTAAGGTTACCACCGGTAAGGATTACAAGTGAAGACTAGGAGAAGACCACTTTTACTACTTGAATGGTGATTTTTTTCCTACATAGTCATGCCCTTTGGATGAAGAATATGCCAAAGATTGTTCTCATGCATAGTTATTCATGCATTTCAATACTTTATTCATAGATTTATTCAGTTTATTTGGATGAATGGATAGTGTATGGCCCGGTTAAAGATAATCATGACTTATTGAGATTGATTTTTGAAAGATGGAGGTAACTCAAAATATCTTTAAACATTAAGAAGTTCATATTTTCCAGGACCTTTTAGTACTTTTCTTGGACACAAAATTTGTAAGGAAGGCTTCACTTGGTATATCCACCTAAAATTGTACTTATCCTAGGGTGGAGGAGACAACTAATCGTGAGTGAAGTGAACAAATTCTTGGTACATATTGGTTATTACCGCAAGTTTATCAAGTGGTATGCAAATATTTCTACGCCACTAGAGAAATTGTTAAAAGTAATAGGAAAATTCCATTGGGGTGACCTTCACTAGCAATATTTTGAGACTTTTAAGGAGAATCCAACCACCACACCTATTGTATGCTTCCCTTTATGTAACAATCCATTCCATGTACATGTATATTCTTTTGGTACATCTATTGTACCAAGATATTAGCACAACTTGATGAAGGTAATGTTGATCATCCTATCTATTTTACGAGCGAAAGATAACATCGGTGAGAAAAATTATACAACTACGAGTGAAAGGCCTTGTCAATGATATATACACTTCATAAATTAAGGGAGTACTTATTGGCCACACCATTTATATTAAATATTGATCATATCATATTGAATTACTTGGTCAATAAGCCGATTTTATGGGGACACATTTGTCATTGGATCCTCTTATTTTAGGAGTTTGATTTCTTAGTTATAGTAAATCATGGTAAGAGAAATTCAAGGCTAGATCATTTATCAAGGATTAGTTCTAGTGAGGAAACCCATACTATAAAAGACACTATTTCAAATGCCCAATTATTTAGACTAAACCACACTCCGGAAAACTTGGAAGATACTTGAATTATTCTTGAGCATCGGAGTTGCGCTGCGCAGGTATGAAGACATTAGAGAAGAAGAAACTTTCCATTCACACAACACCATATCATCTCATTGGAGGAGACCTATATAAGATGTGTAGATATGTGGTCTTGTGTAGGTGGTGTTGGATCATGAGCGTGAAGGAATAATGGAGGAATCGCATGGTGGGATAAATTGGCAGACACTATGTAGGAGAAGAAAAAATGCACAAGATAATATTGGCTACTTTATGGTGAGAAACACTCTATAAGGATACAAAGGCATTTTTCAAGGCTTGTGACCATTATAAGAGGATAAGAAAACTAGGAAACAAAAATGAGATACCACTGTGTGCCCTATATAGAAGTGCAAATCCATTTGAGAAATGGGTAATTAACTTTATTGGACCAATCACACTAGTTGCGCATAGATCAAAGTGCACGCACATAATAACTTGCACATATTACTTGACTAGGTGGGTAGGTGTTACACCAACAAAGGATTGTCTTGTAGAAACATCGAGTTAATATTCTATGGGAAAACATCATTAGTAGGTATGGCTATCCATTAAGCCGCATAAGTGATAGAGTAATCTGTACACCTTAAAATAAACACATGATCTTAAGCACGCGTGACCTCCTAAGGTCAGTATCGAGACAACTACAATAGGATGGATAGATGGTTATGCGAAAGATATATAAGGTGAATAGGTAAAATGTACCAAAAATGGGCGAAGTCGATAATAAGTGATCAAGGAAATCTAATTTCCTCAATGGGAACTATGGGGATTTACTCATCTAAAGAAATGAATGTTTTCCTCACTTGGGTGGGAGAAATAGAAAAATCGAGGAGAATGGACACACCACACCAGATTTCATACATCATGCCCAAAGAAGAGTTTATCCATCCATAATAAATGCCTCCAAACTCAAAGTAATAATCAAAATCTTGATGGTTAATGGTAAAGCAAGCAAGAAATATCCTTTAGGTTCTCACAAGAACTTGAACTCAACAACCTCTAGGATAAGAATAATTTGGGATTACGTACTCCACGTGTAACTATTCAACACACCTTTCCACCAATGATCAACAACACGAGTCCAGGTCAAATCAGCATCCTACAACCACTAATATTCCTCTTGGGTCCAAACACGAGGTCTATAGTACCAACTCATCCTTGATGCATATGTTGAGAGCCATTCATACAACTCTACTAGGAAACAACAAAAATGTCTCATAGAGCTCATGATATAGGTTCTCCTCCACCCATTTACGTGCATCAAACTAAAATCTAGTGTTGAACCTCTAAGAAAACTCATCCTCTGTGCTTTTAAGTCAGGTCTCAATGTTGTCCAAGGTTAGATGCTCCATCATCACACATCATTCTCACAACAACTTCAAAATAGGTCCCGACAACAAAACCAAGATGTAGTCATATTTTACCTCTATCCTCTAATCTTTCTCTTAACCCCAAGCATGCTAACCTATCACCAAGTGTTTGGTGCTCACCCAAGGTATGTGAAAGTTTCAAGCTTCTCCTTTATGTGAGACTTGTGAGAATGTTCTTCCATTAATGGAGGAAAGGTTTACGTAGAATAATAACACATGCATTTAATCTAATATAGAGGTAGTAGATCTATTTCTAAGCATAAATAGAAATAGTTCTAAACCATGAATAACATGAAAATACACTAGGTTTTAGTCTATAGACACAAATATACAAAATAGAGCTCCATATATTGATTAAATTCATTTATAGTAGCCATATTACATCAAACGTGGTCATCTCAGACCATATACATCATGAAATAATATTCCAACCCTACAAAACTACTCTGAACAGAGATCCTAACTATACTTTCCCATTACAACCCTTGTTCAGACCCGAGTGCATACATCTATGCTTAGTAACAACATTCTTGCAGCATGTTTTTTCCTCTCTAACTCTATTCTCTATCTCATTATAACTCCTACACACATTATTTTAGACCCAAGCATTCCTTTAAATAGAATTTGGATCCACCGCCATAGTTTCACCCATGAGCAGATCACATGCCAAGTGGAAGTGTGGTCCTCCATGATCGATCGAGTACTTATTCCAGCTTGTAAAGGCCTCCACTAACTGTAATGATCCTCTTTGAGAATATTCCCGCATGGAATATTCTTTTCTTGACCTCTAAGGCTCTAGGCTGGCACCTTATCCATTCATCACACCTACTTGGGCCTTCACGTTTTTTTCCTATGACACCACCTTCAAAATTTTGCTAAGTCCCCAAACCCTCTTTTGCATCAAAGCATGCCAACCTCTACTCCCACACACCTTTCCTTGAAATCATTCTTAATTTCTTGCCTTGTGTGTGTGCTCCTCTGCCTTGTACTTAGTTAATTTAGAGCCGAACAAAAACTATGTGCTATCTTTTCAAAACCGAGGAAGTGATAAAAATTATGCGTCCCGTAAAAAGATGAAGATGGCCACATAATTAGTGGTCTTATGATGAAAATATTGCGCCCAAAAGAGGCACAAATATGGCCACATATGTGGGCTTGGAATTAAATAATATGGTAGATAAATTGATAGGCTCTATATGAGAAAATAAAGTGGATAATACCATATGAGATGGGTTGGATAAGATTTGGATGAGGTAAATAGGACAATGTCAAGGTTGAAATTCCTAGAATGAAGTTCCTGGTGCCAAGAAATTTTTGGGAAGATAGGGGTATGATTTGATGTAGATAAGATGTGGAAGGATCAATTAAAAAGGAGAATCCCCCAATGAAAGGTATTACATCACATTGGGTAACTTAGATATGGATGAGCTAGTGGATGCCGAAGGAGATTAGGTGAGGTCATCAAAGAGAATGTCGATGAAAACTTTTGGATTTATATTAGATGGATAATCATGGATCATAAGGGTGATTGTTAAGGAAAATGGAATTAATGAAAAATGGAGGGAACTCTTTAGGAGGGCCTATATGTGGAGGAGAGATGATAAGGGATGATGTGGATGAAGGAGGAGACCTAGAAAATTCAATGGATGGGGATGTAGATAAATCGATAAATCTTTATGGAGAAGGCAGATTCTCTTGGATGAGAAACTCATCTTCCTCTATAAGATCACGATGATGGTTTGTAGGGCCTTATAATGCTTGGTGTCATGACTTGGGGTGTGCTGATAAGTGCAAATGCAATTGGGATCAAACCATGATGATTTTTTCCTATGAGGATCAAAAGATTTAATAGGAGGAATCGTTATGTCGATGTTTGGATTAAATATCTAAGTATCTTTGTGTAAGATTTTATATAAGTAGTGGAGATTTTACTCTTGTGATGATTGGTAGGATTTTGACTTGGATTTAGAGGAAGGAGTGAATGTAGATTTGTTGGGTAAATTAGATGTCTTAAAATATGAGCCAATTTTGGGAGGAGGATTAGATTTTTTGGATTCAAATTGATCATTGGGAAGTGTCTAAGATAAGGGGGCTGGCCCTAAAATATATAGGGGTTATCCTAGGATGGATGTTGTAATATTGGATGGATAAGGACATGTAAGATCTAACTTCTTATGAGTATTCATGAGATACCTTTGGGGATTCATGACCACCGCTTTCATGGGTTGATTCTCAATAGATGTCTTATGAATTTTTGCATCATGGCGCTCCTCTTGATTTTCTCTTCTTTTTTATTGTTCCATGAAGTGACCTTTCTCATGTTCCAAATATTTTTTCATGCACTACGCTATATAGTGTGTTACTTTCATTGCATTAAGCTATTGGAAAGAGAATGAGTTCAAAATTAGGTCTTTAACTGAAAATTGTCATCTTCCTTGCCTTTTCCATTTTGGGCTTCATCCTCCATCTTTGTGTTGAGGAAATCCATCTCTTGATCAGGGTGAGCATCTTGAAATGTTGAAACCTATTGAGAAGGTTTCCATTTTGAGTAAAATAAACATTAGGATCAAACAACAATCCATTTCTCCATTTTTCATTGAGAATTTTTCCATCCTCATGAAAAGGAAATGAGCAAAACACTGGATTTAAAATGTCATCATCTTCATCTTCCCATTATTGATATCCAAAACTTGAGAGGTTCATTTCCATAGCAAATTCATCATTTTCCTAGGTATGATCCATTTCAAGTTTGAGAGGTGAAGGTATGATTTCATTGTTTCATTCCCCATCATCTTCTTCCAATGAGAAAGAGAAGCCTTCAAGTTCATTGAAACATTCATCACATGAAGACTCATACTGATCCTCAAGAGAATCATTGAAAACGTTGAATTTTTCTATTAAGAAAGTGTTGAGCATAATTCCTTTTTCTTAGTCTACATCTCTCATCACTTCGATATTTATTTGTTACAATTCAAGGTTCTCATCACCAACCTCAACATCCACTGCAGAAACTTTGTCTACACCTTCGTCCCATGAAAAGTACACCCTTTCAAACTCGGATTTCATCAACTCTTTGTTGTGTTCTTTGAATGGCTCTATGATGCTTGGAAATTCCTCCACCAACAAGGGAATCTCAAGATCCTCCTTGAAGGTCATGAAAAATTTACCAGGTTTGGAATTTTGGCACGGTATGTCTACCATTGGGTCATTTGGTCATTTAACAATATACTTCATTTTAGTGATGGGAAGTAGCTTCTTTATTTTATTGTTGATCGTGATGGTGGCATGTGATTAATTACACTACATATCTCCTCCAACATCTCGTCATAAGCTTTATCCCAACAACATGTTGTATGAGGCGGGCATGTTTGCTACAAGGATTCCCATTGTTATTTTCTTGTTAGGGAAGTTTGTTAATGTTACCTCGACACATTTGACTTGTCACGAGAGGCACTCATTTCATCTCCATGAAGAGACATTTACCGAGAGGTAGAGGAAAGGAGATACCAGGATTTTTAGAAATTTTTGCAAGCATGACACTTTCTGAGCCACCGTATTCAATGATGCAATTGTTTAGCTTGTACCCATTGACTAACAAGGAAATGTAGAATGGATTAACCTTCTTAGATGTAGAGGGTGTGGAAGCAAGTAAATTCAGAGATGGATTTGATTGGGATGCATGCGGTGGTTCTTTCTTTGGAGGCATCTTTAGAAATAGGGATACTACCTTTAACATGTTGAATAAGTCTCTCCAATTGTTTAGGATGAGTTCTTAAGTTAACAAAACGTAGACATTTTTATCTTTGAATTTTTGAAATGGTCAATGATATCTAAGGATGAAGAGGTGATGGGAAAATCATGGGTTATGACAACATTAACACAAATGTTTTTTTATTTTCCAAGATAAGTAGAAGAGTAATTACTTAAAGAGGAAGAAGGATTCTTGGTAGGGGTGGCTTCATGATTCTTCTTAACTGTCCTTGTTGAATCGGGATTTGATGATCCTATTTTCATTGTTATTTTCATCGACCTAACATTGGAGGATTTAATATCATATTTTGGGTATTGGAAGAGGATCCTTTTTCCTCCTTTTGAGATTGGGTGAATACTGAATATGAGTAACTATCAGCGGGTTCCTCATCATCCAGTGTGCATTCACAAAACCTGATCCTATCATATTCAAATTTTTTTTCTTCTTCAACCTCATAGCTCCTGTACATTACATTGACTGATAGGGATTCCAATGCAAGCCTTTGAGGTGCTCCTGTGATCTGAGAGAGTTTCTTCTTCATGGAAAACATATCATTAGCCATTTTTTGAATCACAAGATCAGTGGGTATTGAACTCAAACTTTGACCTTTCTATTTACCATGGGGATTCTTTACCTTACCAAACAAGATTAGATCGTCATTTGTTTCAATAGCATAATATTGTGCTTCTTTCAAATCTCTAGGTTGAGATATTCTCAGGAAGAACCCAACTTCTGGTTGCATAACACTGATAAAGAATATTTTCATATTATTTTCAGAAGGCATGACATCTTCAGGAATCCTTTTGATTGTCCTGGTTATACTTGGCTATGAAGTCTCTCATAGATTTTGTATATTCCTTCTTCATTTGTAGTAGTTGAACTAAGAGATCCTGATAGTCTTCTAGTAGTTTTATATCTGGCTTCAAATTTGGTTCTTATATCGTTCCAACAAGTGATAGACCTTGTTGGTAAGAAATAGAACCATTCGACTACCTTTTCTTACAAATATTCCACAAACAATCTAACAAATACGTCTTCATGTTCAACACCCAACACACCACATAAAGTGATGAAATCTACTACGTGCTCTTTAGGAAATCATGTTCCATCACCTTTGAATTTTGGAAGGTTCTTGCGGGAACACATAAAAAGATCATGAAGAGGATGTGCAAGAGCAAGTGGACTTGTATTCCTTCCCCATGGAACAATGGGTTGGGGTCTTTCTCTTTCTTCATCCACCATGGTCTTTTCCACTTCAGCTAATTCTTTTTCAACTCTTGAAAAGTGCAGATTTCTCAATTAGGATTGAAAAGAGGCTTTTGGTCATCCAAGTACTTCTTCCTTTATTTTTTTCTGATTTTTTTGTATTTTTTGAATATATCCCTTTTTGTATTTTTTATTTTTTAGGCAAAGATTCCTTTTTGGGTGCACTTGGGAAAATATCTCCCTAGCAGAGTCACCAAAAACTATTGGTGAGAAAAAAAATTGGGTGGAAAAATCAAGTTTCTCTACCAACGTTCACAAGGATACGCCTCCTGCGAATTGCATGGTACAACTCCCATTATTGAATGTAACTAATCCTACTCCTATTTAAATGTTTTGGGTGGAAAAATTGGTCGTATCACACAGTGCACACTCCATTGAACCTTTGGAGAAGTGTTTGTACAGGTACAAGGGAGGAAATTTTTGGTGTTGAGAAGAAAAGGGGAGAAATTAGTCAACAAATATTATTGTCGTGAGTATATTACAGAGCTTCACACCCAATAACCAGAGTAGTTCAACATCCAATATAGAAGAAAGCAACAATGAAGCTTTTAGTGAGATAAACAAAACCCACATAAACAAAAATTTCTCTGAGGCTCATTCATCGAAGATTCAAATATCTCTTTGATCACCATGCTTACAAAGTGCATACAAGAGGGAAATAGAAGAAAAATAAGAAAGGGAAAATAGAATAAGTGTAGCCTTTATTTCATGTGAAGTGATGAATACAAATCTTCAATCAATCTACCACAATTCACAATGCTACAGAGTAGAAGTTATTCAAAAATTTGGAATCCTTTTGAATGGAGAAGCCATCCCAATTTATAACAATTTGAATTGACCCCTCACCTCCCTCATATGACTCTTCATGTTCTGTATTCCACTTGTGACTTTTCATTTTCCATAAATTAAGTATTTCTCTTATAATTTTGAGAAAATACTTTTACAATATTAAAATAAGTCACTTAAGTGAATAAGAAAAAATACAATGATGAGGCCCAACAAAGAATTAGAATGGAGAGAGAAAGGGAGAAAGAAGAAGATGTTATGAATCATGAAGAACAATTCGTCTCCGATGAATATCAACTTTGTTCCACAAATGAATCGGTGAAATGCTTGAGTGCAATGATGAATTGTGAATCTTTGAACCATGAGGAAAAATCTCCTTGAATAATCTATGAAAATTTGTCATTCCTTTTAATGCCTTTGAATATGTGGCCCCTTATGAAAACTACTTTCTAGAACAACTTACTATTTATAGTAAGTACCTACAACACAACTTACTATTTATAGTAAGTGGTGATTTTTGACTGGAATGACCACACCAATGAGATCTACCTCTATTACTCCCCCTGTGTACATTGTCTTCTCTTGATTGCTCTTCTGAGGTGACTTACTAAAAATGGTAGACACCCATATAGGGGGATTATTATTTTTATTAAGTGGTCATTTTCACTATTTTCTGCTCTAAACAATCATTCTGACCTCATCATTATGTTTAGTGCACATTGTTTTTTGCGCCACTACTTCCGATGAAGACTAGCCAAAATTACAAACTTGTGTAGGAAATCTTACTTGTGTTTGGAAGGTGTGTCTCTAGTTCTTAGTTTGTGACAGAACACATTTTTTCAATCATCTCATCATCACAATCTTATCCTCTAAATTTCACTCGATTTCACCCACCAGAATGCTTGGAAATAAAATTTAAAATTTTCACCTACCAAAGTGGCTTTAGACACGGAGCACTCAAGGCAGCCATTAATGGAGCTTGAAATTTGTAGGTCTAGTTTTTACCTCTAATCATGATGAAATTAAATCCATTGCGATAGTTTTTCATTTGGAGTCCATGTGCAAGTTTTTAGCTCGATCCGACTATCAAATTAGTGGGAAATCCGACGAATGAGAGCTAGGGCTCCAAAATGAATTTTGTTATTAAAATGATCTGGAGCATCATTTTACCCTCCGTATATTGCATTATGACAACCTTATAAAATGAGGAGGTTTGTAAAAAAAATCATCTTAATCATTAAATGATTCGAAAGATATGAATGAATCGTCATCTAGTGACTTCGAGGTTTTCTTCGAAAAAACTTCATTTCTTCACCATTTCAACTCCGTTCTTTTTGCAAATTTTGTGCTTTAATTTTTAAATATCTCGTATTTTTACTTTGTGAGAAAGAATTTCGGAGTTGGTTGAGTGAATCAATAGAGGTTGGGATGTAATAGCCTTGATAGTTGTTATTTTCCTCCTTTGCATTTCAAGTGTTGACATGTGATTTTCCTTATAAAGATATGTTCTTTTGATTGTTGGAGATCATGCTTGATATGGATAAATCATTTCTATTCTTAAGATCCTTTGAATGAATTGGAATGGCTTCCTTGAATCCATTTTTCACTTCTGTAGGTGAGTTTCAATCTGGTTTAAGAGTTGTAAACTTATCTATTAATCTGACTCATCCTTGGATCAATTTCAGTGATCCAAGGAATGTTTTAAATCTGCTCTATTGAACGAATGGTAAATTGACATTCCATGAATTAAGAGACATATTGACTAAACTTTGTTATTACAAGTTCTTTGATTTTTGTGTGAACGTATTTCCATTCAGTTGTATGTTGTGCTTAGGTCCTTGGAGATCGATCATGGCAGGACATTGCTGGCGAACACGAAAATACAACCTGTTCACGGCATAGGAGGGATTCGGGATCCTAAAAAGGACTATCCTATGGAATCCTAAGCTAGGTAAGAATATTTTTACCTAAGCTATGTCACTTAATAGAATTTTTATTCTAACCTAAAGCTTCCTATTCTACTTTGTTGGTTGATTGGCATCCTAACCTAAGCTTTGTGCTAAGGGATATGGAAAGGTTACTAGGCTATTAAAATTAACCTAGAACCTAGAACCTAATACTATAAGGTTTTATGATGATCTAACCTAATGCCTAAAACTATTATGTTGTGAATTAATCTAACCTATGTGGAAACTACCTAAGGCTATGTGTTAAGACCTATGGTGGAAATTTGTTGTTAGGGTTATATCCTAAGGTATATATTATAAACTACCTAAGGTCTAACCTAAGCAATTTGATCTATCCTAAACTAATGGGTATGAAAGGGGAATTAGGTGGTCACATGCATTAAGGGTGACGGTTCCTATGGCATTTATGTTATTGATAAGGTTTTGAATGCATAGGGTACTACCAGTTTTTAGGGGGCTAGTTGACTTGGTGGAGGCTTATGTGGAAGTGTCACTAAAATGGAATTGCATGTTAATTTTGATTTGGCATTCGCCAGACTTGGAAGGTGGTGGCAAGGAAGGATAGGTGGGAAAATTGGAATTAATGAAACTTATTATTTTCAGTTTTCATGCACGAACCGTCTTGGAAGGCATGCAAGCGGGTTTGTCTGGGGTTGTTTCACTTTGCATGTTTCACAATTTTTGCTCTGCATGCTCTCTGGTTTTTCAAACCAGCAGATTGAACTGCACTTAATGGCTATTTTTGAAGTCTTAGACCTATTTTTGGTTCGTGGGATGTATAAGAAGCATTGTGGAAAAATAATATGGTTGTTTGATCTTTCGTGGGGAAGAGGAGAAGTTGTGAGCTTGGCTAGAGGTCTCCTTCGATTTGGCAGAAGCACTATCAGGCATGATAGGCTCTAACCATTAAAATATCTTGCTTTCTTCTAAATGTTTTCATTAAAACAACTCTACTCTATTAAGATTTGTGGATTGCATATTTTATCTAGTTATTTGCTTGCTAGGTTTAATAAATCTTGTGTTCTTGATCATGAATCCATGGTAAATATGGTTCTATTGAAACTTACATTGTGTTTGTTTAAAAACATGATACATGCATGTAAAAACATATTTTGTAACTCTGCTTGACATTTTTATATCTGGTAATTGAAGGGTTCTATTTTGATGACCTTCATTGCTAATGATTATTGTGTTGAGTTATTTGGGAACCTTGAATTCTGTCTGTTACTGTGGGAATTCATGATTGTTGATCTTGAGCTTGTATTGAGCTCATATTTTGCTTTGTAACTTGTATTCAAGCTCGTATTTCTATTTGGATCTTGTTTTGGTTTCGTGTTTGATTTGAACTGTTGATAGAGGTTCTTGTACTAAGGAATCGTGTTTTGATTCTTGTGATGACCTAGACTGTTGTTGAAGTCTGTATATGGCTTAGAACTTGTGTTTATTTTCTAGTGACCATTTGAACTATTATTGAAAGTTCATTAAGTACACAACACTCGTATTTTGCTGTTGGTATAGGTCTGAACCCCGATAAGAAACTTATATTTCGTTTGAATTGGAAAATAGGGTTTGATGAGATGTTAACAGGAAATGGAAGCTCTCTGCTTTTCTGAATTGTTAATAGGTATTTGTATACTACCTTGTTTTAAGATGTTGGTGTATATTCGAACTCATGTATGAGATTCCATGATGTGACACTGTATAATTTAATTGTTACTAATGTGTTTGGAAATTGTAACCTGAGCAAGGTGTCGGTTCTACTCTGGTGTTATTTTGGGTTTTCTTTGTTTAGGATGTAAACTAAAAAGAGAATATGTTGTTGTCCTGAACTTGTGTATATTCACTTGAGTGGTTCCGAACCTTTGTGGGAGCTTATGTTCAACATTGTGCTCGGAATTGTTTTACGAGTCCTGAACTAGTTGTATTACAAATATGATCGATTGGGTCTTGGCTTTGAAATTGGGTTTATTACTTGATTAAATGGTTTAATAACTCATAACTCTTTTTGAGACCAACTACATGTGCAAGGAGAAAAACTGGAAGCATGGTTTAAATGGGTTGTTGGGTAACCTCTTCGAGATCTTGTTTGGAATATATTGTTGGTTAACCGTTCTTCTTGGAACCCCAATCTATTTTCTCTTGTATTAAGAAGTTGAAATTTATTGCAAGTTAGTTTCTATCTTGACTGAGCATATGGGTAATTTCAGAGTTGTTAGTTTCCTATTCGGGTTTGACACTTCTTGTTGGGTCCAATAAATGAATGCTTGAGTCTTTAAGGATAAAGGAAATTATGATTTCTTAGGGATGTAGTGTTGTTTTAAACTTCACTGTTATACTGATTCGAGCTAAAAAGGGAACTCATGCCTTTTTATGGTAAAGATTTTAGGGAAGGTTTCAATATGTTTTCTTCTTATTCTAAAGTTGATCTTGATCTCTCCTTTGGGAATAAATTTATGAACTTATTTTTCTGTATTAGAAAAAGGGAATTGTTGTTAAGTATAATGAGATGAATTAAGGATTGAATCATATCCTGTTAAGATTCCTTTTCTAAGGCTGTTGGGTTAAGTTCATTTGATTGGAACCACCTATTAATTATTCTTATAGGAAAATAAGATTATTATGTTGTTTAGTCTTCTTGTACATAACATTTGACTGAAATAAAGTAGAAAGAGATTGATGATTGGTTTGTTGAACAGAAAATGTAAACTTGTTGATTGACTGTTGATCCTTTATTTTCCTCTTGGATTAATATGTGATTCTATTCTGATAAATATCTAAAATGTTGAATTTTAAGGTAGTTGACCTTTAAATGAAACAGTTTAAGTCATGACATGAACCTATTTCGCTTTGCGGATGTTATGTGTTTTGGGCATAGTTGAAATGGTTTCTCTTCTTCCTTTGCTTAAAAGTTAGGTTAATCACCCTACTGAGAACCATGTTGTAAACACTTCTTTTGTCTTATAGTAAAGATAAGTGTTGTATTCTATTATTGAAGAATTGGGAACAATGAGATGATAAGATTTGTTGTTTGATAAAGGTAATTGTTAGGATCAATTGAACTTTAAATTGTAAGGCAAATGTTATATATTTTGCTCTCTCTCTCTTAGAAGTGAATTCAGATTTATTAATGTATTCCTTCTCTGATTGTTGTTACTTATGCTTATAGTATGATATACTAATTGTTTCATTAAAGCGGGTTGTTTTTAATGGAACAATTAGTGGAATGCACTTCATTTTAAGGCTTAGTGCTTATCATGCTCGGGCTTCATTGAACCGACCCGTCTAGCAATTTTTGCGAGATGGACTTTGTAAGTGATAAAAAAAAGGTAAAAACTTATATGATGCATGGGCTGATTTATGTCCGATTCTTTGTAGAGAATTCTGATTCATTCTTGAGTTGTATTGAAAAAGAAAAGTTATATTTTTTTTAGAAAGAAGGCTATTTTTAGGCAGTATGCCTAAAATGCATAAGTTTTGTAAATGTATAAGTTTTAAAGATGAATTGAAAGTTGAGAATTTACTTGCATTGGATGTGTAAATTAACTTGTACTTTTATAATAGAGATGGAATCCTATCTTGTTGATATTCTCCATATTATTTATATGCTTAATTGGGTATTCTTGGATAAGTTTGATAATGGGATTTTGAATATTCTCCCTAAATAAGATGCAGCTTGCTAAGTTGCAGAATTTGATGGTCATATCTAAATAATTCAACATAGTAATATGATGTGAAAGGAACATTCAATAAAACTATAGAATTTGTAAATGATATAAAGGGGTGCTAAACCCTAGCACTTACCCATGTAAAGGAAGACTCTTCCTCTCTCATAAGAATGCAAATGAAAAGGAAGATATGATTCCTAATCATTAGACTTCATTTTAATAAAGTCTACATAGTTACAACCTAGGTGGTTGCTACACTTCCTTGAATGGTTAAGTCACATTAAATGGAACTTATAATGTTGCTGTCCTGTCTTGGTTAATGGCTTATTAATCCCATTAAACGAACATTAAAGGAAATCTTAAGTTAAGGAAGTTCTTTAACGATCAATTAAATTTGGTATAGAAAAGAACTTAAGGAGTGTTGGAAAAGGGTTTGGCATAGTTGCTGAAATCTATTTTTTTAGTAATCCAGATTAATTAAATTATTAAATTATTATAAACTCCTAGGGGTATGTACATCTTGATGAGGCTCTTCTATAGGATGCTAGCACATGCTAACTATAGGGTTGTACCTAGGATATAACGATGCAGTTGACATGTGGCAACACCCTTCTGCATTGATCATCTAGATCTACACACATTGGACTTGAACTTAGTTTCTCTCTAGGTCTAGTTAGTAGCATGTTTAAGATAAGGAGTAGCCCTCTAAAACTTAGGGTACCTTGGCACATGGGGTTGACTTAGGTTGACCCAGTATGCCAACTTACCCTAAGTCTTCGTGAGCCTCTTCCTATCATAACATATGTTGTTAACTTGAACTAGGGTTAAACCTTGGGCAAGTGGACTGATGGAAGTCAGTAAAGGACATTCTAGATAACAATAGAGTGGGGTGAAGGATGTATTCTAGATTGATGAGTATGTCATCAAGGAATAGTAATATGAACAATATGTTAGAAATCTTTGGCCTCGCAAGTTACTCGATCGCGTTGTCCCATGTCACCTAGTCTAAGGTTCGTGATGTAGATGAATATATTGATAACAAATATTCGTATAGGTTCCTTAGACAGATCACTCAATACCTGCAAACAGGAAAGAGAATTAAGTATACGTAGTATACATAAAAAGTATTCAATATTTAATGTTAAACTTGAATAGATCGGTAGTTCACCGAGTCATGAAATGAATAGATCGGTAGTTCACCGAGTCATTACAGCTGCATATGGTTATTTGTTATAAGAATGGTTGTTAAAGAATGTGTGTTCTAAATTATGTATTTAGAACAGAGAACATTATTCATGCAAAAAAAAATTCCCCTTGTTTCTAAAGTCTTAAAATGGGAATGTTACATGGGATGTCTAGAAAAAAATTTCTAGAGTTCTAGCAGTGTGGAGATGTGGGGGGATGAAACAACATGAAAAATGGCTAAGTCGGGATTTGTATTCAAGAAAAAATGTAAGCATAGGGGTTGGGAAAAACTATTGTGTCCCCTTTTTCCCTTTTCTTAAGGGATGAAATTGACATCAGTTTCCACTTTGCGCCAGGTTGTGATACTTGGCGATCATTCGTGTAGTGAGAGGAAAGGCTCCAATTAGCTCCCGGGGGCTAAACTGGCAATCCATGAGGTCACATTGGTGTTTTGGGGGCCAAAAGGGCTAGGAGCATTTTTGTGTAGTGAGATGAAAGGGACATGAAATCACACCATGCTTCTAGTGCTGACACGTGTTCTCTTTGAAACTTGGCTAAGTATCAAACTCTTACCTTGATCCAACTTGCGACAACGATAACTCGAGCTTCTAGATGAGTTTGGAGGTGAAATTTTATATGAATTTGATTTAAAAACACACAATGAGTTGAATGGTGATGTTTTGAGATTAAATTATTACTTAATCACCTTAAAATGAATCATTTTTCCTCGGGGCCATTAGTTATGCATCGAAGAATGAGTTGCTTAGGAGGTGCATGATGTTTCACGATGTCTCATTTTTTCCACAATTTAGGGAATGGAAAATAAATTCCATAGGTAATTTTTGGGATATTTAATATTCAGTAATATCCCATAATATTTTGTTTATTTTTAGGCACCCCTTCGCAGCCTATGCTCTTTTAGGCCCGAAAAAACCCACTTTTGTTGAAATGGCTCCAAAACCTCTGGATCTTTCCAAAATATCCAAAAATATTTTTATGATTCTCATGGAACTTTAATGCAACTCCATGTTGAATTTTATCCGTTGTTTTGCTCCGGTGGGTGCACTAGTCCTAGGAAAGCCAAAGTGGTAGCCCTTCCCAAAACTTGGCATTCTTCACAAATTCCTAAAATCACACTGGGGAATGAATTTGATTTACTAAATCACCGAGGGAATTGGATGGAATTAAAATTGAGTACTATTACATGCACTAAATAAAGCTTTGGTGTTAAGGATGGGTAGACCTGGGGTGTCTTGGAAAAGGTAAAATTTGAAAAATTTAACACAGGGTATTATTGTCATGCTTGAAAATTGGAAATTTTCTTGTTGCAAATTTGCATGAAAACAAGTAGGTATATTGAAATTAGATGTGGATGTAGTAAAGGTAAGAATAGATGTAGATTTAGAACAAGCGGTAGAAGTTAATATGATAGGTGTGGTAGAATTTGTATTCACTATGTCTAAGGTATGAATAAATGATGATGTAGATGAGATAGGTAAGGATGGAGGTGTTTGATGTATAATATTGATTGCATAAAGATTGGATGTGTAAGATATGAAGGTAGAAATTGATTTTTGGTGGTGGATTAGGAAAGGGTTTTCTGAAGATGTCAATGGGTTGGTTGTGAGATGAGGAAAGATTATCTATTTAGAGAACCATCTAATTTATAAGTTGTTGAACACAGTCTTTAAAAGAACAACACTTTTCAATGTCATGACCTATGACTCGATGATATTTATAGTAGTGACCTTCATAATACCAAGCGGGTTTGGGGTGTGATTTTTCAAGAGGCCGATGGGAGGAAGTATGAGTATTAAGGAGGTGAGCTGCCATAAATTTTTTAAAGAATGAATCAGTAAGATTCCCCAAGGGGGTATAATTATAAGATGGTTTATAATTTTTATGTGAAGTGTCGCGTAAGAGGTAGATGGTTGTGGTTGCACAACATGATAATTGGATGGATAAGGATGTAATTTTTGATAAGAGGGGATATAATTAAAGGGTGGATATTGAATAGGAATGTGACAGGATGGGATAGGTTGTGATAATGACTGCTATTGAGAGATAGGAATGTGATGTGATTGTTGAGGTTGAATATAATGTTGTGAGATAAGGATACTCAATTGTTGATTGTTAGTAGATTAAAAATTTTGGATAGGTATGCTAGTGATAATTTTTGATGAAGTAGAGATAATGTTGGTTTGAGGTGATGGGGTGGAATAGGATCTACTAATTGAGTGGATTGATAAGATGTGGGAGATCTGTGAAATATGAAGTCATACATGGGGCTAGAAGGAGGCCCGATAATTTCTAAAGGAGTGGGAGATGGAGGTGTGGCTCATTGGGGAAACAGACCGAGGGGAGATAGGAGAGTTGGTTTCAAAATGGGGATCAATTTGAATGACATGGTCTTTACAAGGTTGAGAGATCCAATGTGGAATCTCAAGATCATTGGAGGAGGAAATATCATTAGATATATTATAGTGTTGCATTGTTTGAGAAGAGGTATTAATAGGCATGAAATGGGAAAATATTTGTTTATGAATTTTATTAACAAACAAATCAAGCAACGACATTTTTATTAACATGATTAATTAGAAGATGTGAAAAAAAGAAAAGGTGGATAACAAGGGTACCTAGGAAATGGAAATCTAAGGCTATTTTCGGGTAGTTATGGTTAGGGAGTCCTCGATATACCCAAAGTTATGTGAGGCTGAATCTATGCAATATTTCTAATTCATCTAAAACACCATTGTGGATTCCTATTGGGTGATGAAATCCCAATCATTCCACCTGGTAGGAAGATGTCTAGATGTGTAGATTGATGTGTGAATTTGGTTGTGTGTGATAGAATGTGAGATGCAACCGATTAACCCCTACTTAAGCTATGTTGTCAAGAAAGGATGCAAAGGGTTATTTTTAATGCCAAATCCAAATGTGAAAGTTTGATGAAGAAAAACACACAAAAAAGGGAAAATGCAATATAAAAAGTAGAAAATAATGAAAATGAAGAATACATAGAGAACATTTTTCCTTTTTATCTGATCTTTAAGAAGATGCAAGCGAAGAGTGATCCAAGAAATCAAATACAACATGAACAAGTTAAAAGGAAAGATTTTACCTATAGTATTAGTAGAAGAAACACAGAAAATAACAAGAAAAGTAAGGAATCACCTAAAAGGGTGGTCCCACCATGCGTGCCAAGAATGGTTATCTAATTTTTGTTTCCTTTACAAGTTAATGAGTTAGTACCAAAAAAACTAAATAACTCCAAAATGTGAGGGTTTAAGGTACCTCAAATTATGATGGATGCAAAATGGACATGCGTAAGGTGGATGACCTCGCTGCAAATCTGATGAACCTACAAAACAAAGGAAACTAAGAGGAAAATGGATTAGATGATAGATGGGGGTTTCTCGATGAAGTCAGCTCTAAGAAGTGTTAACTTCCTTAGCAGATGTCAACCCCCATGTTTGATAAGATATGATAAAAGCAATGACAAAAATTAAGAATTATGCGTAATCTGAGGCACATAGAAATTGAAAATGTAGAAATGTAAGGCACATAAAAATATGATCTAAATGAACTTGAAATAAGTTTACCTATCTGGGTCGATGGTGACCCAGTGATCTGCAGAGGGGTAGGTCGATGGTGACCGAGAAGGTAAATTTGGAAAGCGGGCTTCAAATGCGGACTGTATGAATCAATGCAAACTAGACATAATATAGACTCGTAGATACTTAAAATAACCTGCGGGAGAAAATCTAAGGTAGGGAGATCAAGGGATGGTAGAAAACTGATATTTGGATAGATTGGTTGGAAAATAGGACTCGGTCGACGGGCAACCGGAGTGCAGACATGAGAGATTTAGTGTAACAAATTAGCGGAAGACAGATCCGAGGATTGAGAAAAAAATAGAGTATAGGCAGACAATGAGAAAGCATCTGAGACAGAGTAAGTGATAACATAGGGTGGGTCAATGGAGACATGGACAAAGGTCAAAGTAAGGCCAAATGGAAAATGAGATAAATAAGAATACACGTAGTAAAACGGCTGGAAGAATAGGTAGAGAATGGAATTCCGACGGTAGTTGGACTGTAAGAAGTTAGATGCAAACAAGACAACAATAATATGATAATAACTGAATAAAACAACAAAAATGATGATAATCTCATGAAGGATGTCCACGAGTGATGCAAGAAAAGTTGCAAGGAGAGCCAAGAGGTCTCGTAATTGTTGCGGAATGCTCAAGCATGAAAATTTTTGCAATTTGCGAGAAATCTTGGATGTTTACATGCATGGCCTTGGAAGAAGGAGGTGAATGTAATTTAATTGGGTCATTTCTCGATCATGGGAAACCATACCTTAGATGGTAAAATCATTGATTTACTTTAGATATGGGGCTTTTAGAAATTGAGGATAAGTGTTTTAAATAATGTAGGCGGTAAGGGTTGTTTAGGGAAGTGTCATGACTGGATAGGAGATAAATATGGGTTAGATAAAAGGAATAAAAAGTGTAGGGATGTGTATTTATGTGGTTAGGGATAAAAGCATCCAAAGAAAGCCAATTAGAGGTAATTAGGTATTAGGAGAGATGAAAGCTAATTAGGGGTAATTAGCTAATTTAGGTTAATTAACAATAATTAATTAAGAATTAAATATGATGGGATAATAGATGGTCATTTAAATAAATGAATCAAATTAAGGGGGTCTAGCTAGGACCATTGTGAAAGATGTGCATGTGGAAAATTGAGAGTAATGGCGATACCAATTTTAGGCGTCTACATCATGCATGCATGAAGTCGACATATGATGTAATAAACATGTTTGTGTAATACATTATGTTATGATGGAAAATTTTATTTGGGTTGCAAAGGGTTACTAGATCTGAGTATGGTGTTATGGGAGTTCAAATACTTTTTATGATTGTCTATGTTGATTGATTTCCTTATTATATGTGTTGTCATTACTTGTTATGTTGTATCTTCTTTCATATTATGTTGTAATGGTTATGATGATTATCTATGCTCTAAGTACATCTTGATAAGTAACTAAAGAGGGGCCTAGTGGTTGTGTGTGCTTTAGGTAAACATTCGGATATTTTTCTGGATGAAGTTCCAACATGCCCAACTAAGCATTGGTAAATAAAAATACTACAACATGAAATAATTTTCGAGCATTTTGGTTGTGGTTTAAATTTTTAAGAAAATGTTCACTTCTAGAACTTCTTTAAAGTTGTAATAGTTTTGATCAAGTTAGTAATTTGGAACTTAGTAAATAGTCATGACTCGGATGATTATTAATACAAATCAACCTAAAATCAAATAGTAGTAATAAAATTACTTCTCTCCTTAAAAACTCAATCAAATAGAAAAGGAAAAGAAGCCGTGTCATTCATATTTTCCCAAGTTGCACTTTCTTCATAATACTGGTCCCATTGGACCTTGCATTTTAAAATCTCATGATTTCTAAGTTGCAGAACTTGTGTGTTTATAAAATTCTAATAGGTTAAAATATGATGATCTCATTATCATGCATCTATAATGAATCCTAATTTATTATATGAGTTAATTCAACAACATACTTTTTCAGCAAGGATACATGGAAGACATCGTGCATTTTGGACAATGCAGGAGGTAGAGCTAGCCTATATGCTACATGACCTATAAATTCTAAAATTTCAAATGGTCCCACAAATCTAGGTGATAACTTGGTAGACTTTCCAAAAGTAATGGAACTCTTTTTGGGTTTTACTCTCAAAAAGACTTTATCACCCATATTAAATTTCCTTTCTACTCTTTTTAAATCAACATTATAAAAAGGAAAATTAATAGACAAACACAAGATAAAGAAATAAACAAACATATCTACCTTCTATGTATATTTCTTGTAAACCTCAAGTAATATCGTGGAAGTACTTGCACTTGTGTGATATTGTAGATTTTGATTTGTGGATTCTCTTTATTAGTCTCTCTAAGGTTGTTGAATACAATGCTACAAACACATATTTGGCTTGATATAAATTCCAATATATATATATTGGATAAAAAAATTGACATAGTTATTGTGCAAGAATCCAAGAGGATTTATAAAGGGGTAAGCTTGCTCTTTTATAGAGGTTGAGTAGTGGTTGGAAGTTTGACTAAGCTCTAGGTTATTGATTGTAATCACCCAAGAATAGAAAGTAGACTTGAAATATTAGTTGCAGGTTTCAAGGGGCAATAGACATTTGGAATGGAAGAAGTTACATCCGGAAATTGAATTGCATGTACAATCCAATTTCCCCCACACTTCTAGGAATCTAGAAGTGGAGTCCAAGTGGAATAGGGAAGTGTAGTTCAAGTGTAGTTAACTAGAATGAGGAAGTGGAGTTCAAATGGGAGTTAACTAGGATAGTGAAGTGGTAGTTGACTAGGAAAATAGGTGTATTTTCCTAATTAAGTAACTAATTTAATTAGCTACAATGTGCAAGATAATTAATTAACCATTTATTTAATAAATGATAATTAACTTAGCTAAAGTGGTGTTGTGGACTAATTTAATTAATCCAATGGGTGTAATGTGCATGATTAATTAATTTGATTAATCAATCATAAGGGGGTGAATAATAGGATGTGAACTGGGATAGTATTGGGAATAAGTATGTAATTTTGGGGTGTCTACATTTTCCCCTCTTTAAAGTGTTATTGTAAATTAATAGTTCTTTAAAGATAGTAGACACATGCGAGATTCGGTGAGTGGAAATTAATGAAGCATTTGGATGCCCCAAATGATATAGGATAGTAAAGGAATTCCCCCTTAAGTGGGTGGGTGATGCGTGAAAGCGATGAATGGCTACTTGATAGGAAGAAGAAAAGAAAGTAGAACAAGTATAGGTGAAATTTTTCTCATAGCATGAGTGTCATTTGGAGAGTATGAATATAAGAACAACCTTTATTTTTCTATTACACAATAGAGTTGTCACCATTATTATGAAATAATCAAGATGGTTAACTCGGATGTGCATAAACAAAAACACACATATCAAAGAAAAGATAAAAAGGAAAACAGAGAAAACATGCGAGTAGGTGCAAGCATTAGAATTATAAAGGAACCAAGATGTAATCACACTACTTGTAAGTGGTCCAAAAAGTAAACAACAACAATGCAACATAATGTTGAAAATGAAGACAATCAGCTATGCCCCTAATGCATGCCAAAATGATGATTAAGTATATTTAAATGCCCTCAAGCACTTAAACTTATGAAAGGATTGCGAATAGGATTAGATTGGAAGAGATAAGTTTACTTAGATACTTGTTGGATCCGTTTTACAAATGATCTCGAAAGAAATTACCCCAGTGAATTTATATTGCAAAGGAAAAACAATTTTGTGACTTTCCCCAAGCATAGTAAGTAATCATGCAAAGGGGCAAAAGAGTTAGTTGTAAGATGAAAGATCACTAGGATAGTAGGTAAAGTTGTGACTTTATCAATATTGTGTTGAAATGTTTAAATATTGACATCAAGGGTTTTATAATTGTAGGATTTCTATGAGAAGTGAATGTTTGTTTGAAATTTTTTATGATTTTTCTTTTTTTTTTTTTTTTGAATATATGATTTTTTTAATGGTTTTACAATTTTTTAGAAAATTTGAAGTACAGATACAAATACATGTTAAAAACTTGAATACAAAAAGGAAGACACACCAGGCCTTATTTAATAAACTAGGAGGAAAACACAACATGTACAAGCGGAAAAAGACACTAAACAAGCATGCAAACAAACCCAACCTAAACAGAAATGAATGACACAAAATTTATTTGTGAACTAAGATGCCAATAATTATCCTGTAATTGGACTACAATGAAGTTAAATAAATTACAACAAAATAACAAACTGAAAGAAGCAAAAACATTGTCATAATGTTGAAAAACCATAACAAGACAACATAATTTACAATAGTGACATCTAATGATACTTTGAATGTGTCCCAAATTGAATAACTAGACAGTTATGAATGCCCTCAAGTGATATCTTAGAATGCGTGAGTATTGGAGTGGGCGAAGAGAAAATTGATGTTTAGATACTCAAACAACTCTTTTCAAATCCCATAGAATTTTGATATGTATTGGATTAAATTTTGAAATTCAAGTGTGTCCCATGCAAATTTATATTACGAAAAGGGAAATTGATTGCCTCAAGCATAGATATACACCACGGGCAAGAAAAGTGATTAGTGAAATATGATCTGGAATGATCATGAGGTCCACGTTCAAATGGTAAAATGGTTGAACTGTGTTATTCAGTTGTTGAAAGTTGGTCAAACATTATCTAAATGTTTTTCTTTTGACCAATTTTATATTGTTTTGATTTTTATATTTTTTTAGATTTTGGAATGATTTTATATTAGTTTGTGTTTTACAAAACATATTTGAATGGTTTTTGGATTTTTTTGAAACATATTTGAATGTTTTTGTATTTTTGAACATATTTGAATGTTTTTATTTTTGAGAAATATATTTAACGGTTTTTGAATTTTGTGAAACATATTTGAATTTTTTTGAATTTTGAAACATATTTGAATTTTTTTGAATTTTGAAACATATTTGAATGTTTTTGTATTTTGTGAAACATATTTGAATGTTTTGTTATTTTTAACTCACTAAAAGTGGTTGGAAAGCTTGAACACAAGTGCAAACAATTAGAAGCATTCCACTTCATTGCGTAAATGTAGATGATGTAATGATAGGATGTTTCACTCCATTCATGACTCCACACAACTAGGAAGATGCAAGGTCTCATCATCGAGAGCCAAGAAGGACAAGAGAACAAGGTGATTAGCAATATGAAAGTGAATATAATGGATGCAAAGACACAAGGTGTAATAATGATGTGTGTGAGAAAATGTAACTCATCCTCAATCAAGATTATCTAACCGATTCCAAGATAATTTAACTTTATAGGTTTTGACTAGAATTAGATCCATAGATGGCCTACTGATTGGAAAAATCTGGTTGAAGGAATTTTTGTCTCTCTTAACATGAGAAACTAAATTACTTCTTGGGATTTTTTAGATTATGTATGTTTTATTCAAATTTTCTAATACTTTATTAGTTAGTTATTTTTATTAAGGACCCCCTACATGTTGCCCCATGCCATCGAAAAGGAAAGGGCTCAACATCGAATAAAAAATCTAGGAGAGTAAGGAAATATTCCTTTATTCCTAGTATAATCTCTGTAGTACGAAGTAAGGGCTTGTCATCAAGACCGTGAAGGACAAAAGGTGTAATGATTTAATATTTTTGTATTTTATGATTAATTTTGCCTTATTTATTGATATTGTGCTTGTTGGGAAGGAACTTACTACCCCCAAGTCTCAACCCCATACAACTAGTAGGACGCAAGGGTTCAACTCCTTAGAATGAGATGGGCGGTCAAAAAGGACTGGGTAAATAAGTTTGAAATTTATGTTAAAGAGATAGCTTATTTGAAAGGAGGATTTTCCATCAGTAAGCTTCAAGACAAAATTGTAGGTAAAAAGATCTGAAATGGTAGAAACCATAACAGGATGAGACACACAATTCCCAATAGGAACAAGGTTAACATGTGTCGTGATAGGTGAAGAATGTGAAGATATGATAATGGTATGATTAATATATCTCGATAATAGATGGAATGTTTAATATTATTTGTACTCACTTTTCTTGCTTTTGATTTGATAATAGTTCTTTAAGGAACAATTTAATATAGAGTTTTATTCTCTTTTTTCTTTTTAAGTTTTCCAAATTTTGATGGATTAGGGTTTTAAATTGAATCATCGGGAGATAGGTTCATGTTTATTAAATTTAAATGGTCCTGATTTATGAGACTTTGGCAGACAAGATCCAAGTCAAAGGAGAGAATCAAATGATTCAATAAGTCTTAAGATATGAGACTTGGGTGGACAAGGTCCAAATCAAAGGAGAGAGTCAAATGATTTGATGAGTCCTGTGATATGATACTTGGGCATATAATTTCCAAGTAAAAGGAGAGAATCAAATGATTTGATGAGTCCTGAGGTACAAGACTTGGGCAGAAAATGGTCAAGTCAAAGGAGGAAATCAAAAGATTTGATAATTCCTAAAGTATGAGACTTGTGTAGACAAGGTCCAAGTCAATGGATGAGATTGAAATATTTTTTATGAATAATTGATCAAATTATTCCTTTGTTATGATAATTGGGTGGACAAGGTCGAAGTCAAAGGATGTATGATTAGATAATTCTGCGATAGGATCGGAAGACCTATGTGATGTTAGAGGATGATTGTTGATGTGGGGAATATGTTGAAATTCACATTCATCCATGAGTGGAAGAATGTGAGGAAATAAGGATTTATCCCTACATGTATACTCGTGGATACTTATAGGACACAAATATAAAATATTCAATGATGTTCCTTTGAGGTAATAGATTAATTGATTTGATAAAAGATTTACGATTGAATCTTGAAAAGGTTGCATAGGGATATTCTTGGGTATACACAACTCATGGAGTGTACAAATGTAGATGTCTTGAGATGTAAGGGTCATCTTTTATAATATACCTAAAAGAGTCATCATTTGAGGTATTGTGGACATGGAAGGTTATGTTGTTGTAAGTGTCCAAACTTATGGTGGTTGTGTTTCTACAAGGCTAGAAATGTCAAGTATAGGAGTTAGTAGTGAAAGAATAAAATAAATATAAATGATGTTTGATTATGGACCCTCTTCTATGGATTCGACAATTATATCAAGGGTTAAAAGGGAGTCTTGAAGCAAGGTCGGTCTCTTGTTTGATATTGGAAGGTTGTTGTCAAAAATAGGTTCAATATTTGTTCAAACTATATGAATAAAATATGTAGAAGAGATAGATTGCTTTGGAGTTAGAGATACTTAACTTTTTCATTGTGATCTCATTGAACTTCGGTATGTATGGGAGTTTAGAAAACATTCATCTCTTCCTAAGAATTTGTGATAGTTGATGTGTCTTTTGTTGTGATAGGTTCTTTGTTGAGATCTATAAAAATTTCTTCATCATCAAATAATTCATGGACATAATGATGGAGACTTGAACAATGATCAGTAGAGTGGCCTTCAATGTGGTGGTATTCACAATATTTTGATGCATTATACCACTTAGTCTTAGGTTCCCCATTATAAAAGGGTCTTGTTATTGGATACGTTATCATTATATCCTTTACTAGTCAATAACAGACACTAGAGAGACTTTCTCTTAGAGGTGTAAACTTACATTTAACTTTACATGGAGTAGTGTCTTCGCTAGGTTGTATGATTGGATTTTTGATTGATTGTGCATGTATGTTTTTCATTTCCGATTATGTGTGACACCATCATTGATGACACTGTAGTTTTGGTTGACGTACCAATATTTATAATGATGAGTGTTATGGGTATTTTTATTGTTATTATGTCCATTGTCTTTATACTGAGGCTTGATTAATCCTGTAGCATTAAGGGCTTGTTCTATTAGATTCAATGTGATGTCGGCATCAAGGTTGAAAGAGTAATGTTTTATGAACTTCTTTGAGAGGTATGAAAATGTGGTGATAGATCCCTTTGTAAGGTTTACAAACCATTCCAAAGCTTTTCCTCCTATACTTCTAGGAAAAAGGCACAAGAGAAATATATCGTTATATGTCACTTCGTGGCATGCTATGAAAAATTCTTTGATATGCTTTTTAGGATCAGTTTTTCCCTTTTATTTTTCAAATTTGGGTGTCTTAAAATATTTTGGAAAGGGTGTGTGTAAGATGTCCATATTGAAAGGGTATGGACATAATTCATTAAAATTGAATTGTTGTCATTGTTTTTACATACCCGAAATAATGTCTTTCATCATTTTCCATTCCCGAGAAAATGATGAATTGTGTGAATCCATCATTGTAAATGGGAGAGAGTGAAGAATGATGTGATAGAAAACTCAACCCTTATAAAATTTAATGCTAAGATAGAATAGGTGAAAAGGCTTGAAATCTTGAACCTTAGAAAAGTGAATGCTAAGATGGAAGAATTTGAAAAAAATTGCTTGATCCTTAAAAAAATAATTTCAAGGTGGAAGATAATTAGTTTTAACAAAAGGTTACTTGATTCCTTACAAATTGAATGTAATAAAAGAGGAGTAGAAAATATTAAATAGAATCGACCCTTAATAATGTGAATGTTAAGATGGACGAGGATTTGAAAAGAGTGTTAGATTTGACCCCTTAAAAACGTGAATGTCAAGATGGATGAAGAGAAAAAAATTTGAAAGAAAAATTCCAATTATAGAACTATTATAAAAATAAATTCTAAGATAAGTATTGGACGATCTTAGTGATGTGCTAGAACTTTTTACAAAGTGACTATACAAAAGAGATGAGAATATGATAAGGTTAGTGTGCTCAGATTTTAAAATGGATGTTTAAAAGAGAAGAGACTTAACATTATGAGGTAATCAACACTTACAAAAGGAATTTTAAGAGAGACAAAAAGGTTTGAAAATTTTAACTCTTAACAAGTTGAGTGTTAAGCGAAATGAAAAGGGGGTGGCTCAGAAGCACTTGACAAAATGAGTTTTGTTAAGGAAGAAGACAGGATTGAAATGTTAGTTTAGAGGACTTAACAAAATGAGTGTTAAGAGAGATGAAAAAGGAATGAAAGGTTTCTTGACCTTTACAAAGTGAATGTAAAGAGGGAAGAGATGAAAGAGGTGAGAATGATGCTCAACTTGTGATGAAATGAGTGTTACAAGAGGAGACTTGAAATCACGATGTAAAATCTCAACACTTAATAAAAGGAGTGTTAAAGGAGAGACTTAGAAAGATGGTGAAGGTGCTTGAATCTTAACAATATGGGTGTTAAGAGAGGAGACTTGGAAATATGATGCAAGTGCTCGACTATTTAACAAGATGGATGTTAAGAGAGGAGACTAAAAAACGGAATGATAATACTAAAATGATGAAAATGTGAATGTTGAAATATGAAGGTAAAAATATGATGATGAAAAGCTTGAATGTCAACAAGATGAATGTGAGAGACAAAGGGAAATTAATTGGTTAAGGATCTCAAATTAAATAAAATTGAATGCTTTAAAAGAAAGGAGTGAAAATATTATTTTTGAAGATGTCGATAAGTGAACAAAGTGAATGTTAAATTTTCACGACATAAAATGATGGAATGCTTGAAGCTCAACAATATGATTTCAAAATTAATACTTATAAAGGTGATCACAAAGATGTTTGACTATGATAAAGAAAGTATCACGATATCAAGACTTAGATGAATAAGGATGGTAGTGCTTGAGTGTGGATATGGATGTCCACAACTCAAGACTTAGAATCATTTATAAAGAGGTGAAAATGAGCCCAAATAAGGAGTATTTGGGAAAAATTAGAAAATTAGCCCAAATAAGGAGTATTTGGGAAAGTAGCAAATATGTGATAATGAACCCAAATTAGGGGTATTTGGGAAATATTAAAAATGAGATGAAAATGAGAATGTGAGAGAAAAGTGTGGAACACAAGTCATGAAAATGAAAAGACAGAAAAAATAAAAAGGGAAAATAAAGGTTTTATTTATGGAATTTTTGCCTCTATCTTAGATTAGATCGGATAGTGTGTGTCTTCCTAGGTGGTTCTCTCAACTAGGTGTCAATAGTATACCCGAGCAAGTGTGGTGCTATTACTAACTTATGGCTTTACTTTACCCTTTTTTAAACAATGATAAAAGATCTTGCTCAAATGAAGGATATATGTGACTCTAACTCATAAAGGAATACTATTCATGTAGGATTAGGGTACCCATTTTTTCATCCAGTTCCCTCAATGTGCCGACTTCTTTGGGGTTCCTATGGTACTCCTCATAATGAGTTTTATGGCTTATTACAAAGAAATTCTGAAAATTATAGTAGTTGGGAAATATCCTTGTTAAGCACATGTACAAATATAGTGTGAATTTTTCATTTTATTTTGATTAGATGGGTTTCATGCACACAAAGAATTAGTATTTTTCTTACGTCATGATCGAGGCAACCAACAGTTAGTAGTTTAAGAGTAACCTCTTATAGATTTGGCCCATGTAAACAAGGATTATCAAGTTTTCTGAGGTAGAAAGGACAAGACAAAAGAAGAAAGCCCACATTTCGATATCCAAGATTGCTTAAAAACTATGAGGAAAGAGTATACACGTGAAACTCACTTTGATTAAGAAAGAAAAAAATAAATTCCCAAAATCATCTAAGAAATTATCACATTTTTTATTTCCAAGATCACTTTTAAAAGTGTGAGAAAAGAGCATATGCATGAGATTTCATTACGCCCTTATTTATATATCTTACATGGGATGGATATAGCCGACTTGTTCTTATCATAACTTAATATCATGATATATCTATTTTATATATGATCTATTATCATTGGTTGCTCGGCCTTGCTTATGGCCATAGCATAGGAATACTATAAATTGGGGTTATAGGTAGTGGATGATCATTATGTTGAGTATTTGAGTCTTATTATATGTTCTGGAGGTTGCCCCCTCGAAGTGGCCAAGCTATTATACTTTCATATTGAGAGAATTTATCTGCAATATTGTGTTATTTGGTGTTCTATTGCTGGTGATAATCATAATTAATCAAGTAATTTCATTACAAGTGGTATCAGAGCTTGATCTCGGCTAGGATGGCGTCAAACCTTAATTTTGAAAGTTTGGCTATATCTCAAGATTGGTAATGAATTTTTCTGCAATGTGTTTTGTGGTGAGGCAAAATAAGTCAAGTAAGCTTCTCTCCAAATTTCAATAATTTTTGACTTGTTTTGCAAAATTTATTACGGTTCTATATTTATTCATAATTTGGCTCCCTAGGGCGTAATTTTTGGAAAATTTTCAAATTTCTTATATTTTTGGAAACCCCTCCAAAAAATAGCTAGGGTTTCTATTTTATAAATTCCTATATTTGGCCAAAAAATTTACAAAACCCTAAACCCTAAAATTCTACCCTATTAAGTCTACCCCTAGGCCCACATCCTTCGTCATGGCTGGTAGATCTACCCAAGGCCAAGGAAAAGGACAAGAAACTCCAAGAATGACCCCAAATAAGGAAGATATGGCTTCATATTCTACTAGTTCGGGAGTATCTGAGGTGGTCATCCAACTTCAGGAAAGGGTAAACAATATGGTGAGTAAGGATGACCTTAATGTTGAGCTTCATCAACTGAAAGGTAGCCTTAGGAGTGAGATTCAAAAGGATTTTCATGCAATGCAGTAGGATTTTTTGAATGCTATTTCTAATACAACTTCCAATGCTAGTCATATGGGTTCTACTAGAAATGGTCACATAGATCCAAATCACTCAAATCAGGGAGGATCCTTTAATCATTCAAGTGGATCTTCTCACCAATGGAGGGGCATGATTCCAAAAGTTGAAATGCATAAATTTGATGGAAAGGATCCACTCAATTAGATTACCCAAATGGAAAATTTCTTTGATCTCCATCAGATCCTAGGAGGACAAAAGGTAACTATGGCATCCTTATACCTAGAACCTGATCAATTTGTTTGGTATCGTTGGTTATGTGCTCAAAGGTAGAAGAATGGCCTAAATGTCACCTAGATAGTGTTCACTGAAGAGCTTCAATTACACTATAGTTCTAGTGTTTCTGAGAATTACTTCAACCAATTAGCAAAGTTACGCCAAACTGGTTTAGTTAAGGAGTATGTCCATCAATTCCAAACTTTTTCCTTGCGTGTGGAGGATATTACAAAAGAGTATTTGAATGACCTATTTCTTGGGGGTCTTAAGGACCACATTGAGCATGAGGTACGCATGTTTAACCCACTCAAGGTTTCTGATTCTATTATCATGGCACGTCGAGTAGAGGAAAAATTTATTTCCAGTAGAAGGCAGACCTTTTCTAGCATAAAAGATCATAACACCTTGTCTCCTTCTTACCCTCGGCCAATTCGGTTGACACGTCAAAAAATTGAAGAAAAAAGAGCCAAAGGGTTATGCTTTAACTGTGATAGCAAATATGGACCAAATCATAAATGTTCTAAGAAAAAAATTGTTCTACATTGAAGGATCTGGTGATGAGGAAGAATATGAGGCAACATCAACAGAGGAAGTGGAAAAATTAGAGGAAGAATCTAGAGATCCTCAACCCACTATTTCATGCCATGCTCTATCAGGTATTAGTACTCCACAAACCCTTCAAGTCGTGGGTTATCTTAAGAAGTAGAAGGTAACAATCTTGATTGATTCAGGGAGCACACATAATTTCATCAATCATAAGTTGGCAACAAGACTAAATTGTTTCATCTACCCAACACCTAAATTTCAAGTAATGATTGCAGATGGTGGCACAGTCCAATGTTCAGGTAAATTCCATAAATTCAAAATCATGATGGGTGATTACACATTGGAATCTACGATGTTTGTTATTCCCATGGGTGGAGCTGATATTGTCTTAGGTGTTCAGTGGCTCACTACCTTGGGCACCATAGAGATAAATTTCCAAGAATTGTTCATGCACTTTCATTCTGAGGGTAAAAAATTTGAACTTCGAGGTCTACAAGCTAAAGATCCTCTAGTGGTGAGTTCTCACCAAATGCAAAAGATTCTTAAAAAGGGGTCTGAAGGTTTTGTACCACGATTATTCTCTATACAAATCCAACCGCAAATGAAGGTATTGCATCCTAATCTTCAAAAGGTTATTAATCAACATGTTGTTATCTTCAAGGAACCAAGAGGATTACGACCTGAAAGAGAGCATAATCATGCTATTCAGTTGATTCCAGGAAGCCAACCCCCCAACATTAGGCCTTATAGATATCCATATGTGAAAAAGAGTGAGATCGAGAAGATGGTGGAGAAAATGTTGGAAATGGGTATTATTCGTCATAGTCAAAGTGCCTATTCTGCTCCCATGGTGATGGTGTGTCGCAAGGATGGAAGATGGCGAATGTGTCCAGATTATAGAGAGCTTAACAAGTTCACTATCAAAGATAAGTTTCCTATTCCCATCATTGATTATTTATTAGATGAGTTACATGAAGTCATTTATTTTACAAAACTAGAGTGCGTCCTGGTATCACCAAATTAGAGTCAAGCAAGAAGATATTCATAAGACAACTTTCAAAACTCATCAAGGCCATTATGAATTCCTAGTGATGCCATTTGGCCTTACCAATGCTCCCTCCACATTCCAAAGCTTGATGAATTCAGTATTTAGACCATTCCTAAGAAATTTTTTCTTAGTATTTTTCGATGATATACTCATCTACAAAGCAAATCATGGGAGAAACACTTACATCACGTCAATATTGTCTTAGAAGTCTTAGAGAAACATCAAATTTATGCCAAGCCTTCAAAGTGTTCTTTTGGGGTACATGAAGTGGAATACTTGGGCCATATTATTTCTCATGAAGGTGTTAAGGTGGACCCTCACAAGATCTAGGCCATGGCGAATGGGAAACCCCGAACCCTTGAACAATTACGAGGTTTCTTACGTCTCACGAGGTATTATCGAAGATTTTTCAAAAACTATGGCAGTATAGCAGCACCACTCGTAAAATTATTTAAGGACTCGTTTCAGTGGAATGAGGAAGCATCTAGGGCATTTGAAAACTTGAAGGTAGCTATGTGCATCACTCCAGTATTGGCAACCCCAAATTTCTCAAAAAAATCGTAGTTGAGTGCGATGCTTCGAAATGGAATCGGAGCAGCAGAGTAATGCAAGAAGGACACCCCATTGATTTTGAGAGACGACAACTAAAAGGAAAGAACTTGTTAAAACCCACATATGAAAAGAAAATGATGGCAATACTACATGCAGTCAAACAATGGAGATCATACTTGATGGGTAGACATTTTAAGGTAAAAACTGATCATGATAGTTTGAAATATTTCTTAGAACAACGTCTATCTTCAGAAGAACAACAAAAATGGGTCACTAAGATGTTGGGATATGACTTTGAGATTTTATAAGAAAGGAAAGGAAAATTTGGTCGTTAATGATCCGCATGCAGGAGGGATGAGTCTGCCGAAGCATTGTTATGTGCCATATCTATACTACATGTAGATTGGGTAGATCAAGCATGAGAAGAATGGAAGAAAGATGCAACCACACATACTCTCATTCAAAATATCTAGGTAGATTCATCCATATCAAATCAATTTATATGGAAGGGGGATACATTGTGGTACAAAGATTGGATACATCTAAGTAAGAACTCTACACTTAAACACCATGCTATTTCAGAGCTACATTCTTCTCCAATAGGTGGCCATGCTAGGGTCCTGAAAACATATCATAGAGTTAAGAAGGATTTATTTTGGGAGGGGTTGAAAGGAGATGTTCAAAAATTTGTGGCAAAATGTTTGGTTTGCCAAAAAATAAGGGCGAGACCATTAAGACACCTGGTCTTCTCCAACCTCTGTCTATTCCTAGTGAGAGATGGGAAGAGGTATCAATGGATTTCATCACAATATTACCTAAATCAGAAGGGAAAAGTGTCATCATGGTCATGGTAGACAGACTTACCAAATATGCTCATTTTTGTGCCATGGCTCATCCTTTCATAGCTAGTATTGTTTCCATTTCTTTTATGGATACGATTCAAAGCTCCATGGCACACCAAAAATTATAGTAAGTGATCGTGATCCAATATTTACAAGTAACTTTTGGACTGATCTGTTCTCTTTTCTAGGTACCCAACTAGCCCAGATTTCCTCTTATCATCCCCAATCAGATAGGAAAAATGAGGTGGTAAATAATCGTTTAGAGGGATATCTTTGATGTTTTACTTCGATAAACAAGAATGTTGGGTGCAATGGTTTCCATTGGCAGAATGGTGGTACAATAATTCATTTCATACCTCCTCCAAAATGTCTCCATTTTTGGCACTTTATGGGTACCATCCTCCATCACTCATATCTAGCTTGAAGGTCAAACCAAAGGTGAGAGCAGTCAAAGATCACATTCAACATCAACATGAGGTACTCTCTAGTCTTAGAGAAAATTTGGCATGGGCAAAAAACCGTATGAAGCAACAGGCTGATCAACATAGGAGTGAGCAACACTTTGAAGAGGGAGACTTTGTTTTTATAAGGTTATAGCCATATAAGCAATTATCCTTGAAAAAATAGAAAAATAATAATAATCTTGCTCCTAAATACTATGGTCCTTACTGAGTTTTGCAGAAAATTAGTAGTGTGGCATATAAGCTAGAGCTCTCTCCAGGAAGTAGAATACATCCAGTCTTCCATGTTTCTTACTTAAAGAAATTTATTGGGCAACGCATTTCCACCCAATCAGTGCTTCGAACTAGACAAGGAAGGAAGGATCATATTGGAACCTGAAGGCATTCTTCAGACATGCACCAAAAGACTGAGGACCAAAGTCATTACCAAGTACCTGATCAAGTGGAAGAATATGAATATTGAGGATGCATCATGGGAAGATGAAGCATTCATGCAACAACATCTAGGGCTTCCCAACATTGGGGATAATGTTGCTTTGAAGGGGAGGGGCATGTTACACCCTTAATTATATATCTTACATGGGATGGATATAGCCAACTTGTTGCTATCATAACTTAATATCATGATGTATCTCTTTTATATATGATCTATTATCATTGGTTGGTCGGCCTTGCTGATGGCCATAGCATAGGAATAGTATAAATAGGGGTTATAGGTAGTGGATGATCATTATGTTGAGTATTTGAGTCTTATTATATGTTTTGGAGGTTTCCCCCTCGAAGTGGCCAAGCTATTATACTTTCATATTGAGAGAATTTATCTACAATATTGTGTTATTTGGTGTTCTATTACTGGTGATAATCATAATTAATCAAGTAATTTCATTAATATTTCTATGTTTAGACAAAAAATAAAACTTTGTAAAATATTTCAAATTTAAGCACTATTTTGATCAATTTTCCTTTAGAAAAAATATGGAAACCTACACACAAGATTTAGTAATTTGGAGCAAAAAACTAATATAACATACAAAAAAAATGACAAGTGTTAGGATAAATGAAACCATGATTTTATAAAAGGTTAAATCTAAAAATTATGTGTTCATTGTGTAGTTCATCTTGATACCTTTACGTCGAGAAAAATGGAGTCATTTAATGTTCGAGAGCAAAATTTATAGCCTCTAAAAGATGGGTTATGCTAGTGCTCTCACTGGTACACTAGCACATGTCACGTGAATGCTCTAGTGTAACAAAGGATTTTTGTTGAGTGCACTAGCATTCATTTAGGTGTGCTAGCATGCATGTATGTGCATTAGCGCAAAAACAAAATTGTTATGGTAGTGCGTAAAATGACAAAAACGTGTGTCATTGCATACTAGCACATTTTATGAGTGACGCTAGTGCAAGGAATCGAAATGATATAAAATTCACAAAAATGACCAAAAATTGGCTTTTTTGGATTTTCTCTTTCTTTGTTGCACCTGAAAGCTTGAAATTTGGACAAAGAAGGTTAAAACAACATGAACAACACACAAAAACATTACATTACTAAAAAGTAAACTAGAAATTATAAATGAAATGTGGTATGTCCCGCCAAGTGTGCCAGAATGTAAACAAGGAAAATTAACAGAAAAACAAAAGATAAAGAAATAAACAAACATATTTACCTTTTCTAGAGATTTATTCCAAACCTTGAGTAAGATCATAGAAGTTCTTAGACTTGTGTGATTCTATAGATTTTGATTTTTGGGTGCTCTTGATTATAATCCCCAAAGTGGGTGAATGCAATGCTACAAACATATATTTGTCTTGGATATAACTTCCAATATGTAAATATTAGATAGAAATTTTGATAGAGTTATTGTGTAAAAATCCAAGAGGATTTACAAGGGGTAAGATTTCTCTTTTATAGAGGGTGAGTAGTGGTTGGAAGTTTTACTGAGCTCCGGGTTATTGATTACAATCACTTGGGAATAGAAAGTAGACTTGGCACTAGTAGTTGTATATTTCAAGGGCAATAGACATTTGGAATGGAAGAAGTTACATCCCACAATTGGATTGCACATATAATCCAATTGCCCCCAAACCTCTAGGAATCTAGAAGTGGAGTCCAAGTGAAGCAGGGAAGTGTAGTTCAAGTATAGTTGACTGGAATGAGGAAGTGGGGTTCAACAGGGAGTTAACTAGGATAGTGAAGTGGCAGTTGACTAGGAAAATAGGTGTATTTTCCTAATTAGCTACAATGTGCAACATTATTAATTAACCATTTACTTAAAAATGATGATTAGATTAGCTAAAGTGGTGTTGTGGTCTAATTTGATTAATCAAATGGGTGTAATGTGCATAATTAATTAATTTGATTAATTAATTGCAAGGGCTTAATAGTAGGATGTGAACCGGGATAGTACTAGGAACAAGTGTGTAGTTTTGGGGTATCTACAAGCATATATCTTTTTTTTTCTGCTACTTCCTTTAACCACTCATGGATAAGTTTCATTTGTCCCTCCATTTTAGTTAACATTTTAGGTCCTACAACTTCCCTATCTTCAATTTTATCCCAGCTGATAGGTGTTTTGCACCTTCTGCCATACAAGGCTTCGAAAGGATCCATTTTTAGCGATGAGTGATACATATTATTGTATGAAAAATCAACCAAAGGAAGATATTCTTCCCACTTGTATTGTTGATCCATGCAATACATCCTTAGCATATCCTCCAAGACTCTATTTACTCATTTTATCCATCCGTTTATGGGTAATAAATTGAACTGAAATTCAGTTTTGTTCCTAAGGCCACATTAAGTATCTACCAAAATCTGGAAGTCATTCTAGGATCTCTATCTAATATGATCAGCTCTGGTATTCCATGCAATCTAAATATTTCTTGAACAAATATTTTTCCTAATATTGGTGAATCATCTTTCAGATTCCTAGGTATAAAATGTGCCACTTTTGTGAGCTTATCCACCACAACCAAAATTACATCATGTTTATTTTTGGACAAGGGAAGTCCTTGGACAAAGTCCATGTTAATTACTTTCCACTTATACTAAGGTACATTATGTGGATACAACAGTCCCGCTAGATGTAAATGTTTCACCTTAACCCTTTGGCATTCTAAGTAGTGAGCTACATAATTTGTTATATCTATGGACACCTAAAATCTGCTTATGCAGTTTAATACTTAAATTTCACTAACTATCTTCACTCCCTCTCACTTTGGTCAAATAATGACACTTCATTATCTAACTATGCTTCTAATTCACTCAGGATGCCAATTAACGACATTTTGATTAGTGATAATCCTCTTAATTAGCTAATTATATGTTAATTAAGCCTCTAATCTTGCATTTAACCAATAAACTTTCTTATTGGCTAAATACTACTTCGAACTTCCAAAATCTATCCAAACCCCTTCCAGATGCTCTCAGAAAGCTTCCTAAGCCTACTTAGGATCCTTAATTAATCCTAAAATATTAATTAGCTCTTAATCTAATCAAAAAGTGCATTGACTTGTAAAATTCTATTTTGGGCTTACCTTTTGTCCCACATGCACTAGGATTCTAAACTTTCCTAAATGGAAATCTATAAATACAAGCCTAGCACACCTTTTCTAAGTTTACACCTCATTTGTATTAGCCAAATCTATAGACATATGATATTGAGCCTTTCTTCCATTGTTTGAGTAGCTTGCTCACCTTGCATTCATTCTTCATGTTTGGTTAGTAGAGGAATATCTAACATGTCCTTGTAGCCATTTTTAGAGAGATCCTTTCACCATCTTGAAGAAAAAAACAAACCACTTTGATTGTTTAGGATCTAAATAGGTTCACATGTAGATTAGCAATCTAAAGAGTAAAATGACTTAGCATGTTAGTTTATTTAATTCATGTTGCATACAATTAGAATTTAGTTTTATAAGCATTTATCTTAATGTTTTTTTACTATAATCATTTCTTGAAGCTACTAGGTGTTAGTTTCAATTCTTATGACATAGTTAGTATTTCATGCATACAACATCCCTTTTCATTCCCTTCCAGTATATTGTTTCTTTATACTAGCTAACATTATTGTTACCCTCATATGGCCTAAATCTAGTGCATCATGAAATTATTTAAGCAATTTAGTTCTTAATTCATTTCCCAAAGGTACATATACTCTGTTGAAATAATGTAGAATTCCATCATGTTCAAATTTAAAACCATCATACCTCTTATCACTAGGATTGTTTTCTAGTGTTGTTTTAACTTATTGATAGTAAGGATCTGACTGAATTTGTTCTCTAACTTCATCTTTGAACTGAGTTCTTAAAGTAACAATAGCATAAATATGCTTCCTATGGCTTAAGGCATCTGTTACATGGTTTTATTTTCCCTTAATATAACTTATATCAAAATCATACTGTGATAAAAACTATAACCACCTACATTCTCTTGCATTTAAATTTTGTTGTGAAATGATCCGTAAATAGGTAGGAACCCCCTACTATTTTCATTTCTTATGAAAATATCAATTAAAAATTATCGGTTGCTAACCTTTATCAACTAAAAATGATTAAAATTTTGATCCCAAAATTGATTCGAATGTGTTTATAAAATGATTTAAAACTAAATTTGATTTTTAATAACTCACTCATTCCAGTTGTCCCTTATACTCAATTTTATTGATTTTTCATAAAATTTTCATTATTGATTAGAATTACATTCAAATTAAAATTTGATTTAATATCTCAAATAATCTTAACACTTGATTCAAAAATCAGAATAAAACATGACACAAGATTGTTTACGGGGTTTAGAAATTTCTACATCCCCAATTTCATACGAATTAATCCATTAATGTTAATTTTGTAAGTACATTCAAATAAACATACAAATCAAATAATGAATATGAAAACCTGTAGCATAAGACCATGAGAACCCATAGCCTCTCAAAAAACTTTAGCGTTTTCTCTCTGTATTTTTTCCCATCTTCGTAAGGTGATTTTTATCTATTCTCAATCAAAAGTGACAAAAAGGCTTCAAAATTATGTCATAATAACTCCAACTTGAAAAAATTAGTCACCAAAAAGAGTGGCTCTAAATTTTGAACACTTTTCTAGTTCACTTGGAGACCTAAAACTTCCCCTAAGTTTCTCAAAAACTTTGTTTTGTAAAATTGCTCTATTATGGCTTTACACATAGTTATAGTACTTAGCCACTTAAAATATCAATTTGCCCTTATATAGGCCTATCAAAACCCTATGGCCTAGCAATGGAGGCTTATTTTTCGAACTCGGTGATTGGGGCTTCAAACCACCCCAATCACCCACCGACACATATTTTCCCAATTTTGGGACTTAGTCCCACATTTACTGGGCGAAGATTTGTTAAAGGCTTTAATAAGCATTTCGTTGCCCACGTTACCCATGGCTTGGGCCACGCATACTCCATTTTTCCATTCACGTATGGCTTGGCTAATAAGGTGGTATGTGGGTTGTTGAGTTTAGAATGCCACGTTGTGTCGATGTTGGTGTGTTGGAAATGTGTAGTGGGTTGTTGATTTCCTTGCAGATCAGCCCGAGAAATAGTGGCTATGTTGGGCTCGATGGTCTGCTTATTATGGCTCTACGCGTTGTTGATTAAATCAGGTAGTTATTGGATTAGTCGACTAGTGTGGAAGGTTTCTAGGATGAGTTGGCATGGTGGTAGGTCAATTGAGTTGTTGCTTAACTCGACGAGTCGAGATGGCATTGCATGGTAACTCACCCTAGTAAAATACTTAGCACACTATAGTTTGTAATACATATTTTATCCCACATGCACAATGTGGTGAAAATCATAAGCATTCAAATACTTAATTTTGAATATAGTGATATGAATAAATTGAGGTAAAGGCACCCCTCCGTAAAAAGAATATATCGACCACGGTTGAGGGCCCTTAGCCACTAAATAGTGGGGCCCACCGATCCGATAAATTAGTATCAAAGACCGAGAGATGAAAAAATAATTTTTGCATAATATAACCTTTCCACTTTTCGTTGTTTGATTAGTCCATATGGTGAGTGTGCACGTGTCCACGTCATCTCAAACTGCGTGCGATCCCATATTTTTGCCAGATTTCAAAAAAATCAGCGGTCTCATAACTTACGCATACACCTCCGTTTTCACTTTTCAAGATATCGTCATCAATATCTAGACCTTCTCTTCCATATTGTAATGATTATGTGAGGTCTCTTCAAACTCTATCCATTGAATTGATCTTCAGATCTTGAAAATATGTATTTTAGATAGAAATGGTCTTTTTAATTCATAATGTTTCCCTCACGAGATAGTGCCTCCAAACTTGCAATGTATTGATAATAGCAAAAATCTCTAATTCATGGGGAGCATAGTTCTATTTATGTACTTTTAATTTTCTACTTTAAATGTTCATTTTGAAGGACTCATCCTAATCCTTCTCTAGAAGCATCAATTACTACTGTAAAATTTCCATTTGGATCTAGAACCTTTAAAATTGGAGATGAGGTTAAATTTTCCTTTAATAAGTTGAAGGCTTCTTCACACTTATCATCCCAAAAAAAAATTATTTTTCTTTTGTAAGGTAGTGATTAGACCTTCCACTCTAGATAAGTCCTTAACAAACTTCCTATAATAACCAGCCAGTCCCATGAAGCTTCTAACTTCATGCACATCTTTAGGAGATGGTCATTCCATGATAGCCCTTATCTTAGACGAGTTCAATAGAAATTCCTTCTTTATTGATTATGTGACCCAAATACTATACTTCTTTTTGATAAAAAGTACATTTGGACCACTTACCATATAGTTTATGCTTCCTTAAAATCTAAAAATTGTTCTTAAATGCTTATCATGTTCCTCTATATATTTTGAATATATGAGTATATCATTAAGGAATACTAACACAAATTGATCTAAGTATTCCTGAAACACATTGTTCATCAAATTCATGAAGTCTGCAAGTGCATTAGTGATTCTAAAATGTAAAACAACAAACTTATAATTCCCATAACGTGTTCTAAAAATTGTTTTATAGATATATTCATCTTTAATTCTCAATTGATGGTAACCATATCATAGATCAATCTTTGAATAAACTGAAGCACCCCTCATTTGATCAAAAATATCATCAATTCTAGGAAAGGGGTATCTTTTTTATTGTTACCTTGTTTAACATTTGGTAATCAATGCACAGTCTTAAAGAACCATCCTTCTTCTTTACGAAGATTATTGGTGCCTCCAAGGTGATACACTGGTTAGATCAATCATTTAGATAGTAACTTATGAAATGAGATTTCGACTCTACCAACTCATTTATAGTCATTCTATATGGTGCTTTTGATAGAGGTTCAGTTCCCAATTTGATATCTATGAGAAAGTAAAACTCTCATCTAGGTGGTAAACCAGGTATTTCTTCAGAAAAGCATCTTTGAATTCATTTAAAAGAGGAAAATCCTCTATTTTTGGCTCATTTTATTCATTGTAATATGTTATTTTTATTGCATATAACATACAACCTTTATTCCTATCCTTTTTCAGTTGCATGGCAGAGATTTGTCTTACTACAAAATATCTTTTTATACCTTGTATTATTGTTGTTTTCTACTAATCATCAAGGCATATTATTTATTTTCTTAGGCAATCTATGGATGCTTGGTGCTAAGAAAACTAGTTTATGTATAAAAACAACAACATAAGACCATAAACGAGCTACAAAAAGTTTAATTATGTATAAAACTTAGGTAGTTATAAAGTTGCTTCAAACAGGCATTGAGTGACTCTATGGACAACATTATTTCCATATTTAACAATCCACAAATTTTCCATGTATCCAACCTTTCTAGAAAAATTAGAAGCTAACTTAGAAGAAACAAAACATTTAGTTTCTAGTATCAAATAAAATAGTAATAGGTAAGACAAACAACTTACCCTTGACTTCTATAGGAGTGGCATGTTTCTCTACCTCATAATTTCCTATAGTAGCATGCATCCTCTACTAAAATGGTTCTTTGGTCCTAGATTTGTTTTTCCACTTTGCTGATAATTCCCTTGATTATTCTAGGGATAGTTACTATCATAATGATCACCAAAACATTTAAAACTAGATTTGTTATGTCCTTCTTTTTTATTCATAGCATATTTATCTATAGTATTTTTCTTTTCAAGTTTTTCCTTTTTATCAAATCTCTTACAACGTGTATTTTTGGAAAAGGAAGGTGAGGATTTAATACTTATTATTATACATTTCTCCTCTCTTTAAGCAAAGATTCCACACATTTTTTTCTGTTTTATAGATTTTTTAAAAACGCCTCCATAGTGGATGGTACATGCACATCTACTTCACTCCCTATGATAGGATTCAATCCCAAAATTAACTCACAAATCTGGAACTTCTCATATTGTTTATATTACAAGACATATTTCATAAGTCTAGAGAAATGTTCCCAAAATTCAATTACTAGCAGTTTTTCTTGGATTAAACTCTAGACTTCTGTCATTTTTTGGTCAAAGTATAGTTGGGGCAGCCAATGTTGACAAATATAACCCTTAAATTATTCCCAAGTTATAGTTTATGTCTCAATTCCTAGTTCAATGTTATGATTGTCCCACCAAGTTGAAGCTTCGTGAGAGAGATGAAAAGCACCCCACACAACCTTAGTTTTCTCAAATAATTATTTGATCTCAAAATAATTTTCCATTTCACTTAACCAATTTTCTACCCCATCCTCTAAGGCAATCCCATAAAACTTTGTTGGACTGATTATTTTTATATATTTTTCCAATTCAACATCATGCAAGCTTTCTTATCATCACGTTGATTCTTATTATCATGTTTCTGGGGCGTTCTTCATCATTTTCCTCCTCATATTCCTCTACATGGTATTTTTTTCACCCCCACCCTGTTTATCTAAGGAAAAAATCCATTTATGGGTATCTTGGAGAACCAAGAGGATCTCATCTAGTTTTTCATTAGTTAAACCCTCATGGTTTGATGAATTGGTTACAAAGATCAATACCCATTATTCTTCTAACTATTATATCCTATAAATATGAATAACTTAATATTATCATAATGAACCCATTAAGTTCAAGAATTGGAACCTACAAGTCTAATGCCAAAATGTAACACCTCAATTATTTTTCCAAAAACTGATTTTTTTTAAAAATAATTAATCTTTGCATTCATCATAAGTATGTAGTAGATTTAACTCAAGAAAAACTAGTTAAGAAATTTAAACTAGTTATTAGTTAGGTTTTATTCATCGATAAATCTTCTCGTGTATAAACGTTAAATATTTTGTGTATAAACGTTATATAGCTGATAAGGGTTTATTCTTTTCTCCATTCAGTCCACTATACGCGAGAAATCATACAATCTTTAGTATGTTCAAGTTTACCCTTTTCAAGGTTGAGACAACTATGTTTTCCATCCTTAAATGTCTACCATGAAAGTCAATTTCTTAACTTTGTATTCTGGTATCTAACATATATAAAATAATGGTGAGCGAACAATGTAATCATCTTTTTGCATTACTTTGGCCAATGTTTTCAGCCATGCATAAAAAAATTATCCCGAGACCGCACAAAACCCTTAGGGCTATAGTCTTTCGTAACCAAAAATTATCTCAACAAAGTCATCTAGATATTTTGTTATGATGGTAAACATGTTAAGAAAGAGCAAATGTGTTCTTTACAGGACAATCTCCGCAAACAAAAATATCCACAACTTACTCTTGGTTCTTACGGAATAAGGAGAGACCACATAATGGAATTACTTCCATTATGTCATCTTCCTTTTCGTAACCACCCTTACTTAGAACTACGCCAAGATTTTTGTATGCTGATGTAAGATTACATCCAATCTACATTGTATTTAAGGTTTACTACCGTAACCATATTTCATCTTGTGAAAATTTCTATGAGACTTAAGTTACTTCTTGTTTACCCAAGTCATTTTGGCATGTGAATGGTTAATTTTCATTGATGTAAATGGAACATTAATTACAAATTAGGATGAAGGAGAGCAAGAGGAATATTAGAATGAGTTTGACAACATAGGACAAGGCATGGCATGAGAACATTTGATTGAGTATTTACTTCTCGAGGAGCTAGTGGCTTGTATAGGAAAAATGATGATGTGGGATGATGTAAGGATGATTTTATAGTAGGTTTGGCAATTATATGATGAGGAAATAATATTATAATGATGAATACAAGGGTGCATGATTTCTAAACATCTTGCAGGGTTTCTTAAAGCTAAACTATTAATTTACAGGGTATATTAGATCATGATTTATGCTAAATTGTTTGGATAAGTTAATGAATGTCGCATTTTCATTTATAAGGATAAGATTGTGTATGCTCTTCCCTCGCACCTTCTAGGTGATCTTGGGAATAAAAAATGATTCTATACCTTTCTTATGCTTTTAGAAAACATTTCATTAAGCTTAAGGGAAAGAACAAACAACTTGGTTAAAAATAATTGCTTATGCACTTAGGTTACGAAGTTTTCCATTTCACAATATAGTAGGATTCCTCATTGTGTATGCTCTTCTCGTGCATCTTAGGATGATCTCAAGAATCGAAACAACATTTTATCCTCTTTTTATGATGTTTTGATCATTTGGAGAACTAATAATCTTTGCATGAAGGACCAAGAATATGCTTGCGAAATAAATCGGGATCTAAACAAAAACTAACATGTTTTTGTAGGTTGCCAACGGTGTGCAAAACCTCATTTCATAATCCAAAAGATAAAAAAGCACCATTCATCAATCAACACACTATATATGTAGGTTTCGGTTAAGAGTTATGGCTCGTCCACTTTGAACTAGGAGAAGATCCCTTTGGCATAAGCCTTAAGATAACAAGAGGGATGCTCCTAGGAACCCCAAAATAGTCCACACAAGAGGGAACCTTGTGGAAAAAATGGGAAGTGCCTCACTTACCTACTTGATTAGTATGCACTTGTGAGAATAACGTCAAAACTTTCTTCATGCAACCCCCATGAAAATACAACTGAATGCATTTATTTCTCATTGTATCTAAGGGGTAAAGTAAAGTCGGGATACTCCAAGGTTTAGTCATTGTGACTTCCTTGGAAAACCAAGCTCGCAGAGATAGTTTGTGAAACCTAATTGAGAGAAATAAATAGGAAGCCATTTTATCTTGAGGCCAACTTGACTGACTCAAAACATCGTGTTCTAAAAACCATCATGAAGCACTAACTTATTTTGAATTCAAAACCTTTTTAGTTGAATAAGGGGAGACTCCATTGAAGTTGGAGCCTAGTGATATTCATCACAAAACTTACAACATGTTACTTTGTCTTAGTTTTTCACTTGCCTTAAGGCAAGGTAAAACTTCACCAAAGTTATACCTAGTTTGTTTCATCACCACTTGGTTTTACTCCTTTGTATTCTTGTTTCCCATTTTGGGACAAAATAAAACAACACACATAGATACCACTAGAAATAATTGTGTCCACCACTTTTTAGTACTTGCATGACTAGGTTACAATGTCGAATGCAAGTGTTGAAAGTGTGAATGGTACGTCTTCATGTTCTAGTAGGCCCTTTGTCTCAAAACCATATTGAGACATAGGGTAAGAGAAACAAGTTAGGAGACCAAAAAGTGGACATCAAATCCTGAAATTAATGAACCGTGATCATCGTTTATAAACCATGATTTTGATTTGAAAAAATGCAATCGCGGTCTAATTTGTTAGGTTTGGGAAATTCCCAAACCGAAACTATGATCGCATTTTATAAACCATGATTGTGGTTTTAAATCACAATCGTGGTCTATAAACTATGATCATAGTTCTCCAATACAAAAAATAAATAGCCACAACCCTCATTTTTCCCCACCATTTTCTCCAAATCACATTTTTCTTTCCATTGTTGACACTTGCACTTTGCATTACCCTTCCAAATTATAATTTTTGCTTCTGGATCATGATAATTTACACGATGTCATCAAGATTAAGAGGTAAGCCCTTATTTTATAAATTTTCTTGCATTTTAGGTTTTTTTGTGGTTTTCATGGGTTTTTCAATATTTTTTATGTATAAATTTCTTTATTTTGTTAGTTACTCGGCAAGCTGCTAATCCTCCAATTCATCCAAACGTTCCTCCACTTCCTCAAAACCCTCCTCCAAATGTTCCTCCACCTCCTATGGCTCCTACCATCCCCATAGAACCACCAAGAACCCAAGGTGATATCATTACAAAAATCGAGAAAATAAAATTTCCATTCAGAACCTTATTGACACTATCAGACAAAATCATTCCACAAATCCAAGCCACATGACTTTAGCCAACACACTTCAAACATTGATTGGAAAAGTTGACTTTGCAACAAACCAAATAGATAGATGGAATATGTTTAGATATGATTGTAGGCGTTGGTATGCAGAAAAATTATCACACCCAGCTATGAAAGAAAAAAATGGAAAAGACCACATTTGTGCACTATTTATGGACCCCAAAACCAATGCCCCCTCGCAAATAATTGCAAGTGGTTCCCTATCCATTGGTGTCACAACGATTGCATTAAGAACAATTTTTGGGACCAATGGTGGATGGTTTTTTTATTATCCACCATGCAAAAATAATGAGATTCCACTTTATATTTTGAATAAATTGTATTGTGAGTTTATGCTTAATGAGGTCCCCAATTATTTTGAATTTTTGGGTTTTACGGTTGAGGAGGTGGCTCTGTACAGACTAGAAAAAATACATGTATTGCATTTGGTAAACCTAGGATGCCCCACGCACAAAAATCCCCACATCCTTGAGTTACCTCTCCTACAGTGAAGGAGGTTGTGGAGATCGACACATTACATGCGTTGAGGTCTCTCACTAACACTATAGCCCAACATAGTAGCCAGATTACATCTAGTGATGTTGGTGGAGGCGCCAGTTCTAGCACACCACACCACTACTTGGGTCATGTGGTGTCATATGCACTGCAGGTGAGACATCCTTTGTTGGGTCACAGGATCTCTTTTTTACAGATTTGATGATGGAAGATGTTTTTGGAAGTGTTGTGCCAAATTTCCTTGGTGTTTCACAGGTAAATGTCACATAAATTTAATATTTATAGAAAAGTTTATTTATTTTGAGATTTTAATATATATATATATAGTTGATTACATCATACTTATGTAAAAATAATTTTTTTGAATTTTAAACAGCAAGAAATCATCAAGGAGTTAGGTGGTACATCATCTACTATGTAATCGAGGCTATTGGCATGCCTCACATTACTTTTACCCATGCTAGTTTCATAGATTTTACTAGTTAATGTTCAAGATTGTTTAAATATTATTAACATTTTACCTAGGTTAGTTTGAAATATTTTACTAGTTAAAGTTCAAAATTATTTAAATATTATTAACATACATATTTATACGTGTTCTAGAATTTAATATATATGCATGAGCCTTAGTTCCTTACACCATTCTCCTGGACAGTTTTCAATTAATGTTGATCTATATGTTTTTTTACAAAGATATGACCGTCGAATAGACTCCTCCTTTATGCAGGCTGTGGAGGCTCTTTGTCCATGTTGTGATAGCGTCTGCAGATCCACCGACATAGGTAAAAAAATTCAAATTTGTTAAATTTTGAACGAATGTTTTCTTATTAAATCTACAATATCAAATTGTACATGAAATATTTAATTTGAACTATTTATTTATATGCGATGCAGTACAAGTCAAGGAGTGTCTACCCTTGACCCTACAGAGCATCAATGAAAATTAATGGGGATCATGAGATTGCGGTAAGATTTGACATGTAATAAAATTAATACGTTTATAAATTATGAATGTATTTTCAATATATCCACTTCTTAAAATTTTGGGTGTTAAAAACTTGATGTTTATGAATATGCAGGCTAAGTTGCAGGTGAGCTTTACACCTAGGACCACATGGATGAAATCCATAGTGCCTATATATGGCTTGATATATAGGATACATACATATATATGCCATCTAGACATGTGATACATACATTTTTGTATGCCTATATATGGCTTGATATATATGATCTTATGTTCCAGGACATTCCATGGAGACGTGTATACAGGATCTTATGTGACCGTGTGGTCCTATATATATGGCACACTTAGTTTGATACATTATTCTTATATTTTCAGAGACGTGGCACTAGCTCGAACACATGTGCATGTATTCCATGTGTACTAGATATATTATATATATGTGGATTTTGTTCCCAAACCACTATGATATAATTTTTATGATGTTCTTGCGATCTCATGTGTTGATATTTTTCCGTAATGATATTTGACATATGATCATATTTGATGATGTGTGACATTTTTTTATATACATGTGACTTGATGAAGTATGATGATGTGTGAAAACATGATTTCATTAAATTACATGTATTGTGATGATGTACTGACATGTACTGTGATGATGTAATGACATGATCTGACATCTTTGTTGCACTCTTTCCACACACACACACATATATATATGCTTCACAATCATCTTTTTTTCGTTATGGTGGATGAAGATAGGAAGTTTGCACAAAACATGTTTCCATTCAAGTGATATGACATCATAATCATATTTTTTTCTTGATATGACATCATAATCATTTTTGTTTTTCTTTATCACACATATGAAATGTCTTTGTAATTTCATATATATTCTTCATGTAATCATGTCTTTGTTTCTCTTCATATGATTTATGTAATCATGTATTTATTTCTCTTTATATATGCTTCATGCACAATCATGTCTTTGTTGTGACCTTATTCAATTTCCTCTAAGGCTTTTCATATATGAAGTTCACTATTGTTGCGGTGAATAATAAATCTTTTTCTTTGGAAGATTGCATAACAATGGACATTCTTGATATGTAATCATAATCATCTTTTTTCTCTCTCTCTCTCTCTCTCTCTCTCTCTCTCTCTCTCTCTCTCTCTCTCACACACACACACACACACACATGATTCATGTAATTGGTGTCTTTGTTTCTCTTTACATGTGGTGGATCAAGATAGGATATTCTAAATTCAACCGTTCACACAACATGGTAGTGTGTTTAACTTGAACTACAATCTCCTTGATGTGACCTTATTCAATTCAAATGATAGAGAATTATTTTCAGGCCATACAATAATTATTCACATAAGCTTTTCAGAATATGGAGATATTCACATTTTATGATATACTTGTTCAAGTTTCTAACACCACAATTATGTGTCACCTTCAATAATGGGAATAAAGTCCAAAATTAACAAGTAAAATACATTAAAACATATCTATATGACACCCTATTTGGATATTCATTACAATACCAACTTGAAAGGGAATATTTATTATTGATTTACAATCTTCATTTCTTTAGCAATGAATGGTGTTATGTCCTTCTTATAGTCAGCAATTTAGCACAGAGCCTAAAGTATCCTCAACTTTTTCAAGACTTGGTATTTCTCCCCCACATGGAAATCCATCTCCATGTACTTATTGGTTTGTAATATAGTGAAATTACTTGGTTTTTGTTCAATTGAAGGTAGTTACAAATTGACTAAAGAATAAAATACCCATGAAGAGCAACAAGAAAGCCCCTAAATAGTAAGTCAACCAAATGAATTCCTTTTCATCTCTCTTGACCCTTCAGAGCCTATTGAAAATATTGACTCTTTGGGTATGTACCCACAAGCCCAAGTTATGTACTCACAAACCTTGGCTATGAGAGAATGTAACAACAATAGAAATAGAGAGAGAGAGAGAGAGAGAGAAAATCGAGAGAGAGTGTGAGAGAATGATGTAGACAAAAAGAGAGAGTGTGATACATTAAAAGGTAATTTCACTTTGGTTGGTTTATGCAGGTTATATTATCAAAATCTCCTTCTTATCATCCTTAACGATGTAGGAAGGAGTCAATGTTGTTTCTTAATAGTTTTAAGGACAAAATGTTCTTTTTGGTCTCTAGGATCTTAAGGGACTACATCTGGATGAAGTATCCAAGAATAAAAGACACCATTTGGCACCAAAATGAAGCCTCCAAAAGTGTGTACCATGCCACCCAATCATTATTGTGCATACGATTTGGTGCCAAGAGCCGTTGTTTGCAAAATATTGTGTTTGACAACCTTACACTGACTTAATCTACACAATTTTGTGTTTTTGCAAACAATAGAACACCAAGAGAACCAAAAGGAGATGGATAAAATAGACATAGTTTTGTCTATAGGGTATCGACATGGATTTTTAGAATCAAACAAGAGGTCTCTAGGTGCCATGAAGACCGATATATCACCTATTGAAGTTAAAGCATTTTTGGGTCTCCGGGATCTTAAGGGACTACGTCCGGAAAAAGTATCCTGGAAGAAATGGATCCATCTAGCACCAAAATTAAGCCTCCACAAGAATTTACCGGCCACTTAGACATGTTGGCACGATCGGTTTGCGGTAAGAGCCACCGTTTGTAAATTATTACGTTTGTGACCTTACACTTACTCAAACTACACTATTTTGTGCTTTTATAAAAATAAAACACAGAGATAGAATTCTCTACATGGATGTTTAGGATCAAATGAGAGGTCTCTAGGTGCCATGGAGACCAAGATATCACCCGTCAAGTTATAGCATTTTTTGGTCTCCAGGCTCTTAAGGGACTATGTCCAACGCAGTGAGTCTCTGAAGCAATGACACCATATAGCACCAAAAAGAAGCCTCCAAAAGTGTTTACCAAGCCATCTAGACATGCTTTGGCATAGTCGTTTTGGCACCAAGAGCCATTGTTTGCAAAATATTTCATTTGACAAACCTTACATTGACTCAAAGTACACTATTTTGTGCTTTTGCAAACAATAGAACACCGAGAGAACCAAAAGGATATGCAAAAAAATGAAATAGGCTTCTCTAGAGGGTCTTGATGCATAGGTGTAGGATAAAATGAGATGTCTCTAGGTACCACAGAGAGTGGGATATCACTGTCAAATTTATAACATTTTTGGTCTCCGTGCTCTTAAGGGACTACATCTGGATGAAGTCACCGAGAAAGCAACGACACCGTCTGGATCCAAAACAAAGCCTACAAAAGTATTTACCATGCCACCCGAGACATTTTGGTGTATTATTTTCATCACCAAGAGCAATCGTTTGCAAAATATTGTGTTTGAAATCCTTACACTATCTAAAACTATGTTATTTTCCACTTTCGTAAACAATAGAACACCGAGAGAATCGAAATAATATGGAGAAAAATGCCACCTCCAACACATCTGGTTGGGGGGTATATTCCTTTGGGTGTTATGGAAAGCTCCAAGTAGGCCCGTTGAGAGTCGGACCACCCAATCCAGAGCCAAGAACCCCTTCTCTATTGATCCTAATTCACGTTTTCAACGTAAACTTCCGCGATCACTGACTTTGCACTCAATCATCCAAACCGAGAACTTTCTAAGCAAAAACTTCATCAAAGGAGGCCTCTAATTGTACCCAATAATTCAAGGTTGTGAAAATTCTTTATCCTTCGTGGCATATTTTTTGAAAATTTCCTTTTTAGCAATTCATAGGCAATGAACGGAGCGAGTAAGGAGAAGTCATGCCCCAGGACGTCATGGGAGTGAACTACCACCGCCAGTACATCCATTTGGGGAGTATACACCTTTAGATGCTATGGTAGGCTCTAGGTATGCTTGGTTTGGAGTCATACCACCCGATTCGAGCCAAGAACCCCCTTCATAGGTACATAAATTGTTGTTAGTTGCTTCTCTTTGCTTGGAAAACAATGAAAGCTTCTCTTAGCTTCGAGAATATAAATTCTCTACTAACAGTGCCAACCATGTGAAGGTAGAAGATTTTATGGCACCACTAACTTGCATAAAAGTGTTATTCAAAGTAATTTAAGTTGAATCAAAACCATCATACTATATATATACAAAATACACAAATTTAATAAAATATATGAACTTGAATCTAGTATACAAATTTAAAAACTTCAAATAAATATATACCAAACTCAAGCATGTAAATTCATTCCAATGAACCATTAGGATTGGATCTACTAACAATGTCAACCATATGAAGGTATCTAAGATTTTATGGCACCAAGTTAACTTGCATAAAAGTGTTAGTCAAAGTAATTTAAGTTGAATCAAAACCATACTAGATATATACAAAATACAAAAATTAAATAAAATATATGAACTTGAATCTAGTATACAAATTTAAAAACTTCAAAGAAATATATACCAAACTCGAGCATGTAAATTCATTCCAATGAACCATCAGGATTGGATCTACTAACATTGCTAACCATGTGAAGGTATCTAAGCTTTTATGGCACCAAGTTAACTTGCATAAAAGTGTTAGTCAAAGTAATTTAAGTTAAATCAAAACCATACTAGATATATAAAAAATACACAAATTAAATAAAATATATGAAATTGAATCTAGTAGACAAATTTAAAAACTTCAAAGAAATATATACCAGACTCGAGCATGTAAATTCATTCCAATGAACGATCAAGATTGGATCTACTAATAGTGTCAACCACGTGAAGGTATCTAAGATTTTATGGCACCAAGTTAACCTGCATAAAAGTGTTAGTCAAAGTAATTTAAGTTGAATCAAAACCATACTAGATATATAAAAAATACACAAATTAAATAAAATATATGAACTTGAATCTAGTAGACAAATTTAAAAACTTTAAAGAAATATATACTAGACTCAAGCATGTAAATTCATTCCAATGAACCATTAGGATCGGATCTACTCTAAATAGCGGACATGATTGCTTCATGATATGATTCTCGAACCTTCCAAAGAATCTTATTATTAGGCCTTCCTCGATATCTATACAACTGAATATTTGTTGTAGAACTAGATGTGAATATAAGAGTATTTTCTTGTGTGTCTCAAAGTCTTCAAACACCCAAAAATAGGATTTTTAAATGGATACCATTGAATCCAAGTTCCAGTAACTACCACTGACCCTATAGGGTACTCAATATCTTCGCCATTTATAACAGGAGAAGGCAATTTCTTTCTTTCCTCGATGCAACGACATAAGAAATAGTTTGTTCCTTCTTCATTGTCTTCTATCGCAATAACTTCAAAAACATGTCCTACAAAAAATAGAGGTTTCAACTCAAATTTAAATTTCATATTAATTTTAATGGACATAACTCAATAAAAAATTGTAAATAACCATAATTTACCTCGTCTAACCAAATTCAAAATGCCTTCAAAGTCCTTGGATGTTGCGAACTTCATCTCGAGAAACAAGTCATGATGCCTGTGGAAGTTGATAACTGGAAGTGAAGTTAGATGCATACAAATCCATCCATCCACCCATGATTTTGACTCACACTCAGTAGTGATAAATTTGATATAAGATGCACAAAAACAAGCCAACTAGTTTGTCCATGTGGCCCATGAAGAAGTGTTTGAGTTAAAAATGAGTGTAGATCACTTGACCTCTGTGAGTGTCATACAATCCTCGTAGATATCAATTTTTTATTCCTCTATCAAAAAAAAAATCTACGAACTGTGGAATTTTCTTGAGAAGCACAGGCCATGTTGTCAATACACCATTCCACTATGCTCTTTGCATCTTTCAATTTAGCACTATCTTTGTAATTCAACTCTTCTTTTGCAAGAGCTCTTTTCATACATGCCCATGCACCATCATGCTCTCCTTTTCCATTTCTAGCCTCAATGAAACTCCAAAAATGTTGTACACCATCTTGACATGCACCATACTCATCCAATAAAACATTCGTGCATTTTTAAACTAATACGTGTAATTATCTAACCATATATAATATTGATTTAAGAAAATGTCCCTATTAGACAAGTTTTCATAAAATATATGGAAACATCCTTACACAAATTTAGTAGAATGAGTCTAATCATCACGATATAAAAAAGTGGTACTCTTTAAAAATACAATCATTCTCTATAGTGTCAAGAGAATGTATAAATGCTATATGCACAAAAATGGTGATTGAACCTCCATTTATGGTTACAACGTGTAATTCTCTGTAAAATCAACCACCTTGAAACAATATTACCAATAGGAAATGTGTCCTTACATATCATGAATTGTTCATCCATCTATCAAGCTCTCTGTGTATGCCTAGCATACTCATAAAAAAATTCGTCTTTAAATTTTCTCATAAATTGAAAAAAAATATATGTTTTGTAACTACTTGACACCGTTTAGACTCATTTCCATATTTCAATTAGTATGGTACTGATTTATATTTATTAAACCCAACTAAATTATGTCATATTGCACCTCCAATTTTCTCATGGATACAACTTTCCAATCTAGGTAATCTTCCACATGTACCACAACTTCCATGTAAACAATCCCGACTATAAAAATTGTACAACTTCTCTTTCACAAAATATTGTAGGAATGAAATCCCTATAAGACATTGGTGGAACTTGAACACCACATTCTGGTAACATGGTTTTAGAATGAAAATAAGAAAGAATACACTGAAAAATTATCATAATGCATCACAAAATCAACATGTTGCCTACAACAACAAGTGGTGTGAGCGTGGTTGATTTTCACACAAAATGGTTTCAACATTTTTTTAAAATGTTGAATAATTTTAATTTCTGGATGCTCCTATTCAAACTTACGAAAAAATTAATTTTGAGTCATATCTAAGAAATATTTTGGATGTGGTTCACGATTAGTAGAACCAACTCTTTGTGTTACAAAATCTCTTGTATTAGGTGAAACTCGGCATTACCATGCCAAAATTAAACAATTTCTCTTATAGCATCGGATATATCTTTGTCTTTGCATGGTGCTCTAGTAGAAAATTCCTAAAAATCAATGTTATTGGGTGATTGAAGGATATTACCCCTTTCTATTTCTTTCATTATATTTTTTCAATTAACTTTCACCATTCGTCTTATTTTCCTAATCAAACGTTGTTTTTGTTGATTCACTTGCAACAATAGTAACAAATACACAACGCATGACATTACTATCCCTTGTGTGTCTCTTTACACCAAAAGTGTGATATGCATCATGTAAGTTTTCAATAATTACAAAGGTTTGACCATGTATATTAGATGTTTTCAATCCTAAGGTGCTTAATGCGAGGTCTCATTTTATTCAATTTCATCAAACTAACCAGATTGATTATTAGTGTAGGTTATTATTTATCCTTTTATTTATTTATTGGGATAATTCTTACACTTGTGTTATCCCCGCACTTGTTGGGTTAGCTTGCTTAAGTGTACTAATTGTGTGGAGTTAGCTTACTAGTTGTATTGAGTTAGCTTCTTAGTTATGTGGAGTTAGCTTACTAGTATTTTGGAGTTAACTTAAGCTGCCGAGATCAATTAGTTAGATTTCTTCACTACTGATTTAGGTAGTAGTTACACTTCCCTCCTCCTATATGTACATATTTCTTATTGAGTAATTCAATTCATTGTATTGTAATAAATTGAGCATTATGGATTATGATGGGTTTCCATATATGGTATTTTAGAAAAAAAAATCCTGATAATCTAATGTGGTGTGCTATTATCATCTGAGATCATGGCTTATAATAATCTTCTTATCGTTCCTTTCATGGTATCATAGAATATATTATTTAGATATCCATCTGTAAGTTTTTCTTTGTAAGCAAGGGTTTATTATTTTCATGTATTCAAAATTTGTTAGCACTTTTATGTAACATGCATTTTTATGCAAAACAGTGTGTCATTGGATTTAGAAGGTGCCAAAACCCTAGAATCAACTGTAAACTCGACCATGTTTTGAGATAGTAAAATCTAGACGTAGATCTGTACCCTCTGAGTGCATTCTTTTATCCATTGGATATAAGTGTGTACCTTCTGGATGCATTCTTTTACCCTCTACATATTTTTGTTTTAGATGCAATATTTTATCCAATGGATGCAGATCTATACCCTCTCGGTGTATTCTTTTATCCATTGGATATAAGCATACCTTCTGGATGCATTCTTTTACCCTCTGGATATTTTTGTTTTGGATGCAGTCTTTTATCCACTTTGGCTGCAAATTTGTACCCTCTTAGTGCATTCTTTTATCCATTGGATTTAAGCGTGTACCTTCCAGATCTAGTATTTTACCCTCTAGATATTTCTATTTTGGATGCATTCTTTTATCCACTGGACATAGATCTATACCCTTTGCGTGCATTCTTTTATTCATTGGATATAGACGTGTACCCTCTAAATATTTTTGTTTTGGATGAAGTCTTTTATCCACTAGCTGCAGATCTGTACCCTCTTGGTGCATTATTTTATCCATTGGATTTAAGCATGTACCTTTTGGGTGCATTCTTTTACCCTCTGGATATTTTTGTTTTGGATACAGTCTTTTATCCACTGGCTACAGATATGTACCCTCTCGGTGCATTCTTTTATCCATTGGATTCAAGCGTGTACCTTCCAGATGCAGTATTTTACCCTCTAGATATTTATATTTTGGAAGCAGTATTTTATCCACTTTGGACATAGATCTATACCCTCTGGTGCATTCTTTTATCCATTGGATATAGATGTGCACCCTCTGAATGCAATAATTTACCCTCTAGAAATTTAGATTTTGGGTGTGTGCTTTTATCCTTTGGTTGCAATCTTGTATCATGTGGATGCAATATTTTACCCTTCGACATTTGGGTGTCATGTGTAACTTTTTAAAAACATTAGTATTAAAATATTACTTTAAAAACAAAAGCTTCTAGAGCTCATAACTTTTGATCCGTAGCTCAGATTAAGGTGATAGTTTTTTTGAAATTGTGTATTTTTTTGAGATCTACACATTGGTGAAATTTTTATAATCATATTTAAAATGTAAAAGGTACTTTTACTCGTTGTAATATTTACATGCACTCAATTTCGGTTGAGTCCGACATCCTAAACTTTTGGGTGTTGCATTCTTGTATCTATGGGTGTATATATTTATCTCTCTCTTATTCGTTGAGATATTTTGGATCTGTATTTTTGACACTTTTTTTACATGTTGACAACCTCTCTTGTGGGGAGCTATTCTGGTGAAGCCCATTATTAGTTTTTCAGTGTTTGAGTAGTTGATTTTAGAAACTCATACAAATCTATGGTGTCACTCTACCCATTCAACAATATGGGAAGGTGTGGTGTTAATATTGATTTTTGGGTTCCGTGTCCTTTCTTGGTTACGTGTTGATCTTTTGCTTCTTCAATTTTTGTGTCCTTGCCTTTTTACCTTAGTTTTTCTTGGATCATGACACTCGTATTTATTTGGATCTTGTGTCCTTGCCTTGTTTCCTTGGTTATTATTCTTAGATCGTGACACACCTATTTTTAGTAGTTGATCTTGCTTCTTCGGATTTTATGTCCTTTCCTTGTTACCTTAGTTTTTCTTGGATTGTGGCACTCCTATTTATTTGGATCTCATGTCCTTTACTTGTTGTCTTGGTTGTTCTTGGATCATGGCACACCTATTTATAGCATTTTATCAAATTATGTTTAGTTTTTTTGCACTTTCAACATCACTCCATTGATAGTCTCCTTGCATAAAGCTATTACGGTAAAGCCTAGTGTCGCTTTTTTAGTTCTATGATCGAGCAGTGGATTCAGACCATAGTGTGCACCAAAATTATTCAGCATTGTATGAGTTTTTGAAGCTGATCTTCTTAAGATATCTTGCAACGATATTTTTCTCTCTACTTTGTTATTATTGGTTTTGGGTACCTTGCGGTATCTAATTTTCCCAGTTATTGTAAGTTTGTACCTCATTAAGCCCTTTTATCGAGACTCACCTTCTTTTTCACCCACCTAAGCTATGCTTATGGGAGGGTGTTAATGTAGGTTATTATTTATTTATTAGAATAATTCTTACACTTGTGTTAGCCCTACACTTGTTGGGTTAGCTTGCTTAGGTGTACTAGTTGTGTGGAGTTAGCTTACTAGTTGTGTTAAGTTATCTTCTCAGCTATGTGGAGTTAGCTTACTAGTCTTCTGGAGTTAACTTAACTACCAATATCAATTAGTTGGTTTTCTTCACCACTTATTTAGGTAGTAGTTGCACTTCCCTCCTCCTATATGTACATATTTCTTATTGAGTAATTCAAGTCATTGTATTGTAATGTATTGAGCATTATGGATTATGGTGGATTTTTATATATGGTATTTTAGCTCTTTTATTTTTCAAATCTAATGTGGTGTGTTATAATCATCTGAAATCGTGGCTTGGAACAATCTTCTTATCGTTCCTTTCGCTTTGACATATTTGGGAATCATTTAAATTTTCTAAATGATTATCCTAAATTTCGATGGCTTTTCTTCGATTTTCCATTCAAAATTTTGTCATACATTGGTTTCAAAATTTCTCATCGATTTCAATAAAATAATTAGGTTTCTTTAATAAAATCCTAGGTGTTCCAAATTTTTGTTGTCTACAATTTCAAAATGAATTCTTTATTCACATTTTCATTTTCTCCTTCAATTTCAACACCAACTACATCACGAGTATTTAATTCATATTAATCATGAGTATTTAATTCATCTTCATCACAAGTATTTAATTCATCTTCAACATTGATAGTAAAAACATTACCTAGTTCCTCATTGCTTACAATAGTAGGGGTTGAAGATGAACCTCTTTTTGATTCACGAAGTTTCCGCATTCACTCTGAATCTTTCAATCTTTTTGCCTCTAATTCCTCCAGGTTTTTTTACTTATTGATTTCCTTTTTGAACTTTGTTTCTTGTCTCCCATGATGTTTCAATCGATGTAGGACAACTCCAAATGATGCAGGGAACCTTAAAAATAGTAAAAAAATAGCTTCCGATGACAAGAAAAAAGTGCAAAAGGTGGTATAATTTCACGAAATTCATACAGTCAGGTCAGAGAAAAAAACACATGGTGAATTGGATGTTGGGATTTGTGTAAATATGATTCTAAGAACCATGTTCACATTTTATAAACCACGATCATGATTTATGAACCGCGATAGAAGTTCTTTGCAATAGGTCTATTTAGAACCGCAAATGCAGTCTGATCAGTATCATCAAATTTGACACTCAAGGCTCGAGAAATCTCTTTTTTTCAAACCTGAGCTTTAGGAGATCATTATGGCATGTGAAATGCCAAAAACATCAAATTTTCTCTTTTGCAAACTTGAACCATGTCAAAAAATCAAAAACATGTCACAAAAATGGTACCATCACGTAGGGGATACTATTAGCTTCATATAAATATTGATTTTAAAGTGAATAGAATATGATAAATATCATTTTATAATTTTTTACTAATAGTAGGTCTTTAAGACACTTTTTCCTGTGAATGTTCATGTCTACGTTTAAGACTACAACTTTTGTTTCACTTGTCAGAATGTGATAAAACCTATACCATCCCAATCGTGCAAAAATTATATACACGTTCAAAAAATATATTTGATTTCAATATTTTTGATGAAGTTATAATGGAAAATAGAAAGTGATCCATTTTATTTATGTTTTTAAACCACTTTCACGGAAAAAAATCATTAAAAAAATATTGCTCAAAAAATACAAAATAAAATCTATCCCAAGATAGACAGTGGCATCTAAATTTTCACCAAAGGAAAAAAATATCAAGTTTTGGTCATCCAAATTACGGGCAAATGGACTGCAATCTTATAGTTTTTTTTTTAAATACCAAGTCATTGAATTTCAAGTGTTTAATATAGATAAACTTGTCCATTTTTTTAAAAAAATAGTAGTTTAGGAACTAGATTACTGGATGTTCTTGTTCATATTTATATATCTTTTCTAATTTTGAGTGCACACATTGCTAACAATCCCTACAAGTCGAGATTGTGTTGTTTTTACAATATGACATCCACTTATGACCCCTTTTTGGCCCCCAACCTTTCTAGACTCACCCCAAATTATCATTGTAGATAGGTATTCTCATCATTGACTTCCTTTGAGTTATTACGTTTACATGTATCTTATCATTACAATTTGGATGCTTACATCTTGTTTTCCTTGGGAAACTTGATTTAAGTTTCAAGTTGTATTGTTACACTACTTGCATAAATAACAACTTATTTATTAACTTGACTTAGTTTTTATCTCAACATTGTCTCGAGTCTTGGAAAATGACATTACATTGTTAGTATTACGGTGACATAATTTTGATACTAAAAATCTTTCCTTTGTCTACGAATCTTGATTTATGTATCCAAATAGTGTTGTGTTTCTCGCATTGGTAGCCTCCTTTTTCATAACTTGGACTTTGTTTGTTTCTATAAAAACAATTAGTATACCTTGTTGGGGATTACATCAACACCTTCTTAGTACTTAGGCCTTGTTTATATCAAACTTGACCTAAGTGGTGATATCGTGTTGTCACTATTTGAACCTAGCCTACCATTTGATGGTGTGTTTTGCATAAGGAGTAGGTTCCTTTAGGTTGGATTGGTTTACCAAACTTACATGATTATGCCTTGTGTTTGTTCATCGTATTGATCTATTTTTCTAGGTTAATCTGTGTTAGATCCTTGGATTCTTTATTCTTTGTCACTCAACATTATTTGACCAATTTTCAAAGCATTCTTTAACAAATGTTATGACAGTCATGTTATAGGATTGTATCCTAGGTTTATTGTATAATTGATCACATTCAAAAAAATATTTGTAGACACCTTAGTATGCCCCATATCACAAGGATGACATCTAAGATATTGGGTTCTAATATTTTATTGACCGTGATTTAGGACCCCTCTTTTCTATGGTAAAAGACACATATGACTTAATTGATCATAGTGGTGATGAGGAAGACTCACCTCGGGATGATTTTGAGTTTGATCCCGCATGCTTAGATGACTTCCTTTACCTTAATAAGGATAGGGTACTCGCACGGGTGGTAGACTTACATGCCAAGATGACACTCGAATACAAATTTATTCCACCTACCTATATCACCTATGAAGAAGAAGAAGCGCAACATCCTCTTATTAACTTCGATGATGAATTAAAACAAGGACATGCCTCTACTTCATATCACCAAAACAATAACATTAAAACCAAGGTACCCAAACACATGAGTGGTTATGAATTACCACCTCTTAAGATACCTCAAAAAGCTAGGATAAAGCGCAAGTGTAAAGAACCACCTCTTATGCGTGAAAATCAAGAAGGACCTAAAGACAACGAAGTCACTATCCAGCAACAGATACTAACCCTTATAAAAAAATAGCTAGTCTATCTTCCCATGTGCAAAAGGACACAGATAAACATGCACATCAAGAAAGACCTAAGGCTAAACATAACAAGCTTCACACTAAATACAAAGAGGGTGAAATGTCAAAATATAGCAGGATGTACATGCCATCTTCAACTACTTAAGAAAAACTCTTCACACAAGAGTTTTAATCCATGAAGATTATACTTACGAGCCTCCAAGAAAGTAATGTGGGACATAGAAAAAGTATCAATTCAAAGAACTATGTCCTTATCCCTTTGACAAGGCTATGTTGCATACATCGTTCCCTAAGAATTTTGATTTCCCCAAATTTGACAAGTACAAAGGGAAGGGTGACCCATGTGATCACATTAAGGACTTCTACATGGCGTGCCAAGAAGTGGCTTATAGTGACAATTACCTCATATGCCTCTTCCCACGAAGTTTAGGAGGTCAAGCTTTGGAGTGGTTTCTCCACATCCCTAAGGGGTCTATCTTTACATGGCCTGAGTTAGCAGAGAGATTTGTATAAAATTTCTCATTCAATGTCAAAAGTGATGTCACTATGTTAGACTTATGTAGTGCGAAGTAAAGACGTAATGAAACTTTTTCTAGTTTCTTACAATTATGTTGTGGGCTAGCTAGTTGTTTCCCTTGTTCAATCCTAGAAATGTAATTACTTAGAATTTTCTTACCCAATTTAAACCTAGATATTAAGTTTCATTTACAAATGCATTGTCAGTAACTTGGAATAAGTTATAGAAAAGGGTACCCGAATCAATAAATTTTTATCGCAAAAGGGACATTGAAACCCTTTTCAAATACAACCAAACCTCCAAACCTACGGGAAAACCTAAATTTTTCAAAAAAAAAAAAAACATCATAGGAGATGATACTATAGATTCTAAACATGTCCAGGTAGTACAAATTTGTCCTCTTTTTAAACTCTCTAAAGGTCCAATTCAACCTTGTCGTCAAACTTCGGTGATCACTCCTATCATAGACTCCCTGTCCACAATCTTGAAACAACTTGACACAATGAATATGGTCCAAGACCTAAAACAGGTTTCATACGCGAGATGATGCACCTAAACCGTCATGGTATAAAGACCATGATTATTGTGTGTATCATCGTGTCAAAGGACACAAATATAAAAGTTCCTTAAGCCAAACACTTTTTTTCCAATAACTTATTAAAAGTGGAGAGATTGAATTAGATTAACTTGAGCCTCATCAAACACCCAATCAAAAGATGGGAATATTCAAAGAACCATTTCCTAAACATAACAAACAGGAAACAAAAATTCGGATCAAGTCCAATCTTCCAATGATTACAGAGCCACCAATTACATTATGGTCAAACCAGTAACCCATTCAATTCACTTATCAGTTGTATTCATTCTTCCAATGAGCATGTGAATTTCATAAGAATCAAGAGTAGATATTGTGTTCCGATAATGTTGCGCACTCATCTCATGATTATGGAACCTCCTCACCTACCCCTCAAGATAGTTAATATGAAATTTTAGAACAACTTGAGAAGACCACTGCTAAGATTTTTATCTTAGATCTTCTCAAGATATTGAATGTTCATAAATACATCCTCTACAAAACACTTTAGGGGTTAGGAGTGTCGACCAATATCGATTTGTCACACCTCCAAGTGGTGGTCATGAACCTTACTCCTATGGAACACATTTCCTTTAACCAAAGTGAAATTCCACATGAAAAACAAACACATAACCTACCCCTATACCTAGAGACATTTGTTACTTGAAGAAAGATAAAGAGAGTACTTGTTGACAATGGGTCTGGTTTAAACATTTGCACCTTGAAGTTGGTTAAACAACTGGGACAAATAGAGGTAGATTTAGATTCTCACGTCACCACCATCACAACATATGATAATGCAGAACGTGAATTAGATAGTATATTAGTGTTTCCTATGGAAGTAGGGCTAACATATCATGACACTAAGTTTTATGTCCTCAACTTAGATCTTCCATATAATAGGCTCCTAGGCCACCCATCGATATGTCCCTGCAGGTTGTACCCTCAACCTTTCATTAGTGCATCAAGTTATATCATAACGGGAAAATAATAACCATTCCATGAAATCCAGAACCATTCACTCATTAAAAGGAATTAAATAGTTTTTCTCGGGAATCATATGAATGTCCTTCTGCATGGATATATTTTTACCACTACAAACCGAAGCTCTAAAGGCTCGTGTTAACCCAGACACACTAAGTGCTAGTGATAAAAGTGTTCCTGCTTTTGTTTCTCCCTTTGCTACATGGGATTTGAAAGTCCTATAAAATTTCCCAATTGAAGAGTATAACCTCCAATAGGCTCTTCTAGTCTTTGACCTTTCATTATCACCAAAAATGTGGGGCAGACCAAGTTTCCAATTCAAGAGCTCTCGGGATAGCTGTGCTAGTCCTTTTGAGAAATTTTTTCCTCACAGCCTCTTATCAGATGAGAAAATATTGGATTCACCTACAAATTGGATCCCTAAAGGTACAAAAGCTTCAAGTCACCAAGCTCTAGAATATATCAAAGCTCACGAATGATGTATGTCATGGGTTATAAAGGATATGGGTGTAGCATAGATGAGACAATGAAGATTAGAGCATATCTTGATTCTCTATTACAAACCAAATAAACACAACCTCGGTATTAGGCCTCATGGAATTCCACCCTCAGAAATCAATAATACCTCTTTAGAATGTGAAAATATCTCATCTAATTCAGATAGCAATGCAAATTCCTATTATAGCCTATAGAAAGATCTTGCCTCCACAAACCTTTTTCTGGATATAGTCGTTTTATCCTGTAAAATTGACAAGGGCAATTTTGCAGGTAACCATACCAAAATTCTATTTCAGTCCTTCATAAGGTCTATTAACGTTCTGAATGGCCTAGAACTACCTCCCAAAAAATCAACTTTTGAGAACTTGGTCATTTTCAACCTTTTTGGGTTAGGCGCAAGAACCATTGCTGCAACATCTTACAAAACTGCGCCCATCTTTTCCTTTGGTGCACTTCCTAGAGTGTCAACACTCCAAATGTTGCACCTCCCAAAAGTGCACATAAGCGCACCCATCATCCTATCGACACATCCAAACCCGCGCCTAGGTGCAATCTCCTCCATGTCGACGTCTCTCTTAGTTCACCAAATAAAAAAGTGGTTGGTGCATTTTAATTCAGAGACTTTTTTATATATATGCACATTGAACCTTTCATTTTCACAAGTTGAAAATCGTGAAAATTATTCCTCTACGCCTATCGTTATCCTGTCATCCCGTGCTTGCCATTCGTCATGATCATGTACCCCACTTCTTTCATTCCTCATTATTTATACCAGGTAAGTGGTTTCTACGACCCTTGTTTTTGTTTTTATGGATGTTGGGCTAGGTGAATAGGGTTATGTGATAAAGGAAATGAATCTAGAAGAAAGGGATAACACCATTTGCAAACCCAAGTACTCAACTACAAGTCCCCTTCTCCTCCTTCCAGATCTGCAAATCTGGAAGGCTCTACCACAAAATGAGCCAAAACCCATTTGTCCCTTACTCCCTGCCTTGCTAGGTTTTCCCTCCTGGACATCAAAGTCTAAGCCAAACGAGTGAAAATCATAAAATAGAGCAAACAACCCATTGTTTTTCTTGGCGCAATCTTCATTCATGTTACATCAAACACAGTCGCACCATAGGCACATTGTCCCTACATGCAGCATAAGCCTTTCCCACGCCTTATAAAACATTGCAAAATTCCTAAGGTGCAAGCGCTGGCGCCAAAGCAACTACAACAACACTGCATGTTGTGTAAACCCTTTCCCGCCATACAAACTAAACCCTTTGGCACACTTGACCTTTGTGTTACACCTTCGCAAATGTGCTTAGCACACCTCACCCTCATGTAGCATCTACCACATCTGCGCCAATGGTGCACCCTAAGACCCTACTACACCAAACAAATTTGTGCCCAGTTAAAACACTTCCTATGTGCTAGCGCATATTCCTTGACATCAACATCTAAATGTTGTGTGTAGCCTTTCCGTGCCCCACGCCCCTTTTGCGCTACTTTCCCCCATGCAACACTCAATAAAAGTGTGCCTTAATTTTCAAAACCCCTGCAGCCTACAGTAAGGATGCGCCTTGCTCCCAAAGGCTCATAAGTTGATAATTTTTCATTCTGCAAAGATTTTATGGACAACTTGATGGCTAACATGGCCCTTCTATGTTGGAACTCTCTGATTCTTCTTGTAGAGAAAAATTAATCCTCGATTGCACTTATGTCTTCATCAAGTAAGAAGCCAACTAAGTCCAAAGGCAAAGCCAAGTGATAGAGCAAGAAATGAAGTATAAATACCAAAAGTTCAGGATGCCTGACTCACTTGCGGAGTGCAATCTTGATATTAGAGATTCAGAACTTGGGCATATTTACATGGACGACTTTTGGGCCAGAACCAAGAAGGTCACAGGTAGCCCATGGATGGATAAACTAGTTGGTAGTGGTCTACACTTTGTTGCAGGGCTCCCAGTGAGCACAATTAATAATGAATTCATCATGTTGGTGGGCCGTTGTTACAACAAGGACACAAGATGTGTCGAAAATGAGGAAGGCAAAGTGATAATCAACCTCATAGCCTGACACTTTGAAATTATCTTGGGCATCCCCCACCATAGACATTTTGTGGCAGTAAGTCAAGAAGACTGCATGAAGACTTGGACCGATAATGAGGACAAGTGCATGTAGATGATGAACGAGGTGTACCTCAAGAATAAAAAGGTGGCAAGTAGGTGGCCCCAAGTCATTCATCGTAGTGATTTTTTAGAAGAGCTGAGTGACATGATCACCTTCCTAAGTAGAGTACATGGGCTCCCTGATGCCCATTACTTTCACAAGTGGATGCTCAGGTATTTGGAAACAATGAATAAGAATGTGTCCGATCAGCATTTTGGTGGGGCAACATTATCAGTGATACAATCTCAAACAACTTCAACGATTTTCAACAATTGGGAGGTTCTATATGAACTCCTATGTAGTATATACAATTGCCTCAGAGAGAGACTACCCAAGGTTGAATCAGTATGGGGTATGGCCCCAAGTCAAAATATACGAATACTATCTAGAGTTGAGGCTCGAGAACAACATAACTCAGTTCAACAAGATCAATGATGTCTTCTTCTATGGCATCATCTACCTCTTGAGGCCCAACATGACTCATGATCAGACAAGCAAATGCATGATCACCGCCACAAGGAATTAGGGAGTGTTGTTTACGTAATTCCCCACCTTTACCTATCTCGTAGCTGTGACTTCTTAGAGAACCCACAAGATTTCCGAGATATGCGGGGCCAAAACTAATCCTTCTAGAGCTGTCAAGGTAGCTTATCACCTATCACGAGAAGTGTATGAAGTAGAAGAAGGGAGGAACTCCATTCCCCCTCACAGATTGGTAGGTACACATGCCCTCACAAAGTAAAGCTCAGGAGATGTATGCGGAGCTTGAATTGCTCAATTTGAAGCATAATTTCTGGCAAAGTGAACCTTTGATCCTCATGGTTGCCTTCTATGGGAAAATATCGATCCTATCCATAGTCCTCAAATCAAGGATATCTACATCGACTTAAATCATGAATTCGAACTCAGATGAAAGGATCACTCTGGCTGGCCCTGGTAGAGATCATTCAATATGGCGTGGCCATCATCCCAAAGGATTTCCTAGAAACTGATCAGGAAATTGATCAAGTTTACCTAGACATGGAAGGGGATGATTGGTTGTTCACAGATATTGACAGGAACAAAGCACCCCAGACCATCCAAGAAAGGGTTCAACCTACTCTGCAACGCACAGCATTGGTGTAAGAAAAATGGTATCATCTATCTTGGGGTAGATTTTATCACATCTCCCCTGGGCAATGCACCCACCAGGCAAAACACTTGCCTAAAGGCAAAGGGAAAGATAAAGTGGGAGAGGCAAGCACTACTCAAGAGAAAGCTCCTGAAAGCCCTCCTACTACCACAGAAGAGAAAGTTGTGGACTTAGTGTCCCCAGGAAAAGAAGAAGCGGTAAGTGCTCCAATGGACACATCCACTCAGGATGTTGTCATAACTACAACTGGCGAGGTACCAACTATTCCCTCTCTCGCTCCCTTCACCTCATCATGTCACTCATACAATCGCTCCTTTGGTTATCTTATCCTTCATCTTTTTTTCTTTCCCCCTCCCTCTTCCTCAATCTTCTCTTAACTTGCGGATCTATCCCCAGCATTTCTTCCCTCATCTTGTAGATCCCTTTTGCCCCCATGGCCTATTCTCTTGTAGTGACTCCTAATCCCACGAGTGTTTGTGTGTCGGCCCCTTTTCCATGCCACCACCAAGTGTTTCGACATACTTCCTCATGTCCAATGCACGATTGTTCTTCCTTCCACCCATGTTTCTTCTTCGTCCTCTGGTCCCACTCCCATAAGTCCAAGCTAGATCTCAGACCACCTAAGCCAACACAAGAGGAAAGTCCCTATTGCACCCATGGACTTATCTCGTCATCCCAACTAAAGGACCAAAGAAGCAAAAGGTGATAACTCACTTTGCAAAAATTACTTCAGGTGAAAGGGTTATGGAGATAGCCTACCGGATCCCATAAAGAAGAAACACAATCTATCTCCTATAGATTTTACAATGACCAAGGTCACAATGGGAACATCATCAAAGAGCCTGGAAGGAGAGGCCTTATCATCTGTGATGCCCTTTACAAGAAACTACAAGATGCAAAGGAGAAGAAGAGAATTTTAAAGGAACAAAACAAACATCTTCTCCAATCTCTGCAAAGAATGGGCAATGCACCTCCTATAGCTGCCACTGAAACTCTTGAAGTCCTTAGTCAGGAGAAGATAAATGAATACACCAAGATTGGTGAACAAGGTGCAGCAGTGTCCTCCTGGAGAGAGTAGATCCTCAGAGACAATGAGGAAGTAATCACGAAGTTCACAGGCCTCTACCAAAGTATAGATAAGGCAAACAATGAACTCCAGGCAATAGCAGGACCTATCTCCAAAGAGTTGGACCATGCCAGGTTGCAACATGAGACATTCCAAAAATGGTTTACTTTCGACCGATGACTTGTTAAAATTTAGCATCATTGATCACCCGTGAGCACACAACAAAGTGCTTGTCACTTTAGACTATCGGGTTGATCAAATGGAGTTTGTCCTAGAAAAGATAGAAAAAATCAAGGAGGAAGCCCTAGATGTGAAACATCAAATGGAGCAGATTGTCTTGAGGATGTCTCCAGGGTTACTTAGTGCATCGTTCACCTTGAGAGAAGCAAATGACACTATTCATATTTTCAAGGGAATTACATCACAAGGTTTGACGCCAGAGGTCACTTTTGACCGAGAATCTATTAACAACCTTATGGCTTTCTACGATTTCATCGGGTATTTGATAGAGGCAGGCAACAAATACTTCAAGCTCCCTGATAGGCTTAGAGATGAATGAGAAACTTGTGAAGTTATCGAAGATCACACAAAAGGTCCCGATCATGATCAACTTTAGAAGATGATCAACAAGTTCATGGAGTATCGAGCTCAGTATCATATCACCTCTCCAGAGTAGAAGCAAGACACTCCATTCAAGCAAAGGGATGATGATGAATAGGCTTCCTCCTCCTGGGATAAATCCCATTTTTGTAAAATTATTTAAAAGTATGTTGGCACACACGATGACATCATCCATGTTGCACCATGGGATGTTGTCATCCACAAAATTGCCCTAAAGTCAACATTTGACTTTTAGATATTTTGTAAATAAGTTGTTGGCTCCTTTTTGTCTTCTTTCTCCTTCTCCTTCTATAAATACTTGGATACTTGTAGTATTCAGGTGTGGACAATCTTGTATGAAAAATAGAAGTGAGGAGAGAAAGACTTTGAGCTTTCTTGTAATAGAAGAAAACATTAATACAAATATTGAGACTTTGTGCTGAATACATGTGTTATATGCATTAGATATTTCTTACGTCAGATCATGTGTTTATTCTGTTAGATTCATATCTACTTTTGTCATTTTGTTTATTAGTATTGCTTTATTTGTTTATGTGAGTAAGTTTGGCTCTATTTACTACCGGCCCAAAACATAAACCCTCTGACCTTTCTACTTTGGAATTCATTTCTTTTCTCCCTTCAAATCCATCTTTCTTCCATTCCTTCCTTCATTCCTTTTTGTTCTTTGTCGGAACTAACTCTACTGGGATGAGATCCCAAACCCCCCTGAAGGTAGAATATTGTAGGACTTGCACAGATTCCTGCTGGTAGAATAGCAATAAACCAGTTTCACTTTGCTGTCTCAAAGAGGGGCTATGCCCTGCACACTGTTGGCCTATCTATCCATAGATCTACCCACCCAACAAATTTTCGGACCAACAATTTTTGGCGACTCCGCTAGGGATCAAACTAAGAAAATAAATAAAAAACTGTCAAAGTCACTACCAGTTTGAAAATTTTAACCCTTTGTTAAAATCTAAAATTTTTGCAAAAGTGACCCAAAATGAAAATTTTCTTAGCATATCTATAGATCTAGACCAGTTAGAAACCTTTAGTTCATTGAGTTTTTATAAAAACACCTCTGTATATTTCCGTAGATCTGAGATCTTGATATTTTTACAAATATTTTCAAACCCTTGCAAAAATCAAATCTAAGATCTGAAAATCAGCTTACTGAAATTATCCCACTTTTTATCCCTACTAATCCTTGTCATTAAACTGCAATCGAGTTGTTTAAAAAAGGGATAAATTTAAGTATTTAGAAAAGTGCATGCTTGCTGATTTTTTCTAGAAAAATCAGAAAATCAGCAAGTACAAACAAAAAGATTATTATAAATCTACTCCAAATTATTGCCGATCTGAGCAGATACACTGGCGGGTGAACCATTTACCCATAGTAGAAGAGCTCGTGGAGAATTTGATCCTATTTTTGATCTACTTCAGAGGCACAATTTCAGTATTACACCAAGCATGTTTCTCATCGCTGAGTTCAGCTGATCGGTCAGCAAGAAGTGCCTCGCCTCCATGAAAGAACCGGTTTTCACAAGGAGCTTCCACGTCAATTTGCAGTGCCTGTTACTAAGCGGAACCGCACTCCTAGCTCACGTCCTCTTTCTAGCTTTTCAAATGGCAGTACCATGGGGAAACGCTATGGGTCCTCTTGCATTGCCACATCCAGTTCATGCACTCCCTCATGGAAACTGCAAGAATTTCCCAAGATTTGATGGGAGTGGAAATCAAAGCACAAATGCACATATATCTGCATTCATTATGTCATGCAACATCCTAGATGTGACCCATGAAGACATGTCGGTATGCCTCTTTCTAGAGACCTTGCAAGGGCCTACAGCAGAGTGGTTCCAACACTTATTGGCCAGATCTATCACCAGTTGGGCCACATTACGAACTACATTTGAAGATAGGTATAAGCCTTTAGAAGACACATTTGCATTACTGTCAAAGATTACTCACTTGAAGAAGGAGGCCAATGAAACCATGCATGATTTTATCACCCATTTAAATTTGCTGATTAACCATGTGCCACCTGCCATGTTGCCAACACCAGAAAATCAAAAGTGTTTCTTTGTGAATGCCATGAGTTCAAGAGTAAGTTTCTTACTTTTACAAGAATAAATCACCACCTTGGTCCTCGCTCAAGCTGCAGCCATTCGGATAGAGGATAACCGCTTATATCTAGTGAGTTAAAATGAGAACCGTCCAAACCAAAGGCTTTGACTCCTTCTCAAGCCACTTCGTCAGATCCAGCATTCTAAAAGATGGCAAATGACTTGCTCGCATTAAAGAAGCAATTAGCTCAAGATTCATCTACCACTCCATACCGAGATATCCCATAGAGGAACTTCACTCCCAACAACACCCCACAAAGGTCATGTTTGGCTGTTGTTGCTCCAAGGTTAACACTTGAGGCCCCTCCAGTTAATGCCTTGGTCAAGATCAAAGAATATGAGCAACTTATGAAGAACCTTCATTGTAAGGTGAAGATGAACAAGATGTCGGTGAACCGGCTTGGTGACTCTACGATTGGGTATATGGAATTTGAAGATGAGGAATCTGATGAAGAGGAAGGTACCCAAGGGTATGCAAGTGGCCAGTCATATGTTGTTTTCACCCGCTCACAAGGAAAAGAAGTAGAAGTTGATGCCAGGATATAAAAGGAGAATACTTTGTGTCGAACATGCTAAAAGAGGTAGTCCTCTTCCTGTTCAACCTCCTATTAAACCTTTTGTGAAGAAACCTTTTCCTCCTATCTCTCCTCCAAATCAGCCTTCTTTCGTTCCCATAAAGACCCTCTCCTCCAAATCATCCTTCTTTCATTCCCATAAAGACCAGTAACCCTCCCCTACCATCACGAAATGAAGGAATCATTCCTCCGTCAACGTAACCCTTGGTCGCATTCAACATAGTAGATCACGCTAAAAAGACCAAGATTCAAATGTCTGAGGCTGAATATCTTCAGTCTAACCCTGAGTAGCTTGTAAGATTAACTAAATATATCCAAAGCCAAGCTATCGTCCCCTCTCCTGTCTCCCTGAAAGGAATCCTTTTTGTTCCTCCTACATCTCGCATAAATGTTGCCTCAACTTTTACATTAGGCAAAATTGAACCTTTTTATCTCTCCCTCCTAATCAATGGTCACAAGCTAAGTAACTGCATAATTGATTAGGGGCTTCTGATAATGTCATGCCAACAAAGGTCACCCATGCTTTGGGCCTCACTCTTACCAAGCCTTTCGGTAGATGTTACTCCATGGAAACCAAACAGGTTCCATTAATTGGTCAGATTAAAGATGCACAGATTCGCATTTGTAGCATTCCTAGAGAAAAGGGTAAAGATGACCATCCTCATTACTAATATTCTAGCAACATATGGAATTTTACTAGGGAGAAGTTTTTACAAGGAAGTCGGTGGAGAGATTCATATGGACTAGTCCAAATCTAGAATCCCCGTCAAAGGAGTAATGCAGACATTGGAGCTTGAATCACAAAAGAAGTACCTGGTCACCAACTCTGATGACCCCAAGGCCTAGATTCTCTTTGAATCATCAGGGATGGGGAACTACTTCTTATTCATTGAGTCTGATAGAATGGATGTTCTCGTCTAGGAGGAGGACCTTAACAAGATATGGACGCTACAGTTTGATGGTAGTTGTGCAACAAGTGGATGTGGCACTGGAGCCGTCCTGATATCTCCTGAAGAGGAGATTTTCCCTCTTTCTTTCAAATTGTAGTTTTTCAATACAAACAATACTGTTGAGTATGAATCTTTGCTACTCGGCATGCAAGCTGCAAAGGAAAGAGGAATCAAGAACCTAAAAGTACAGGGTGACACCAAACTAATTGTCAATCAGGTAAAGGGAGTATACCAGGTAAAAATGACAGACTCAGGCACTACCACAATGCAGTATGGGACAGCATTGAGGAGTTCGATGCCTTCTCAATCAAAGTGGTTCCACGAGCCCAAAATGACATGGCCGATTCATTGGCCGTCTCTACCTCACTTATGCTCCCTCACCCAGGGCTGAAAACAGACACATATACCATTGAGGTAGTCTTTCACCCAAGTGTGCCAGACAATTCTCACCACTGGCAGGTATTCAATGATGACAATCAGCTTATTACTTTCCTAGAGAAAGCAGACAATTTCAATGAGCTTCATTTTGAAGGATCTACTTCGGTATGTCGTGAGTCCATCACTGGTCAAGAAAATGAATCAATAGAAGGTGGAGGCATCTATCAGCTCAAGGGGAACAAAATTCTGAAAGGTTTAGTCTCCCTGGAATGATTGTTTGACAAGCATGACCGCTTCATTAAGAATGGTCTTATGCCAATCTAAAGTCATTCAAGCTTAAGGACATTCAAAGATGACATCCCGTTAAAGGACGAGGGCGACGTCAAACTCTTTCACCGAAATAGTGGCACTACAATCCTAAGATCTTGGGTACCATCCGGTAGAAATACAAAAGATGTTGGATGTGAGAATTATCTTTCCTATCCATCATAGTACTTGGGTCATGCAAACATTATGCCCGTGTGAAAGAAGAATGGTGAAATACGCATATGCGTAGATTTTCGAAACCTGAACCAGGCATCCCTGAAGGACAATTATCCACTACCCATAATGGATCAGGTTCTACAAGCAATAACTGGTTTAGAGATGTTGTCCATGCTCGATGGTTTTTGGGCTATAATCAGATTGAGGTCTCACCTAAAGACCAATTCAAAACAACGTTCACTACTCCCTGGGGCACATTCACCTACAACAGGATGTCTTTCGGCTTGACCAATGTCGGTGCCACCTTTTAGTGAGCTATGGACTTCACATTCAAAGGTATGATGGGGAAGGTCATCATAGTTTATCTGGATGACTTAACTGTGTTCTCTAAAAGTGAAGTGATCACTGTGATCATTTGGAGTAGGTATTGGTTAGATGTCGAGAACACGGAATTTCCTTGAATCCAAAAAAGTCTATTTTTGGGGTCACTGAAGGAAAGTTCTTTGGGACACGTGTCGCCAAAGGAAGGAATAAAGATAGACATTGAAAGATTCAAGGCTATTCAAAGCCTTACCTTTCCCACAAGCAAGACCGGTGTTCACTCCTTCTTCGAAAGGTGAATTTTCTCAGACGCTTTGTTCCAGACTTCACTGAAAAGACTCATCACATATCAAATATGATGAAGGGGTCACAAACTTTCGATGGAGTGAAGAAGGAAAGATGTCATTTGAGGATATAAAAGCCTCTGTTGCTCATGCACCAATTTTGGTATGCCCCGACTTCTCCAAAGATTTCATCATGTACAGTTATGTGTCTGCATATCTGTATCTGCCATCTTAATGCAGAAGAACTCTGAGGATGTTGAATCCCCAATCACGTTCATGAGCTCCCCTCTCAAGATTCATGAATTGAAGATGTCTCAGTTAGAAAAACATGCCTTCGTAGTAGTCAAAGTAGTCAAGAACTTCCGGTACTACATCCTAAACTCTCATACGGTAGTGTTGGTTCCTGACACACGGTAGTTAAGTCTATCCTAACTCAACAAGAGTTAGGAAGCTTACGAGGGAATTAGATCGCAAAGGTCCAAGAGTATGATCTAGACATCAAACCAACCAAGTTGGTAAGGGGTAGAGGCCTATGTCAGCTCATGGCTGAAAATAAAGATTCAGGAGATCCTGAAGAGAAAGTTGATTACATCGACGGAGCGCAGGGTGAACTAAAGAAAGTTGATTCTCTACCTATGGTTCTATTTGTTGTGACCAATGATGAGTGGTATTCTGACATCACTTTCTTTCTCACTTACGGTGAGTTTCCAGCCCATCTAACTTCAAAGGAGAAGCGGACAGTAAAGCTCAGGGCAGCTAGATATGTCATATGGGATGACGGTTTATACAAGCATGGGATTGATGGCATCTTCTTGTGATGCGTTGACAAGCCACATCAGGTGAAGTTACTAGAAATCTTTCATGATTTAGCCTGCGGTGGTCACTTTTCCTCTTTTGTCATAGCACATAAGATCATTCGGGCCAGGTACTACTGGCCAATGTATTTCAAGATACAATACGACTACCTAGGTAGTAAAATGTGAGCTCTACCAACAGTTCATTGGTAAACCAAAATTGGTTGCTTTTCCCCTCAGGCCCGTCATTATTGATGAACCATTCAGGCAATGGGGAATTGACTTTATTAGAGAACTCCATCCCCAATCAAGTTTCAGACATAGTTATGTCCTAATAGCAATAGATTACTTCACCAAATGGGTGGAGGCCATACCTGTTAAGAATGCCACCTCTAAAGTTGTTTGCAACTTCATCAAAGAAAATATCATTGTGAGATTTGGCATCCCACACAAGATTATTGCTGATAATGCTTCCAAATTCTCCTCGCGGAAGTTATTGGTTTTTTCTATGAATACGAAATAACCTTTTCCCATGCCTCATATTATTACCGTCAGGAATTGTCAGTGAATCCAAATAAAAACCTAGTGACTATCATACGGAAGCTAGTCGATGAGAATCAGCGGTCATGGCACAAGTCATTGTATGATGCTTTGTGGGTAGACCATATTACCCCAAACAGTCTCTCGAAATGTCACATTTTCAAGTGTTATATGGAATTGATGTTGAGATCCCTATCTCCATGGAACTCCTTGCTCTACGCTTGGCACAAGCGATCGAAGATGAAACTTTCCAGAATTCTCTTGAAAAGAGGATCATGTATCTAACAGAACTTGAAGAAAAAAGGGTAAGGGTGGTTGATAGGATCACCAAACATCAGAATAAATTCAAAATACTATTCGATAAAAAGGCCAAGCAGAGAGATTTCTAGGTGGGAGATCTTGTCCTCCTATGGGACAAGCGAAGAGAACCAAAGGGCATGCACGGAAATTTGATTCTCTTTGGAGAGGGCCATTCAAGATCAGATAGCTGAATGGAGAGAGTAGCTTCTATCTCTCGTATCTAGATGGAACTAAACTCCCACTTCCCTATAGTGGGAAACATCTCAAAATATTCAGGAAGTAGAGCTTGCTCTCTTCTTTATACAGTTTTCTTTAGTTGTGTGTTTGTTTTTGTCGTGTGTTTGCTTTCTGTATGTTGTGTGTTTTCCTTTCTTTTTGTCACCCTTGTTTTTGACTCTGTAACCCAATGGATAGGCACATGAAAATCTAGGATTCTCTACCCTTAAGCTTCACTCGAAGATAGTCCCCAGAAAGAGCCATTATCCTGTAAAATTGACAAGGGCAATTTTACAGGTAACCATACCAAAATTCTATTTCGGTCCCTTGATAAGGTCTATTAATGTTTTGAATGGCCTAGAACTCCCTCCCAGAAAATCAAATTTTGAGAACTTGGTCATTTTCAACCTTTTTGGGTTGGGCGCAAGAACCATTGCTGCAACATCTTGCAAAACTGTGCCCATCTTTACCTTTGGCGCACTTCCTGGAGTGTCAACACTCCAAATGTTGCACCTCCCAAAGGTGTGCCTAAGCGCACCCATCATCCTGTCGACACATCCAAACCCACACCTAGGCGCAATCTCCTCCATGTTGACATCTCTCCCAGTTGCCAAAGGAAAAAGTGGTTGGCACATTAAATGCAGACTTTTCTATATATATGCACATTGAACCTATCATTTTCACAAGTTGAAAATCATGAAAATTATTCCTCTACGCCTGTCATTATCCTGTCAGCATGTGCATGCCATTCGTCATGATCGTGGACCCCACTTCTTTCCTTTGTCATTATTTATACTGGGTAAGTGGTTTCTACCATCCTTGTTGTTGTTTTTATGGATGTTGGGCTAGGTGAATAGGGTTATGTGATAAAGGAAATAAATCTAGAAGAAAGGGATAACACCATTTGCAAACCCAAGTACTCAACTAAAAATTCCCTTCTCCTCCTTCAAAATCTATAAATTTGGAAGGCTCTGCCATAAAATGAGCCAAAACCCATTTGTCCCTTACTCCCTGCCTTGCTAGGTTTTCCCTCCTGGACATCAAAGTCTAAGCCAAACGAGTGAAAATCATAAAATAGAGCAAACAGCCCACTATTTTTCTTCGGCACAATCTTCATTCATCTTACATCAAATACAGTCACGTCATAGGTGCACTGTCCCTACATGCAGCATAAGCCTTTCTCGTGCCTTATAAAACATTGCAAAATTCCTAAGGCGCAAATGCTGGTGCTAAAGAAACTATAACAACACTGCATGTTGTGCAAACCTTTTCCGTGCCACGCAAACTAAAACTCTTTAGCACACTTGACCTTTGTATTACACCTTCTACAAATGTTCTTGGTGAAGCTCACCCTCATGTAGCATCTGCCACATCTGCACCAATGGCGCACCCTGAGACCCTACTACACCAAACAAATATGCACCCAGTTAAAGCACTTCCTATGCGCTAGCGCATATTCCTTGACATCAACATTTGAATGTTGTGTGTAGCCTTTCTCATGCCCCACGCCCCTTTTGGCACTACTTTCCCCATGCAACACTCCCTAAAAGTGTGCCTTGCTTTTCAAAACCCCTACAGCCTACAGTAAGGATGCGCCTTGTGCCCAGAGGCTCATAAGTTGATAATTTTTCATTTTACAAAGCTTTTATGGACAACTTGATGGCTAACATGGCCCTTCTACATTGGAACTCTCTGATTCTTCTTGTATAGCAAAAACAATCCTCGAGTGCACTTATGTCTTCATCGAGTAAGAAGCCAACCAAGTCCAAAGGTAAAGCCAAGTTGACGGAGCAAGAAATGAAGTATAAATACCAAAAGGTCAGGATGCCTGACTCACTTATGAGTGCGATCTCGATATCAGAGATTCGAACTTGGGCATATTAACATGGACAACTTTTGGGCTAGAACCAAGAAGGTCACAGGAAGCCCGTGGATGGATAAACTGGTTGGCAATGGTCTACACTTTTCTACAAGGCTCCCAGTGAGCGCAATTAATAATGAATTCATCATGTTGGTGGGCCGTTGTTACAACAAGGACACAAGATGTGTCAAAAATGAGGAAGGAAAAGTGATAATCAACCTCACAACCTGAAACTTTGAAATTATCTTAGGCATCCCCCACCACAGACATTTTGTGGTAGTAAGTCAAGAAGACTACATGAAGACTTGGACCGATAATGAGGACAAGTGCATGCAGATGATGAACGAGGTGTACCTCAAGAATAAAAAGGTGGTGAGCAGGTGGCCCCAAGTCATTCATCGCAATGATTTTTCAGAAGAGCTGAGTGACATGATCACCTTCCTAAGCAGAGTACATGGGCTCCCTGATGCCCATTACTTTCACAAGTGGATGCTCAGGTATTTGGAAACAATGAATAAGAATGTGCCCGATCAGCATTTTGGCTGGGGCGAGATTATCAGTGATACAATCTCGAACAACTTCAATGACTTTCAACAACTGGGAGGTTCTATATGAACTCCTATGTAGTATATGTAGCTACCTTAGAGAGAGACTACCCAGGGTTGAATCAGTATGGGGTATGGCCCTAGGTCAAAATATATGAATACTATCCAGAGTTGAGGCTCAAGAACAACATAACTCAGTTTAGCAAGATCAATGATGTCTTCTTCTATGGCATCATCTAGCCTCTTGAGGCCCAACATGACTCATGGTCGACAAGCAAAAGCATGATCACCGCCACAAGGAAGTGGGGAGCGTTGTTTACGCAATTCCCCACCTTTACCTATCTCAGAGCTGCCAACTTCTTAGGAGAACCCACAAGATTGCCGAGATATGTGGGGCCTAAACTAATCCTTCTAGAGCTGTCAAGGTAGCTTATCACCTATCACAAGAAGTGTATGAAGAGGAAGAAGGGAGGAACTCCATTCCCCCTCACAGTAGGTAGGTACATGTGCCCCTCACAAAGTAAAGCTCGGGAGATGTATGCAGAGCTTGAATTGCTCAATTTGAAGCATAATTTCTGGCAAGGCCAACCTTTGATCCTCGTGGTTGCCTTCCAGGGAAAAGATTAATCCTATCCATGTTCCTCAGATCGAGGATATCTACATTGACTTAAATCATGAAGTTGAACTCAAATGAAAGGATCACTCCCAGCTGGCCCTAGCAGAGATCATTCAATATGGCGTGGCCATCATCCCAAAGGATTTCCTAGAAACTAATTAGGAAATTGATCAAGTTTACCTAGACACGGAAGGGGATGATTGGTTGTTCACAGATATTGATAGGAACAAAGCACCCCAGACCATCCAAGAAAGGGTTCAACCTACTTTGCAATGCACCGAGCATTGGTGTAAGAAAAATGCTATCATCTATCTTGGGGTAGATTTTATCACATATCCCCTAGGTAATGCACCGACCAGGCCAAAATACTTGCCTCAAGGCAAAGGGAAAGATAAAGTGGGAGAGGCAAGCACTGCTCAAGAGAAAGCTCCTGAAATCCCTCCTACTACCGTAGCAGAGCAAGTTGTGGACTTAGTGTCCCCGGAAAGAAGAAGTGGCAAGTGCTCCAACAGACATCCACTCAGGATGTTGTCACAACTACAACTAGTAAGGTACCAACTATTCCCTCTCTCACTCCTCCTTCCCCTCCTCATGTCACTCAAACAACCACTCCTTTGGTTGTGTCTTCTCCTCTCTATCTTCTTCCTTTCCCCCTCCCTCTTCCTCCATCTTCTCTTCCCTTGTGGATCTGTCCCCCAGCATTTCTTCCCTCATCTCACAGATCCCTTCCACCCCCAAGGCCTCTTCTCTTGTAGTGACTCCTAATCCCATAAGCGTTGGTGTGTCGGCCCCTTTTTCCATGCCACCACCAAGTGTTTCGACACACTTCCCCATGTCCACTTTGCATTTGTTCTTCCTTCCACCCCTATCTCTTCTTCGTCCTCTGGTCCCACTCCCATAAGTCCAAGCTGGATCTTAGACCACCTAAGCCAACACAAAAGGAAAGTCCCCATTGCACCCATGGACTTCTCGTCATCTCGATAAAGGACCAAAGAAACAAAAGTGATAACTCACTTTTCAAAAAGTGCTTCAGGTGAAAGGGTTATGGATATAGCATACCCAGATCCCATAAATAAGAAATAAGATCTGTCTCCTACAGATTTTACAAAGTGACCCGGTGACAATGGGTACATCATCAAAGAGCCTACAAGGAGAAGCCTTGTCAGCCATGGATGCCCTTTGCAAGAAACTACAAGAAGCAAAGGAGAAGAAGAGAATGTTAAAGGAACAAAACAAACATCTTCTCCAATCTCTGCAAAGAATGGGCAATGCACCTCCTATAGCTACCACCAAAACTCCTGAAGTCCTTAGTCAGGAGAAGATAAATGAATATGCCAAGATTGGTGAACAAGGTGCAGTAGTGTCCTCCTAGAGAGAGTAGATCCTTAGAGACAATGAGGAAGTAATCATGAAGTTCACATGCCTCTACCAAAGTATAGATAAGGCAAACAATGAACTCCAGGAAATAGTAGGACCTATCTCTCGAAGAGTTAGACCATGCTAGGTTGCAACACGAGACATTCCAGAAAATGGTCAACTTCCCGACCGATGACTTGTTAAAATTTGGCGTCATTGATCACCCGTGAGCACACAACAAAGCACTTGTCACTTTAGACTATCGGGTTGATCAAATGGAGTTTGTCCTAGAAAAGATAGACAAAATCAAGGAGGAAGCCCTAGACACGAAACATCAAATGGAGAAGATTGTCTTGAGGATGTCTCCAGGGTTTCTTAGCGCATCGTTCACCTTGAGAGAAGCAAACGATACTATTCATCTTTTTAAGGGAATTACATCACAAGGTTTTGACCGAGAATCTATTAACAACCTTCTGGCTTTCCATGATTTCATCAGGTATTTGATAGAGGTAGGCAACAAATACTTCAAGCTCCCTGATAGGCTCAGAGATGAATGAGAAACTTGTGAAGTTTTCGAGATCACACAAAGGGTCCTAATCATGATCAACTTCAGAAGATGATCAGCAAGTTCATGGAGTATCAAGCTCAGTATCATATCGCCTCTCCAGAGCAGAAGCAAGACACTCCATTCAAGCAAAGGGATGATGATGAATAAGCTTCCTCCTCCTGGGATAAATCCCATTTTTGTAAAAGTATTTAAAAGTATGTTGCTACACATGATGACATCATCATCTATGTCGCAGCATGGGATGTTGTCATCCATAAAATTGCCCTAAAGTCAACATTTGACTTTTAGATATTTTGTAGATATTTTGTAAATAAGTTGTTTGCTCCTTTTTGTCTTCTTTTATGAAAAATAGAAGTGAGGAGAGAAAGACTTTGAGATTTCTTGTAACAGAAGAAAACATTAATACAAATATTGAGACTTTGTGCTGAATACATGTGTTATATGCATTAGATATTTCTTACGTCATATCTGTGTGTTTATTCTGTTAGATTCATATCTACTTTTGTCATTTTGTTTATCAATATTGCTTTATTTGTTTATGTGAGTAAGTTTGGCTCTATTTACTACTAGCCCAAAAAATAAACCCTTTGACCTTTCTACTTTGGAATTCATTTCTTTTCTCCCTTCAGATCCATATTTCTTCCATTCCTTCCTTCATTCCTTTCTGTTCTTTGTCGGAACTAACTCTACTGGGATGAGATCCCAAACCCCCGAAGGTAGAATATTGTAGGACTTGCAGAAAATCCTGTTTGGTAGAATAGCAATAAACTAGTTTCACTTTACTATCTCAAAGAGGGGCTATGCCTGCACACCGTTGTGGCCTATCTATCCATAAATCTACCCACCCGACGATTTTCAGACCAACAGCTTTTGGCGACTCCACCGGGATCGAACTAAGAAAATAAATAAAAAACTATCAAAGTCAATACCAGTTTGAAAATTTTAACCCTTTGTTAAAATCTAAAATTTTTGCATAAATTTACTGTGTTCATCATTAATCACCTTATCTTCATTATGGCATCCCTTCGCTGCCATTACAACCGATAATGGTAAATCCTTTAAGAACAATACCGTGAAGGCATTATTCCAACGCTTCTAGATACATCTAATTTTTCTACTCCCTATTACCCTCAAGGTAATGTATAAATAGAGGCTTCTAACAAAACCCTTATTTAGATTATGGAAAATATGGTAAGTAAAACAGGTCAAAACTAGCACTTGCAGATCCATCCCACCCTTTGGGCCTATAGAACTTCCATTCGCACTCCTACTAGTGCAACACCATACTCCCTAGTTTTTGGCACTAAGGCCATCATCCCCTACAAATTGATCTTCCTTCCCTAAGAATATATCTCGAGATTATCTAGACAAAGGCAAAGACTACCGTGTGGCTATACTGGTAGAGATGGAATTACTAGATGAAATACACATCTGCACACTCAACCACCTAAAATTGTATCAAAATCAAGTGTTTTGGGACTATAACAAGCATGTCATACCTTGCTAATTTGAGTTATGAGACTTAGAGCTAAAGGAAAATCAATTAAACACCACCAAAGACCGGGAAAAGAAAGGCAACTTCAAGCCAAACTGGTTAGGACCATATGTAGTGGTCGCTAAGTATTGTTCAGGGGCCTACAAACTTGCTCATTTAGATGGTGATGAACTAAAGGAACCCATGAATGCAATACATCTCAAGAGGTTCTATGCTTGAGTATGGATTTCCTCAAAAATCAAGAAAAATTAAAGAGAAACCAAGTCGTCCAAATGTGAAAACCATGCAATTGTGGCACTTTAGAGAGGTCCCTGGGTCAAAATTAGTTTCCGGTGCCTTGGGAGGATTCATTGTTCATGATCATTCTCATATCTATAGGGAACATTTGCTTTATCCTAAGCTAGTTTTGGCCTATGTTTGAGTTTCAGTTAGACCTATCCCCTTTCGCCTTGATCCGGTTAATTCTACTCTTGTATATATGTGAAGGGTTTGCCTTTGTATATTCCCATCTAATGTTGGGGCCATCTTCACATATTCACTATCTTGAACATACGCATGGCATTCTACCCTTGTATATCCCATATATCACTGGGGGCATCCACGTTCCTTTTTGTTTATGTACATAGTTTCAAAAACTTTTTAAAATACCAAAACATTCAAATATGTTTAGAAAATCACAAAAACATTCGTATAACTTTTGAAAATACCAAAAACATTCAAATATGTTTAGAAAATCAAAAAAACATTCATATAAATTTTGAAAATCCCAAAACATTCAAATACATTTCCATCAAAAACTCAAAAATAATATAAAACTTTCACAAAAATCCTAAAAATTTGAAAACATCACATAAATAAAAAATCGGTAATGAGCATGCATGCAATTAAATCCTGTATCACATGCATCGTACTCAAACATCAAAAATTATCCTACAAAACATATTTCTTGGATTCTCACCTGGTCTTGTGTGTGACTCGCGGATCATTTGGATCTACCTTCCATTAACAAAATATGGTTTGCTTACTATGTTTGTCTTCCCTTTCATGAACGCATTGCTTAGGGCGGTATCATAATGCACGATTTATTTTCTATCGGACCCATGCATCCTATGTATATTCCCCTTGCATGTATCCTTGCTTGGGGCACCATCATTAACCCTTGTTATTAATTCACATAGGTCAAAATCGAAGCTTGATAACAAAAACATTGGTGCAACTATCTTGAATGTTGTTTGTTTGAGTATGTGTGTTTGTACTTGTTTTCCTGTTAGGTTAGCTTGTTTACTTTCTCGTATTTCATTGCATTATGTATGTTACATTGAGTTAAGCATTTTTAGCAATGAAAAAATGTTTGTATTATGGATTTTCATGTCATCTTACACTTTTGTTGTATGTTTATATATAATAAAGACTGATGATGTAGATCATTAGCAATATGATGAAATAAAGTTTTTACATCAGCTAGATGCAAGCTATTTCCATCCCCTTAATCTTCATTTTTTTCCATATCATTCTCTTCTATTAACATTATTCTTCTAACTCACTTGGGGAAATAGGGATCACTTGCTACAAATCATTTCTATAGATCTATTAAGAAAAGCATTTCTTGCGCTTCACAATGATACCCACATGAACTTTTTCAACAAAAGAGTTCATACTTTGGTATTATGTAGGGATCAAGGCCCACACCTCTACTCTATATTGATAGTCAAGTATATCTTCGTTTGTCTCCCATTAAAATGTGATTTTCCCCACTTCATTATTTTCTCTTCATCTTTTCGATCATCGATCGACCTCTTTCATCACCCCATCAACACTCGGGGGCATCCTTTATTCTACTAATTTTTCTTCTACCCCTTAAAAATTTACTTGCATGTATTTGTCTACTATCTTTGAAGTGGCATCGCTTACACCACCCCAAAGAGGGGAAAATGTAGACACCTAAAATCCACTTATGCAGTTTAATACTTAAATTACACTATCTTTGCTCCTTATCACTTTTTTCAAATAACAACACTTTGTTATATAAATATACTTCTATTTCACTCAGGATGCCAATTAACAACATTTTGATTATTAATCCTTTTAATTATCTAATTATATGTTAATTAAGCCTCTAATCTTGTATTTAACCAATAAACCTTCTTATTGGCTAAATCCCACTTCCAAAACTTCCAAAATCTATCCAAACCCCTTCCAAATGCTCTCAGAAAGCTTCCTAAGCCTACTTAGGATCCTTAATTAATCCTAAAAGATTAATTATCTCCTAATCTAATCAAAAAGTGCATTGACTTGTAAAATTTTATTTTTGGGCTCACCTTTTGTCCCACATGCACTAGGATTCTAAACTTTCCCAAATGGAAATCTATAAATACAAGCCTAGTGCACCTCTTCTAAGTTTACACCTCATTTGTATTATCCAAAGCTATAAACATCTGATCTTGAGCCTTACTTCCATTGTTGGAATAGCTTGCTCACCTTGCATCCATTCTTCATGTTTGGTTAGTAGAGGAATATCTAACATGGCCTTGTAGCCATTTTTTAGAGAGATCCTTTCACCATCTTGAAGAAAACAAACAAACTTCTTTAGGATCTAAATAGGTTCACATGTAGATTAGCAATCTAAAGAGTAAAATGACTTAGCATGTTAGTTTGTTTCATTCATGTTGCATGCACTTAGAAGTTAGTTTTATAAGCTCTTATCTTGATGTTTTTGTTTGATCTAATCATGTCTTGAAGCTACTAGGTGTTAGTTTCAATTCTTATGACATAGTTAGTCTTTCATGCATACAACATCTTTTTCACTCCTTTCCGTAAGTATGGTTTCTTTATATTAGCTAACAATATGGTTACCCTCATATGACCTGAATATGGTGCATCATGAAATTCTTTAAGAAATTTAGTTCTTAATTCCTTTCCCAAAGGTACATATACTCTGTTGAAATAGAGTAGAACGCCATCATGCTCAAATTTAAAACCATCATACCTCTTGTCACTAGGATTATTTTCTATTGTTGTTTTAACTTATTGATAGTAAGGATCTGACTAAATTTGTTCTCTAACTTCATCTTTGAACTAAGTTCTTAAAGTAACAATAGAATAAATATGCTTCCTGGGCCTAAGGCATCTCCAACCCAGCTTTTATTTTCCCTTAATATAACTTATATCAAAATCATACTATGATAAAAACTATAACCACCTATGTTGTCTTGCATTTAAATTTTACTTGTGAAGTGATCCATAAAAAGGTAGGAACCCCTACTATTTTCAATTTACGAAAAGATCAATTAAAACTTATCATTTTCTAACCTTTTATCAACTAAAAATGATTAAAATTTTGATCCCAAAAACTGATTTGAATGTGTTTACAAACTAAATTTGATTTTTTAAAACTCACTCATTCTATTTGTCTGTTATACTTTCGATTTTATCGATTTTCCGTAAAATTGTCGTAACTGATTAGAATTGCATTATAATTAAAATCTGATTTAATATGTGCAAATAATCTGAAAAACTAGATCCAAAATCATAATAAAACATGACACAAGATTGTTTATGGGGTTCGAGAAATTCCTATGTCCCCGAGTTCATACGAACTAATCCATTAATGTTAATTTTGCAATTACATTAAAATAAACATAAAAATAAAATAATGAATCTCAAAAATGTAGTAGAAGACCATGAGAACCCATTGGCTCTGAAAAAACTTTATCATTCTCTTTGTTTTTGTTCTCAATTTTGCAAGGTGATCATCCCTCTGTTCTTAATCAAAAGTGACACAAAATCCTACAAAATTATGTCATAAGAACTCAAATTTGGTAAAATGAGTACACCACAAGGAGTGACTCTTAATTTTGAACACTTTTCTAGTTCACTTCTAGACCTGAAACTATCCCTAAGTTTCTCAAATACTTTTTTTGTAAAACAGCTTTGTTATGGCTTTACACACAGTCATAACACTTAGCCACTTCAAATATAAATTAGCCCTTATATATGCCAATTGACCTCCTATGGCCTAGAAGTGGGGGATTACTTTTGAAACTCGGTGGTCGGGAGTTTGAACCACCCAATGACACATATTTTCCCAATTTGGGGACTTATTCCCACATTTACTGGGTAGATATTTGTTAAAGGCTTTAATAAGCATGTCGCGCCCACTTTACCCATGGATCGGGCCACACATGCTCCATTTTTCCATACACATATGGCTTGGTCGGTAAACTGGTATGTGGGTTGTTGAATTTAGAATGCCACGCTATGTCTAATGTTTGTGTGTTGGATATGTGTAGTGGGTTGTTTCTTTCTATGTAGATCAGCTAGTAGATAGTGGTTATGTTGGGCTCGGTGGAGTGCTTATTATGGATCGACGATTTGTTGATTAAACCAACTAGTTAGTGTATTGATCCAAGTGGTGTGGTAGGTTTTCCATATGAGTGGGAATGGTGGTAGGTCGGTTGAGCTATTGGTAACTTGACAGTCGATTTGGCACTTTGTATGGTAACTCGGCCTTGGTAAAATTCTTAGCATAGTATAGTTTGTAATACATATTTGATCCCACATGCACAATTTGGTGAAAATCATAAACATTCAAATACATAATTTTGAATATAGTGATATGAAGAAATGGAGGTAAAGGAACCCCTCCACAAAAAGAGTGTATCAACCCTGGCCGAGGGCCCCCAATCAATAAATAGTGGGGCCCACCGATGTGATAAATTAGTGTCGAAGACCGTAGATGTAAAAAAATAAATTACACAATATCACCTTTGCACTTTTCATTGTTTGATTAGTCCATATGGCAAGTGTGCACGTGTCCATGTCATCTCAAACATGCGCACAGTCCCATATTTTTTCATATTACCAAAATTTTCAGTGGTGTTATAACTTATGCATACAACCTCCATTTTCACTATTCAAGATATTATCGTAAATATCTCTACCTTTTCTTCCATACTATGATGATTATGTGAGGTCTCTAGAAACTTTGTTCATTAAATTGATCTTTGGGTCATGAAAATAAGTATTTTAGACCCAAATGGTCTATTTAGAATTCATAAGGTTTCCCTCATACATAGTGCCTCCAAAATTGCAATGCATGGACAATAGCAGAAAACTCTAAGTCATGGGGAGCATAGTTATGTTCATGTACTTTTAATTTTCTGCTTTCAAAAGATACTACATGTTCATTTTGAAGGACTCATCCCAATACTTCACTGAAGCATTAGTTACCACTTTAAATTTTCCATTTGGATCTAGAACATTTAAAATTGGAGCTGAGGTTAAATTTTCCTTTAATAAGTTGAAGGCTTCTTCACAATTATCATCCCAAAAAAAATCTCTTTCACCATGTATTTTTGGCAAATGAAGGTGAGGAGTTAATAGTTATTATTATAAGTTTTTCCTCTCTTGAAGTGAATATCCCACACATTTTTTTTTCCTTTTTATAGTTTTTCAAAAATTGCCTCCATAGTGGATGGTCCATGCACATCTACTTCACCCCCTATGCTAGGATTCAAGCCAAAATAAACTTACAAATCCAGAACTTCTCATATTTTCGATATTGGGGACATATTTCAAAAGTCTAGAGATATTTTTCCAATATTCAATTCTCGCGCTTTTTCTTAGATTAAACTCTAGACTTCTATCATTTTATGGTCAAAATACAGTTGGGGCAGCCAACATTGACAAAAATATCCTTTAAATTATTCCCAAGTTATAGTTGATGTCTCAATTCCTAGTTCCATTTTATGATTGTCCCACTAAGTGGAAGCTTCATGAGAGAGCTAAAAGCACCCCACACAACCTTAGTTTCCTCATAGAAGTATCTGATCTCAAAATATTTTTCCATTTCACTTAACCAATTTTCTACTCCATCCCCTAAGGCAGTCCCATCAAACTTTGGTGGACTGATTATTTTTATATCTTTTTGGAGTTTAGCGAGTCATGTGATATTTCTTATTATCTTGTTGATTCTCATTATCATGTTTCCTATGATGTTATTCCTCATGTTCCTCTACATAGTCTTTGTTTTCACCCCCAACCTGTTGCTCTAAGGAAACAAATCCAGTTATGGGTATCTTTTAGAACCAATATGATCTCATCCAATTTTTCAATAGCTTTGAACCCTCATTGTTTGATGAGTTGGTTGTAGAATTAATGCCCATTATTATTCTTACTACTATATTCTATTAAAAGAGGAATAACTTAATATTAGCATAATGAACCCATTAAGTCCAAGAGTTGGAACCTATAACTCTGATACCAAAATGTAACACCTCAATTATTTTTCCAAAATCAAGAATTTTAAAAAAATATATAATTTTCATGTTCATCATAAGTATGTAGTAGATTTAACTCTAAGGACAAACCAATTAAGAAATTTAAACTACTTATTATTTAGGTTTGATTCATCCGTGAAATCTTCCATGTATAAAACTTGTGTAGTCGGGAAGGGTTTATTCTTTTCTCCATTTAGTGCGCTTTACACGAGAAATAATACAATTTTTAGTATGTTTAGGTTTACCTTTTTCAAGGTTGAGACAACTATTTTTCCATCCTTAAAGGCCTACCATGAAGGTAAATTTCATAACTTTGTATTCTGGTATCTGAAATATATAAAATAAGGATATAGTGAACAAACAATGCAATCAACTTCTTGCATTACTTTGGCAAAAAAATTCGCCATGCATAAACAACTTATCCCGAGACCAAAAAAACCCTTAGGGATATATTCTTTTGTCACCAAAAATTTATCTCGACACAATCATCTGGATATTGTCTTTATGAAGGTGAACATGTTTTTTTATTATTGGCAAATAGTTTTTTGAAAGGGACTATACCCTTGAGTACAAAAGATGGCCTAGGAGCCAGGATAGGAATGAAAACTAGAGAGAAAAGGCCTTGTTTTTATGAAGGTGAACATGTTAAGAAAGAGGAAATGTGTACTTTACAGAACCATCTTCGTAAACAAAAAGATCCACAACTTACTTTGGGTTCTTACTAAATAAGGAGAGATCACATAATGGAATTACTTCCATTACGTCATCTTTCCCTTTCCCTAACCACCCTTAGTTAGCACTATGTCAATATTTTTGTATGTTGATGTAAGATTACATCCAATCTATGTCGTATTCAAGGTTTACTACCGCAACCATTACTTCTTGTTTACGTAATTCATGTTGCATCTAAATGGTGAATTTTCATTGATGTAAAAGTAACATTAATTACAATTTAAGATGAAGGAGAATAAGTGGAATCTTAGAATGAGTCTAACAAGGTAGGACAAGGCATGGCATGAGAACACTTGATTGAGTATTTACTTCTTGAGGAGCTAGTGGCTTGTATAGGAAAAATGATGATGTGGGATGATGTAAGGATGATTTCATAGCACGTTTAGCAATTATATGATGAGGAAATGAGGTTAGAATGACTAATATAAAGGTGCATGAGTGGAATTGGTATGACTAGCTCATTTCAGCAGGCCTAATCCTTAGGCCTAGTTAGCAAGGTGACCTGGAATGGTTGGTAGAGAAGCAAGGTAAATGCATGGAAAACATGAATAGGGCATGTTAGGGAAGGTACATGATAACAAAATGGTAGGTTCATGAAGTGAGAGGTGTAAACTAGCTTAATTACGCCTAGTTCTAGGACCTAGTACTATCACAACTTGGGAAATGGAGAAAATCAAGCTAAGTTATATTATTTCAAGCATGTGGAGAAGGATATGACATTGAAGAGGACATGTGGAATGTGTTACAAGTCATATCTCAGCTATTGGACACATGTTTGGGGTCATATTCATGGTTTTCTTTGAGAAAAAGTAAGATTAGCAGAGATACAAATGATGTTGGTCATGAAGGTACAGGAAAATTTATGAGCAATTGATCCTATAGGAATAAATCAAGGCCTATCATAGTGTTTTGGTTCAAATTTTAGGTAAAAATGAAGAATATATTTTGAGTTATGAAGGTTTTAGCTCCATAGAGCTCTTATAATGCTCTTCCCTAGCTTAAGGGTCGATTTTGAAGTCATCAAAGGTATGTAAAACCTTTGCATGGTTCCCGATTCCTCTTATCAATATTATATAATGGATTCTAGTCCAAGTTTCAAGTATAATGCAAAATAATGGTGGTCTAAGCTTTATGAACAAATCTTAACAAGTCAAGTCACTTCAAACCCTCTCAAAACCTTCCTTTGAGAGAAATAGGAAAGAACTAAAGTATTTGGTCTTCAAACTATATTATAATTCAAAATGATGGTTTTAACTTATTGACTCCTCCTAGATCATATGTGCATTGGTTTCATACTTTGCAGTGCAATCGTGCGTTATAGAAATACCACTATTTTTAAGGAAATTGATAATACAAATCATGAAAGATAAAGTTTCAGTTGGAAATATTGATGTGTAAGATAGTGTGGGGATTTCCTTAATGTCCATGAAAATATCAAGGTAATTTCTGAGAAAAATTAGGTGAACCATGTCAAATATGTGATCCTACCCCTAAAAGGAAAACATGTAAGAACTAGTCATGTAGATTTTAAGAGGTATTGATGAAAATACATAGTGTTGTAGTGAAAAATTATCTTGGACAATTGATATGAATCCCATAAAGCATGTTTGAGCCAAAATCATGTTGTGGATAAGTGATTTTCCATACTATTTCCATTATCTAAAACTGCCATTTCAATACAAATCAAGAAGGCTTGAGTCATGATCCTGCAAACTTGATTCTATCCACTTAATCCATTCATAAGATCACATGTTCATAGAGAAAATGTTCTGGTTGAAGTGTATATGTAATGGTTTTCCATGAAAATGATTTTTAATATGTTGGATGCAAGAAAATGTAAGACTGGTTTTTGGAGCTTGTGAACCAGTTTGAGTTGTCCCTAATATTCAAGCACATTTGATCTCTAGGACCTGAGATGGAGAAATATATGGACCTAGTGAGTTTCACAACATATATAACATTCTTTAAATGTGACATATAAGTCATGATAATCTAATAGGTGAGTGCACTTTCTCAATCTTGAAGATTTTTTTCCAATGCATGAAAATCTGTTAAGACCGTTTCCCAAATCTGCATTTCATGAATAACATGAAGATGTTAGTGTCACTCCAAGCATCTAAAGGTGATCTAAAAATCACATACCACCATATCTAAGCCTTGATAAGTCTTGAATACTCATGCATCAAGTTTTATGAAGCATGACTTTCACTATGTTTTCGGAGAACATGTACCTAGTCATACAAATGAGATCTCTAATGAATTTTGAAGATAAAATGGAAAGGAATGAGGGATTTCAATATTTTATAGAGGTATAAGAGGATTCTAGTAACGTGATTTCATGACAATAACACTTGTTATTGAGTTCCTTTAGCTACAATACAACTTTCCTATGTTGGATAATAAGACAAAAGCTGGATTAATTGTTACAAGTTAGTCGGTGCGAGAGGTTAGAAAGGAATATTTACAAGTGAAGTTAGAAAGTCATGGATTTTATAATTCTCCCTTTATCATCATTTGTATCATGATCATCTTGATAGGTCTTGCAAAGAAAGTACATGTAATCGACAATATGTCAAAAGTAATTATTGCTTAAGGACAATTTTGTATGAAGTCGTTCTTCTCTCACTTGTACAAGTTGCATATCGAGAGAAGGTGAAAGGTTCATGGAAGTGGAAGGAAAAATTATTTTGAGTATGTCTCCTTTGAAGATAAAAACACTTTTTGTACATGAATACATGTTTTTGAAGATAGTGAGTTGATAACGTATGAATACTAGTGAAATTAGGTGAAGGTGCAAAAGGAGTTTGTATGAGAATATGTTGTTGATGAACATGTTTGAATGAACTAAAGGAGATGTAAAACAAAGGAAAACAAAGAGAGTATGAAATGATTTCATGACTACAATGTTGTAGTAGTATGAACACATGAGAGAGTGAGTGCCTTAGAAGGTGATTCAAGGAGATAATCATGACAAGAATGTGTGTGATAAAATCTTTGTATGACACTATTTAGAGTAGAGTAAGCGGATGATAAATGAAATGATTCAAGGTGAGGAGGGTGAAAATTTAAAATTATTAGAGTTGATTTAGAGATCACAATTTTTGTGGTAATGCAACTACTTTAGGGTGATCAAAACCATCTTGTAGAAGGCTAAGTATTGGCTTAGCAAACAAGGAGTTGAAACTTCCTTTAAATTTTTAGCTTGTATAAGATCAAGTAGAAGCTTGATTGAAGTTTTTGGAGTTGTAGATTCCATACATATAGAAGCTTTCTAAAGGTTAAGGAGTATCTTGACTAAACCAGTGGATTTGATGGTTTAAGTTGAGTGGATGTTCAATAGTGGAAATATTTGTAACCTTTATAGGAAAATTTGTCTAAGTTAGTGCATTGATTTCAGTGGGTTTTTCCTCCCTTGAAGGGTTTACCACATTAAACCTAGTGTTAATGTGTGTTTTATTACTCCTTTCTCTTGTTTTAATTTCATTAGTTTCTCATTGTTATTGGTGATCTAGGTTGAATGGCTTACTTAGTATGTGAATAATTTTCAAAGTTTAAAGAAGAACTGATTCAACTCTCCCCTCTCATTGCTTGTGTTTTCCAACAATTGGTATCATATCCAAGTACTCTTGGAACAAGTATGACATCTTTGAAGAAATACATTTAGCACGAGCATGGTAAACTAATTGAAGCAGTTATAAAAATGGCATTTGAGATTGTTGAGTCCCTGATTAATGGATTGAAAAAGGAAATCAAGTATATGGAATATGATCATGGCCAATCCCTCAAAGATATGGAATATATGATTGAAAGAGTGTCAAATTCCCTAAAATAAAAACAATATTCTTAGCTTACACATGAAGAAATTTTGATAACCTTGAAGGTTGAATTAGAAAATGCAAACAATAAATTGAAGATGTATGGAAAGCTTGAAAAGAGCTCTAAAGTTCTTGAGAGAATTTTGGAGAGCCAAGGTGACAAGACAGGACTAGGCTTCAAAGGAGAGCCTATGAAAAAGTGTGAAGATGAAAAGGTTGGGACTAGTAGATGAGAAACTATAAAGGAGGTCAAGGAGATAATATTAAGAAGGTATAAATCAATTAGACAAATAAATGCATCTAGGTATGAAATAACCTTAAATGGTTATTGCTTTTCTTGTCATAATTTTGGACATAGAGCTAAGTAGTTTAGGAATAATGTCATAGATGACCATCCATGGAGAGATTACAGAGATGAGTACTCAAGGAATATCACCTATTTAAATTTTCAATAAAAGGGTCATACTACTAAGTATTGTCTCTATGAACCATATATTCACTCTTGTAGAGAAGAAGACTCAAGAGGTATGAACAAGATAGTATGTTATAATTGTAACAACTCTTTTCTAGGAAGTGTCATGCTCATAATTCTATCAATTTTCGGTGGAATCTTAGTCCATATCAATCTAGAAATCGGAGTGGTCTGAATTGTTATAGTTGTCATGAATAGGGACACTTTGTAAGACATCATCATCTAAATGAGCATTTTAAGGATAGCAACAGACTTCATGCATTCAAAGGACAAGGTAATAAGGTATTCAAGATGAAGAATAATTCTAAGAGTAAGTCCAAGTCAGACATATTTGAAAGAGACACTGGAAAGAAGGATGTGAAGTACACATATAAGGTCCAGGAACCTAAATCTAGGTCTGAATATGCTAAGTTTGACAAAGAGATAGCATGTGTAAATGATGGAAAGAAGAATCAATCAATGACTATCATAGGAGAGGAAAGTTCAAGCAACACATCAAAAGGTGATGATCAAGCCAAGAAGAAATAAGACAAGCCAAATGAAATTCAAGAATAAATTTTACCCCTAGTTATGATAGAACAAGTGTATGAGATGCATCATGTATGTTTTTCAAGTATCCAATCATAAGAAGAATATATTGGAGATGAAGTTATCACACCTAAAAGTGCATCCAAGAATATTGAGAAGGTATCAAGGGTTAAAAGAGAAAGGATAGAGTCATCATGATGTTTTGATGACTATCTACTATTATAAGGTGATCTAACAAGCATGGTATGCCTTCTATAGGATTCTAAAACACATGTACAATTGAAAGGAAGCATGATAATATTTTAGAGGTGTTTCTCCACTTATATATGCTGATCAAAGTATTCTCCATGTTGCAAATTGAGTGAACAAGTAAAAATTATGTTTGTTTTCCCTTTCATATAGTTCTTAAGCATGTTTGATCTGTGAAAGGTAATTTTAAGGTCATAGTTTGTCATCCAAAAAAGAAAAGTGTTATTATATCTCTTGTATAGCTTGACAAGTTTGTCCTCAATCATTCAATCAAGGTTCAGTTAAGTATCTTTGCATAGAAGCTATGGGATGTTTTCAAACAAGTGGTGAAATTTTAAGAAAGGTTCTTAAATACTTACTCTTGAATAAATTATTATGGTCAAGCGTGTATAGGATTTAAATTTTGATTCATAAAGAGAAATAAGTTTCAAGGTCTTTCAATCTATCATGTCAAGTCTATTTAGGTCTGCAATTCGATGTGTTTGAGTTTTAATTGAATGTCCTTTATTTGGAGAAAGTTTTTACACTTGACATAATCATAAAAATATGTGATATTTCTCAAGAAGGAATAATCATGGGTTGAATAATAGAGTTCTATATGTTAATCAAATGAAGAATAATATGTAGGTGCACCGAGCCAACTATAACAAAGTGAAGTTTAAAAGACAAGTAAGTAGTCTTCAAGATCCATAATGCAAGAAATGAATGATAACCATGAAGTCATTAAAGAAGCCCTAATTTCATTAAAGTTTTAGCATGAGTTTCTAAGTAGTCATGAGATGTGGTTCCAAATTATTTGTATCATATGAATCCAAGAAGAAGTCATAAGTTCTCCCAATTTGTGTAAAAATGATAGTATGGTAATGATGCTTTGTTACACTATGTCAAGTCAATAAGATGATAAAAAAGTGTTAGTTGTGTGAATTCAAGGAGGCCATGGTCAAATACTTAGGTCAAATCATCAATTTTAGGTTGAATTTTAATGTCATAGGTCTGTCTTAGACAAAATTTGTGTCAAAGGTTTTCATGAGGGCTTCAAACTTGGTCACTGTCAGGTAATAGTGAAGCCAAAATGCTATTATGGTATGATGAAATCCAGGTTGATGTTGTGAGGTCTTTTGTCTTCATAAGAGTTACATATATGGTCATTTGTGTAGGAAAGAAGCTTAAAGAGATTGTAAACTCTTATATACCCTTAAAATAGGGTTTGTCTATGTGAAACCTTAGGTGCTTTTTTTTATATCTAAAGGTCTATGAAATTAAATTGTCATGATTCAAGAATGTTAGATGATACTTACAAATGGTTAGTGGCCTCAAAATGTTAAGAAATTTTCTCCATTCTAAGAGAAACTTGAGTAAAGAGAAGCTACTCTCAAAACCGAGAGGAAAAATTCTGTCCTAGGTATGCCATTAAATTGTAAAATTCTAGATGTGATTCCAAGACTCATATCTTGGGTGTAAGGAGTATCAAGTGTGGTTATGGTTCTTGGAGATGAAATGATGAAAAGTTTTGGACACGTGTTTTTGTGATATGATTATCAGAATCAGTCTCGTGAATACAAAAGAGGATCCTCTTAGTGGTTACTTGGTATGGAATTTTTTTAATGAGTATATCAAGTCCATGATAAAGAATTGGGTCCTTGAAACATGCTTGAAATGTGTCTTGTATATTTAGGTATCTTGTAGGATGAATGAAGTATCTCAAAGAAAGAAAAAACATTGTTAGATCTAAGGAAACAAGTTATCTTGCCAATTTAAGCATGGTTACAAAGACATGTATGGTCTCAGTAGTGTTGTCTTAAGTAAGATTTAAGTGTGTCAAGAGGGCTTGCTAATTTGTACAGGTCCAACATGAAGTGTTTGATCTTGAATGAGAACTATAAGTTGGTGCAAATACATCACATCCCGAGGTATGTTTCTCGACTTGTCTCAATATTATGTAACATAGGTATAAGGTCATAATAAGGGTCATGATGATGTGTAATAATTAATGAGCTAGAGGAGAAGCTAAAGTGTCATCTCTAGAAAGATATGCTAAAAATAGTACAGGACCATTATGAGAAAATAATGCATTTCATTTGTCCTACTTTAGCTTGCTATAGGTCTAAGAATAAATCATGAGGTAGGGAAAGCTATTAACATAGTAAGCTCTCATTTTGGTGTTTTAGGTGACCAGGAGACTAAAATGGTAGGGTAAGTAATGTTTTCAAGTACATAGATAGATAAATCAAGTACTATGATCAATATAGTCACCATTACATACAAAGAAGGTTGTTGGAGGCTAAAACAAAGTGACCTATAGGGTTGAGGAATGTCTTAAAGAAGAGATAGCCAAAGATGATCTTAATTCAATCATTCTAAATGTCAATAATACTAGAAGGAAGAATGAGACTTGATGGAGAGATGCAAGTTTTCGAAGGACAATAAAACTCTATGAATTTTTATAGTGGTTAGAACTCTAAAATGCATGCAACATGCCTAAAATATGAACCTAAAGGTCCGAGAGAGATATCAAGACATGGGTAATTTTCCATTTCCATAAAATTGATGTTTTGATGGTAAGAAGGCTAGAGTGGCAAGATGGTTGAAATGAAGTATGAATACTTCAAGGGGGAGCTATCCATGAGTGCGAGATAGATTAAATAGTAGACAAAGAAGGTTGTAAACACTTCAAGAGCAACTCGGGACAAAATAAATAATGTGAACCTACCTAGATGACTTAAGGACAAGGTATAAGGAAAAATTATTGCATAAATAGACATAGGAGGATAGAATGATCCCAAGGGGGAAACAATAGGTGTTCCAATCTATGTATGGAATTTTATGATTAGACAAAGTTGGACTAAAATGCACCGACAGTTGGTTTATGGACCTAAGTTCTAAATGATGTTTGCAACCAATACATAGCAAAGTTAAGCTAGTTTTTGAGCATGATGAGCTGAGATAGACATATTTGTGAGCTAGGAGGATTTTTTTCACTCAAATGTCAGTTATTTGGCATGTGTATGTGCCATGAAGGAATCTTCTCAGGGGGAGAAATAGTGAGTTCAATGAATGGTAAAGTCAAAAACATATTCAAAGAAGGAGAGACAAGAGGGTGAGATTGAATGATGAATATAGTTAATTTTTCTAACCAAGATGGGGCCTAAATAAGTTGATGAAGAAGAATACCATGAACACAAACATGCACTTTATCATTAATGAAAAAGGGGGAGAAGAACCAGGAGGTTTTTCATCAATGAAAAAGTGGGAGATTATTGGCATGTGAATGGTGAATTTTCATTGATGTAAAAGGAACATTAATGAAAAATTAGGATGAAGGAGAGTAAGAGGAATCTTGGAATGAGTCTGACAAGGCAGGACAAGGCATGGCATGAGAACACATGATTGAGTATTGATTTCTTGAGGATATATTGGCTTGTATAGATAAAATGATGATGTGATATAATGTAAATATGATGTTATAGCAGGTTTATCAAGTATATGATGAGGAAATAAGGTCATAATGATGAATACAAGGGTGCATGAGTGGAATTGGTATGACTAGCTCATTTTAGCAATCCTAATCATTAGGCCTAGTTGGCAAGGTGATTTGTAATAATGGATTGAAGGAAAGAGGATGATAGAGAAGCATGGTAGAGAAATGGAAAACATGAATAGGGAATGTTAGGTCAGGTGCATGATGAAAACATGCTAGGTTCATGAAGTGAGAGTTGTAAACTAGCTCAATTAGGTCTATATCTAGGACCTAGTACTAGCACAACTTTGTAAATAAAGCAAAGAAAGATAAGGTATATGAGTTAAAATATTTGGATAAGGATTTGATATTGTAGATGACATGTGGAATGTATTACAATTTATATCTCAGCTATTGGAGGCATTTTTAGGGTCCTATTCATGATTGTCCTTGAGAAAAAGCAAGATTAGTATTTACAAATGATGTTGGTCATGAAGGTACAAGAAATTTTATGAGTAAGTAATATTTTTAGAAGGAATAAGGGCCTATCATAGTGTTGTGGTCCAAATTTTAGGGAAAATGAAGAATATGTTTTGAGTTATGAAGGTTTTAGTGCCATCGAGATCTTAGAATGCTCATCCCTAGCTCAAGGGTCAAATTTGAAGACCTCAAAGGTATGTAAAACCTGTGCATGGCTCCCTAAGCATCTTTCCAGTGTTGGATCATTGATTATAGTCCAATTTTCAAGTGGAATGAAAAATAATGATGGTCTGAGCTTTATGAACAAATCTTAACAAGTCAAGTCACCCCAAACCCTCTCAAAACCCTCCTTTGGGAGCGATAGAAAAGAAATAAAGTATTTGGTCTTCAAAAATATGATAATGCAAAAATATTATTTGAACTCATGAAGGACTACTTCTAGATCATGTGTGCATTGGTTTCATACTTCAGTGCAATGAACAATACAAAATACCCCTATTTTGAAGGAAATTGACAATACATTCATGAATGAAAGAGTTTCAGTTGGAAATATTGACGTGGAAGATATTATGGGGATTTCCTTGATGTCCATGAAAAGATCAAGGTGATTTATGAGAAAAATTTAAGTGAACCATGTCAAACAAGTGAGCCTTCTGCTAAAAGGAAAACATACAAAAACCAGTCATTTAGATTTTAAGAGGTCTTGGTGAAAATACATAATGTTGAGATGAAACATGATCTTGCATAGTTGATACAAGTATCATACAAAATTATTGAGCCAAAATATTGTTGTGGAGAATTGGTTTTTTATACTAGTTCAAATGATCTAAAGTTGTCATTTTAGGACAATCAAGAAGGCTTGAGTCATGAGCCTACAAACTTGATTCTATTCACTAAATTCATTCGAAGAGCACTTGTTCATGGATTATAAGTTCTAGTTGAAGTTTATATGTAATTTTTACCATGAAAATTAGGTTTAATATGATTAATGCAAGAAAATGTAAGACTATTTTTTGAGCTTGTGAACTTGTTTGAGTTGTCCCTAATATTCAAGAACATTTGATATCTAGGACTTGAGATGGAGCAAGATATGGACCTGGTGAGTTTCACAACATCTATAAAGTTCTTGAAATGTGACATATATGTCATGACAAGATTGATAGGTGAGTGTAATTTATCAATCTTGAAGGTTGTTTTTCGGTGCATGCAAATCTACTAAGACCATTTCCCAAATCTCAATTTCATGAATTACACGAAGAGGCTAGTGTCACTCTGATGTAGGAGTAGCATCCTATCTATCTAAATAAACCATGAAGACATAATTTAGAGGTTGTCTAAGTTTTTTCATGATTCCTAGGAGTCATTGGTGTTAGTATGTGTGGCTAGTCTAGTTCAAGGCCTTTCAAATTTCAAATGGCGCATTTCCCTCCATTTTGTAATACTTTAATATTTTACCATTTTGGCTTGATTTTGAAGTTATAATGTACACTTTAACCTTAGAAATATGTAAGAGGGTGGGATGAAGAAAATGTGGTGAAATCAAGTCCTCTAGGGTCACATGCTATGGGAAGAGTTGGTCATGCCAAACTTAGGCCTAGTAGGTACAAGTAACTCCCTTATTGGAATCTCATCATAAACCATGTTTTGTAACTGATCTAAAGGGAATGATCTCAAGTAAGATGGAATAGAGGGAATGTAAGAAATGGAATGTAACTAAAATCAATCATTCTACCTAGGTATGAATCAAGGTTTAAGGTTTCAAGGAGTTGAAGGAGAAAACTCGGTTTAGTGACATTTCTTACATAATGTTGTGTTTGTTGTTATAAATGTGAGAGATGCTTGAACTCAAAGTTGAATGAAATGTAACATTTAGCTATTTTATGAGCATTTGATTTCTAAGTAGTTGATTTTGGTGTTCCTTGTATGTTATTACTCTTATAACTGTGAAAACTAGTCTTGTGCATGCTTATTAGATCTCTTGCAAAGGAAATTACTAGTAAGAAGCTTTGTTTCTACCGAGTAATTACATGGTTGAAGATTTCCTTATTACACTCTATGTAATTTTAAATGAATGACCCTGTGATAGTAAGCCTAAATCCTATCATTTAGAAGGCTACCAACAAAGTGAGTAAGTGAGTTTGAATACATGCTACATGGTGTAAGCCTTGTTGAAAGAGACATCCAAAGTTGATAATGATATTTGAATGTATAGCAATCGCCACTTGTACGCAAATGTTTAATTTTTTCTTTTTTGATGTAATCTTGTGTACATTCCACCTTGACATTCAGTGGAATGAGTCTAGAAGAATAACTTCGAGTTTAGAAAACTTAATCCATTGGAAAGGGTGATTATGCCCTAATAAATCCCTGGGGAAGAGTCATACATTTGAGAAAAATGGTATAAACCCTGTATTGATATTGTATGTGTGATATTGTAACTTTAAATGAGGTTACAGTGCTAGGAAAATAGTAGTTCAAGAGTCATCTTGCATTTTTAAAGTTGGTAAAGATTGTTACATTATTTTTAAATCTTGTAGAAGAGGTTGAAGTGGTAGTACTACAAAGAACCATAAAAAAATTTCTCTCGGGCTGTCTTAGTAAACCAAAACCCTCTGTCTAGGGTTTTGAGGTAGAAAATCATATTTCTCACTATATAACTGATGAAATTGCCTATAAATTTTTAGTATGACTTGTATTTATACCACCTAAGTAATTTTTGAGGTTTTTGGTGAGTGGGATGTCTTCAAGAGAGATATTTGTGATATTTGAGTAAAGAACCAATCCAACATAGTGGTAGTCCTAGTTTGGAGAACACTATTACTAAGCAAGAGGCATGTATGTTGGGAATTAACCCCTGAAACATTAGAGGTAGAAAAAATACCTTAATGGTTACTTGAGAATGATTTATTAGTGCACTATAAATCCATACAAGAAAAGATATGTCTAATAGTTTGTTATGACAAGATAGTTTTGACATTGTAATCCAAAGGAGTGCAAGGGTGAAGACAAGAGGAAGTGTGGTGGTTTTGAATTTGAAATATTGGGTACACATTGAAATTGATAAAGTTCCCTTGAACATATTTTCATCTCATGATGGGTATCTTTAGATTCCTCCTATCATATTCCTAGCAAGAGTTTTTTTAATTTAAGATACTAGAGGGAAAGTTAAGAGCTATACAAGGATGGTTGTATATGTTTTATATTTTGGTATTAAGTGGTTGTTGGAACATCACTTATTTGTAGTGTGTAGTAGGTTGAATAATATAGGAAACCTTGGAGAAGTCCAAAGCCAAAGTTTGCATGGTTGAGGAAGGAGGTCTAGTTGAGAAGCCTGAAGAGGAGAGTGAATAAGGTATGTGCAAAGTAACCTTGAGGAAAGATAAAGCCATTATATGGTGGAATTAACATCGGGGTTAGGGTATGGAGAAATATACAATGAGAAATGAAACTATTTAAGGAAATTTTATCATATAGGTAAGAATAAGCCCCTATTTACTAGGAATGATCCTCGAAATGTAGAGTAAGGTGAAGGTTTATTGTTATAAAATTTTGATTAGTTTTGTACATGAATGAATTTTATTTTACTCTACATCATTTGGTATCAAATTGTGGATCTTATTTTTGATATTTGAATATGTTCTTTTTTGGCTAACAGGTGTGTGTGTGTGGTGAATAAAGGGATAAGTGGAGATTGGTGAAGAGAAGGGGTTGAAACTAGTTATATACTATGGGTACAGGATGCCATGGTGTATGAATAAATTAGTAGCAGAGTAGAGAGAGAGAATAATCCAAGTCAAAACAAATGCATGAGAAGATAAGAGAGAAAGATCAACATAGATGATTGGTAAGGATGTTGTCGAAAATAATGAATTTAATGGAAGTTAGGGCTATTAGGCCTTGGAAATCGAGATGATACCAATGATGAGGATGTAGTAGAACCTTCAAGCATATACGGCTAAAATATTATTAGATCTATTGAATTTTAATAAGAGGAAAAGGAGAGAGAGAGAGAGAGAGAGAGAAAAGAAAAGACTAAAGGAATAATCAGTTAGAAAAAGAGAGAGAGTTGAGGATGCAAGAAGAGATACAAGAGTTAAAGAGGGATGTGGAAAACTTGTTGGAAATGATAGAAAGAAAAAGAGAAGTAGAGGAACCAGTTGGGATGGTGATCAAGAAGAGAGATAAGTGGTCATTAGAGCTACTTTTGAGAAAGATAAAGAAAAATCATTTGAAGAAAGAGATAAGACAAGAAGAGAGGAACTGAAGCAAGAAGAGAAGAGGCTGAGAAAATAAGAAAAATAAGTTGACAAGGAGATAGTGTATGAAGAAAAAAGTGATGAAGTGAAGCAACAAAGTGATGAAGAGGAAGAGTTCATTGATGGAGCTTCTCAAGGGGCTAAAGAGCCTCAAAGTTTTAAATTTGACTATGTCTTTGAATGTGTGAATGCAAGTACACAAAGAGAAGAATAAGAGGCAAGAAATGATGCCTTAAATGAAGAAACAGAGAACAAGAGTGAAGAAATGATAAAAGAAGAAGATTATGGGCAATCTCAATCTCATTGTGGATCAGCTAAGGGTGACAATGTAGAAGTTATTTTGATGACGAGGTCATGCAAAATCCCTCACAAGCATGTGGAACTGGATTATTGGATAAGATGAGGTCAAAGTTAAGACAAGTGATAGAGAAACCTTGGCAAAATAAAAGGAAAATTAAAATTAAGGTATAGACAAAGAAATGGAGCTGAAAATTGAAGAAAAAAATGAGAAAGAATGAATGAATGATGAGAAAGAATAAAAAGGTTGTGAATAATTAGTTGAAATCAAGGAAGAGGAGTAGCTTGTTCAAGAGGCGGATATGAAGATTGACGAAGAATAATCCTATGGAGAAGCATATTTCCTTTATGAAGACTAAGTACAGGGTGAAATCCAAGCAAGGCACATGAATGAAGACAAATATGATGAACCAGCTGAAGATGAATATCATATCAGAGTGAAGATGAAGAAGCAAAGAAATTGGAAAAAGAAGAAGAATATTGAGCTATGAGGACTAATATTTTCCTACCCCTAGAGTATGATGCAAGATCATCATCCTATCTATCTAAATAAATCATGAAGACATCAATTAGATTTTTTATAGGTGTGTTCATGAGTCTTAGGAGTCATTAGGTGTTATTGTGTGTGGCTAGTCTAGTTTTAGGCCTTTCAAATTTCAAATGGAGCATTTCCCTCCATTTTGTAATATTTGAATATTTGGCCATTTTGGCTTGATTTTGAAGTTGTAATGTATTCTTGAACCTTAGAACTATGTAAGAGGGTGGAATGAGGAAAATGTGGTGAAATCAAGTCCTCTAGGGTCACATGTCATGGGAAGAGTTGGTCATGCCAAACTTAGGCCTAGTAGGTACAAGTAACTCCCTTATTGGAATCTCATCATAAACCATGTTTTGTAACTGATGTGAGGGTAGGAGATAGAATAAGAGGGGATAGAGGGAATATAAGAAAGGGAATATAACTAAAATTATTCATTCTACCTAGGTATGAATCAAGGTGTAATGTTCCAAGGAGTTGAAGGAGAAAACTTAGTTTTGGTGACATTTCATGCATGATGTTGTGTTTTTTGTATGACCGCAGAGATGATTGAACTCGAGTTGAATGAAAGGTAACCTTAAGATGGTTTATGATAATTTGAGTTCTAAAGAGTTGATTTTGGTGTTCCTTGTATGTTATTACTCTTGTAATCATGTGAAAATAGTCTTGTGCATGCGTATTAGATCTCTTGCAATAGGAAATTATTACTAGTAAGAAGTTTTGTTTTTCTATATAATTACATGGTTGAATGTTTCCTTATTGCACTCTATGGACTTTTGAATGAATGACCTTGTGATAGTAAGCCTAAATCCTAGCGGTTAGAAGGTTACCAATAGGGGTAAGAGATTTTGAATGCATGTTACATGGTGTAAGCCTTATTGATAGAGACATCCAAATTTGATAAGGATATTTGAATGTATAGCAATATCCAGTTGTATGTAAATGTTTTATTTTGTATTTATTGGTGTAATCTTGTGCACATTCAACCTTGAAAGTTAATGGAATGATTATATAAGAAGAACTTCAAGTTGAGAAAGCTTAAACCATTCGAAAGGGTGATTATTCCCTAATAAATCCTTGGTGAAGAGTCATCCATTTGAGAAAACTAGTATAAACCCAACTACCATATTTTGAGCTTGTATGTGTGACAAGTATGACTTGAAATGAGGTTACGGTTGCCTAGGAAAAATGGTATTTCAAAAGTCATCCTTCATTTTGAAAGTTGGTAAATATTTTTACAAAGTATTTTTAAAGCTGCGAGAAGAGGTGGAAGTGGTAGTAATAAGAAGAACCATCAAAATTTTCCCTCTCAAGTTGTCTCAATAAACCAAAACTCTCTACCTAGGGTTTCTGGGGAAAAAAATCAGATTTCTAACTATATAACTGATGAAATTGCCTATAAATTTGTAGTATGACTTGTGTTATTACCACCTAAGTAGTTTTTGAGGTTTTGCAGTGAATGTGATGTCTTCGAGAGAGATATTAGTGATAGTTGAGTAAAGAACCAGTCCAATACGGTGGTAGTCCTAGTTTAAATAACCCTATTACTAAGTGAGAGGAATGTAGGTTTGGAATTAACCCCTGAAACATTAGAGGTAGAAAAAATACCTTAATGGGTGTTTGAGAATGATTTACTTGTGCACTATAAATCCATACATGAAAAGATATGTCTAACAGGTTTTCGATGACATGTTAGTTTTGACATTGTAAGCCAAAGGAGTGTAAGAGTGAAGACAAGAATAAGTGTAGTGATTTGTAATTTGAAATATTTGGTACACATTGAAATTGATAAAGTGTTCTTAAACATATTTTCATCTCATAATGGGTGATTTTATATTCCCCTATGATATTACTAGCAAGAGTTTTTTTTGAATTCAAGAGACTAGAGGGGCAATTAAGAGATATACAAGGAAGGATTGATATGTTTGATCTTTTAGTGTTAAGTTATTTTTGAAACATCACTTTTTTGTAGTTTGTAGTAGGGTTAATGCTATGAAACCTTGGAGAAGGAAAAATCCAAAGTTTTCATGTTTGAGGAAGGAGATCTAGTTGAGAATCCTAAAGAGGAGAGTAAATAAGGTATTGCAAAGTAACCTTAATGGAAGAGTGATCCATTGGATGATGGAATTAACATCAAGGTCAGGGTATGGAGAAATATACAATGAGCACTAAAACTATTTAAGGTAATTTGATCATTTAGGTAATAATAATCCCCTATTGGACTAGGAATGATCCTCGAAATGTAGAGTAAGGTGAAGGTTGATTATTGTAAACTTGTGATATAAAGATTACATGAATGATTTTTTTCTCTTCATCACACACCAAACATATGAAGTTGATATAAAGATTACATACTACCATATCTAATCCATGATAGTTCTTGAAGACTCGTGTATCAATTTTGATCAAGCATGGCTTTGACTTTGGGTTTGGAGAACATACACCTAGTCATACAAAAGAGAGATCTAATGAATTTTGAAGATAAAATGGCAAGGAATGAAGTATTTTAATAGTATATAGAGCTAGAAGAGGAGTCTAGTAACTTGTTTGCATGACAATAACAATTGTCATTTATTTCCTTTAGCTACAAGAGAAATTTCCTACGTTGGAGAATAGGACAAAATCATTGCTTAAGCTATTACAAGTTAGTAGGTACAAAGATTACAAAGGAATGTTTACAACTGAAGGTAGAAGTTCAAGGATTTCAAAAGCTTCCCTTGATCATCATTTGTATCAGGAGCATCTTGAAAATTCCTACAAATACATTACATATAACTGACCCTATGTCATAAGTAATGATTGCTTGAGGACAATTTTGTATGAAGTCATTCTTCTCTCACTTGTACGAGTTGCATATCAAAGTAGGTGGAATTTTCATGGAAGTGGAAGGGAAAAATTCTTTTGAGTGTGTCTCTTTTGAAGATAAAAGTACATTTTTGTGCATGAAGACATGTTGTTGAAGATAGTGAGCTAATAATATATGAAGACTAGTGAAATTAGGTCAAGGTGAAAAAGGAGTGTGTATGAGAATATGTTGTTGATGACCATGTCTGAATGAACTCAAAAAGATGAAAAATAAAGGAAAACAAGGAGAGTATGAAATGATTTCATGAGTACAATGTTGCAGCAGTATGAATACATGAGAAGTGAGTGCTTGAGAAGGTGATTTAAGGAGAGAATCATAACAAGAATGCGTGTTTGAGAAAATCCTTGTGTGACAGTGTTTGTAGTAGATTAAGTACATGAGAAATTAAATAAATCAAGGTGAGAAGAGGGTGAAAAGTGAAAATGATTAGAGCTGATTTAGAGATCACAATTTTTTGTGGTAAGATGACTACCTAAGGGTGATCAAAACCATATTTTAGAATATTAAGTGGTGTTCGTGTGAGTCATTTTCCACATCACATGGTGAGTCATCTCACTTAGGTTAGGTAATAGGTCTAGGTGTCAAAGAGGTTATGATAGATCACTTACATGTCAGTGTGGCATATGGGAGTTACTTCCATCTCGGAATGTAACTCCCTTTCTCCACTTGAGGAGGTATGATTGAATGTACTAGGGTTACATAGTGCCCTCTATTTGTACCCCTTCCCTTTTTCAGATCTATGTGGAAATATTTTGTATGATATTTTCCCCTTCCAACAATTGCATGCACATTTTCATGGTTGATGTTTGCTCCCTCATGGAACCTTGTCACGCTACCAGAGTGCAACTTGGTTGATGTCCATGTTATCCCGTAGATCCTCATATTGTCACAAAGATCATAATACATGTTGTTTAGATCCTTATTACTCACCTTCTACCATTTCCCTCTTTCTCTCTATTCTTGATTTTTAGGTTTTGTGTGGAAGTGTTGTAATGACTATCCAATTTTTTCTCTACTTGCATTGATTCAGGTTTTAAATCTCATTTAGGTTGTTTGGTTCATTTTTTCGGCATCTTCCAGTTTTGTTCCTTATATGCATGTTTTAGGGAGTTAATTTCAAGTTTTGGTTTCCATTTTGAGGTTTCATTTCAATATTTTAGTGCTGGTTTTGAGTTTTTAACGGTGGTGGAAGGTTGTTTTTGGCCCACTCGGCCCCACTCACCAAGTTGGGAACCAAGTTAGCTCCTTCAACTCACTCTTTCCATTATGCAACTTACTAGAGCTATTCCCATACTTGTTTTCAACTTGGTGACTCTAGTTTTGTGCATTCCGTGTTTGAATTATCCACCCCCGATTGGTGTTGGTTTTGGTCCATGTGTGTATATCTTGGTGCACCGCCCTACACTATTCTTCCATAGATCATCAACTACTTGTGCTTCCTAAAACTCACCTTGTCCATCTCGTTGCATGCATCATCCCCACTTGTTTATTGGTAGGTTCCATACTTGGATCCTTTTCTCAGCCCCTTTTCATCATTTGCACACACAAAATTAGGATCTTGGTTCTCTACATTTTATTTCGAGACCATGCCTTGGCACATTGGCATCGTGATTTCCTTGGGTTCACCTGGCCTTGCTCATTGGTTTTTGTGTAATCACATTTGGCCTCTTCATCTTGTCAAGTCCTTCTCTTGATCTCAACACTCACTTCCACACCTTTCGTGTGTCGCTTCTCAAGATCCAAACACTTGTTGACCTCGGTAGTTTTCCAACCAACTCGGAGCAATTCTTGGACCCACATTTAAACCGGTGACCCTAGAATATCAACTCGGCCCGCCTCACAACCAGCTCACCATGACCTCCCGACAACCCAAATTTTTGTGCTCAGCTCAACAGGTGAGCCACCTCCTGCAGCTCACCCACCAAGCCATCTTTGTTAGCTCACCAAGCTACCCCTCTTTCTCACCCTCTGGCCCTACTCCTTCTTCCCCTCTTTGTTTGAATTTGTTGCATTTTTCCCACTTTTTCAAATTAGTCTAATCTAATTTAGAGAAAATTAATAATAAAAAATTTCATTGTAAGGGAGGAGTGCTTTTTCCTGAGCTCTTTGTATAGGGTTATTGGGCTTCCCACCACTTTCTTAGCTCATTGCATTGTATTGTTCTTCTTCGCATATAGCTAGTGATCACGTCCATCATATACTTATGGCAAGAGAGGCCCTTATTTTCAATGTGAGATGATTTCTCTCACATTGAGAAGTGTTTGTACCCTTGTTGTGCTTACGCCATTTTATGTTTGATTGTGTTTCATTCCTCTTCTTTCAACTAGGACTTATTGTGGCCTCTTCTCTTGAATAAATCATCGCCTACTGCAAGGTGAGTGGTCAATTATACAACATCACACAAAAACACCTTATTGTAAGCACACACCACTTATAAAGTTTCACAAATAGGGGGTTACCATTATTTTTGGGTGTTGTATTCCACTGCAGATGCATTCTTGGCTAAGTCTAACATCTTTCCATCTTGTTTATATCTACACACCCTCTTCTTGTACACCTCACACTTCCTTCTTCTACATCATGGAGGATGTTCTTTCCAGACTTGAGTATCGTAAGATTTCTTTACAACCTCCTCCGCTTCTTCTTAGGAGAGAGAACTACATATCATGGTGTGCTTCTATGGAATGTTACTTCACTTATGAGGGCCTTTTTCACTTTCTATAGGGGCCAAGTCCTACATCCACTTTGATTCTTATTATCTTAATGAATATCTCGACATATGTGACCATGTTGTTAATCACTTGATGTTACATGTATCTATACCTCTCCACCTTTATATGGCACACTTAGATCCTCCCCACACCATCTGGAACATCTTTCACTCCTTTTTAGAGACCTTTCACATATTATCGATGTTTCTATTGTTGATACAGCTTTCTCCTTTTCTGTTTCATGTGATGATAGTTTCGTTGATAAAAACTCACTTGTTTCCATCCATAGTGACGAGGATTATGCTTCTAGCTCTAATGACAAGAGTACTACTGAGGAATCCTCTCCTCCTTCTCTTAGCCTCATTCTAGATTATGTCGACACTCCTACCTTCCCATCAGACATTGAGTAGTCCCATTCTCACCTCATACCATCATTGCATCTGCCTATTTTCCACTTCTAGTGTGTCATGCCCTTCCCTGCTCCTCTTCCTTAATGTGATGATTCATACATGTCAAACATCACCCTTCATTTTTTTATCCCCCTTCTTGAGATGAGTATTGTCATACCTTCATCGTCTCTTCAGCGATACCTACTTGTGATGCGGACAAGGAGTTCCTCATACTTCTACATGTGTTTCAAATTATTTCTTCATATCCTTTGTTGGGATTTCCCCTTCTGGGACTCTTATCACTTCCATTTTTTGGATATCATTATTGATCCACCCTTGCGTACGGATCATCTTTCTATTGTGGGGGTTATTGCATTGCCTTTACTTCACTTGGGCATCCTTTCGGTGGATTACAATTCTATGCTCATGGCATTAAATTCATTTCTTTTGCACTAATTTGTTAGACCTATGTCACATTTCTATGGACCAGATTTAAAGTTCTTTTTACTTCCTTCAGCTTCCTTCTTAGAGTAGGCATACTTATAATAATTCATTTAGGTCCTTACTAAGTGCACACACACAGTTTGGTGTGGGTGGTTCTTCTTCAATCCATTGGCCTAGGATCACATCATTAACACTCTTCTTGGAGACTTCATAGAGTTGCATAGTTCATATCCTTCCATGGCATCTATGTTCCTCTCGTCTCCTCTCTTCTTATTCTTCCAAAGAGATTTCCCTTTTGTACATGGGTACCTTATCAAGATCCTCAATTTTGGGACCCATTTTTGGCATCTTTCTTAGATTGTTAGAGAGTTTTTTTCATCTCTTGTTGTGGATGTTTTTCCCACTGGGTTTTCCTCCATTGCTTGAGATCCTTGTTGTTCATGGGTGCCTCATTAGGATTTTTTTCAGGACCCATTTCTCATTTATGACTTTCCACCCCATCCTAAGTTATGATGAAGTGGGTTTTGGTGTAATTCATTTTCTGCATCTTGTGGCGAGTCATCTCACTTAGGTGAGGTCATAGGTCTAGGTGTCATAGGGGTTATGATAGATTCCTTATGTGTTAGTGTATCATATGGGAGTTACTTCTATTTTGGGAATGTAACTCCCCTTCTCCACTTGAGGAGGTATGATTACATGCACTTGGGGGTTACACATCACCCCTATTTGTACCCCTTCCCTTTTTCAAATCTATATGAAATAGATAGTGTATGATATTTTTCCCTTCCAAGTTTTACATGCACATTTTCATGGTTGATGTTCTCTCCCTCATGGAACCTCGTGGCACCTTTGCCGAGTGAAACTCGGTTGATGTTTTTGTTATCCTACAAATCCTCATGTTTTTGTGTTTTTGCTTTCTTCATCAATTCATGGCTTAGAAAATAGGGATTTGAAGATTCCTTGTAAGTTGTAGCCTACAAAAGATCAACTAGAATCTTGATTGAGGTTTTGGGAGTTGTATCTTCCATGCAAGTAGAATCTTACTAAAGGTTAAGTAGCATCTTGACTAAACTAGTGGAGTTGATGCTTCAAGTTGAGTGGATGCTCAATAGTTGAAATCTTTGTAACCTTTATAGGACAATTTGTCCAAGTTAGTGCATTGATTTCAGTGGGTTTTTCTCCCTTGAAGGGTTTCCCACATTAAACATGGTGTTCATGTTTGTTTGCTTAATCCTTTCTCATGTTTGAATGTCATTAGTATCTCATGGTTATTGGTGATCTATATTGAATAGCTTACTAAGTTTGTGAATAATTTTTAAAGTTTTAAGAAGTAATAATTCATCCCTCCTCTCAAAGGTGCTTGTGTTTTCCAACAAGTCATAATCGTGATATCTTACTTATGACTTCTTAAATTCATTTGATTGTTCTTTCAATAACCTTCATAACTTATTCGTGTTATGGAGTTAATTATTAATTACCCTCTTGTAAGGTCATCTTATTAAAGATATAAGTTACCAAGTCAAAGGTTGGTGTAGTTTACTAACTGTTGTTTTATATTGTAGAGTGATAATATCATTTATTTACAATGGTTATCTTAATACTTCATAACGAAATAATGATTAAGAATAATCATTTGTGTTATTCATACCCATTTTATTCTCAATTAGGAGTTTATTAACCACGTTTACTATTATCATATCATCTTATTATGAAGTATTAATCGATCCCGATATTACTCATGGTCATTTATACATTTTACTTTATAAACGTATTAATGATCAATGTTATCTTTTCCATGATAAACATTAATTTAATCAACTTACTTTCAGTTGTTTTGAATTATTCATAGGACTAGTTACATAAGATATTCATAACCAAGCAAAGACTTCATAATACATTTAAAGGTCTTTTGACTATTTATTTACTTAATAAATTACCAACAGTTTATGAAGACATGGTCATTAAATAGGGATGTAGATAACATATACTCATGCATATAACATGGTTGATAAAATAAGCCATTCATTCCTTATTAACACAAAATCACACAAAGTTACATACCAACTTCATCAATATACGGTAAACAAAATTCTTAATTAGGATTATATATCGCAGTCATATGCCCATCCTTACAATTAGGATTTTTCGTGAAATCATTTAAAACAAACAAAATACTAATTAAATTATCCTTTTTACATGTGACCACAAGGTCGTAGTCAAAAAAGTATTAAATCAGTTCAAGTATTCACTTCATAGCTTCTCCTATTTACCTATACATCAGTTAGGAGAGAGAAATATACATGGGTCAATTCGAGAGAAATGGCATGAGTCAACTCGCTCATGTTCTACTTTGTAGTCATTATATAATGATAATAATACCAGTGTTTGACCCTATACTAAATCATATCATTTTATCAAATGGAATTTAAAATATTTAAGTCAACAAATGTAATCTCGGTATTTTATCAAATGGAATTTAAACTATTTAAGTCAACAATCTCCTTATTACAAGCACAACTAGATAGCATACCCCTGAGTCAAATTGAAGTTAAGGATGAACTTGTTTGGAACAACTCAAGTGATGGGGAATACACTGTCAAAGCTGGATACAATTCCTACTTTGAAAACATCTAGTGTGATTTCAAATGGAGCAGGATTTGGATGTCAGAGCTAACTCCTAAAATCAATTTCTTCTTTTGGCTTGTTCTCAGAGGAAGAATACTCACAAATGAAAACCTTATCAAGAGAGGCTTTATAATGCCAAATATGTGTTTCCTATGTAAAAAAGAGGGAGGACATCAAGCATTTTTTTGCATTGTGAGTACGCTTCAAAGATCTGGAGTTATGTTTTTCAAAATTCAATGTTTGCTAGATAGTGCCAAAGGAATTTCTTCAATATTGGATTCAGTGGGATCCTCCTTTTAAACACTGTATTGTTCGAGAGACTTTGGAAACTGGTGATGCCCCATGTTATATGGAGAGTTTGGAAAGACATAAATGACATAATTTTCAGAAATAGCAGACAACCTTGCAAGAAAAGCTTTACTAAGATTGGTAATGCAATTAAAGACAATATTGAAATATTTAAACCTCCCAAGAATAAGAAATATCCTGAAAGATGAAGAATTTATTCTCTCAAATTGGAAGATGGATATTGAAAATGTTCGAAATGAAGAACTTCAAATATTGACAAGTCTCTAATTCATTGGATCCCTCCTCCAAACTCTTGGTATAAACTTAATTTTGATGGAGCCTCTAAGGGAAACCCAGGGGCAGCTATGCTAGTGGAGGAATAATTTGGGATCATAAAGGTTGTTTAGTTGTTGCTTATGTTGGCAGAATGGGCAATCAGACCAATCACTATGTAGAAGCTCTATCAGCTTTATGGGGTCTAATAATTGCTAGGGATTACAACATTCAAAACATCATTGTTGAAGGTGATTCCTTGAATATTATAAATCATCTTAATCAAATACACCCTCCAAGTTGGACTATTAAATATTTCATTCAGGAATCTATTAATATATGTCATACCTTCAAAAATATTAAAATTGGTCATACTTATAGAGAGGGCAACAAGGTGGCGGATACCTTAGCTAACTATGGTACCAATAATAATTTCACCACTTGGGATAATGAAAAGAACACCCCACAGAAGTACAAAATGGTATTACCAAGGATAATTATGAGCATTCACATCCTAGATAGAATCTCTAATGAGATTGCATGGGATTCGATGGATAAGAAAGATGGCACATGCAAGAGGAGTTATTCTAATTACCACCATAAACGCTCGCATGCTTCTCGTATTTCTAGCTGGATTCTTAAAAACTGGTATAGGCAAAACAAAAATAGCCTTTTCACGGGTGGTTTGCAGTAGAGTAATCATGGAAATAGTAGAGGAAGAAATATGGGGAGCTTTGTGCCAGTTAGAACCTAGTTGTGATCCTGCTTGGAAGGATAACACTTGAGCTATGGAATTATGTTCAAATGGTGGGTGTCTCTAACTTTATTGAGAAAATACAAGGTCATGATTAGCATATTTCAATGCATTTTTCCACATATTGGAAGGACATGAAGGTTAAATATGGAGGGAAAAGGGTGTTGATGAATGAGGAGCTAATTACAGAAGTTATAGGGCTGGATTTGGATGGCATCTAGTTCTTCAGCAAAAGGATTGACAAAAATGTTGAAGTAAAGAAGTTTACTGACATAGGGAGGAGATCATCTTTGTTACGGCTAACATTCAGGTAAGCTCCATTCCTAACCTTTCAATGAAATTACTAAAATGATGGTGCGGTTTATATCCCTTGAAGTTCACTACATTACTGTTCCCACCAAACACTTGGTTTTCCTTAATCACTTCAGGAGAAATATTATTGTTTTCTTCCCACACTATCTCTGAATTCTTTGTAATGGTCCATTCTTGATTTTCAAAAACATACTAGGGCCATCCCCCTTCACCAGGGCTCATATTTCTCCTTCACAAGCATTGTCTCATCAATTTCCCCGTCATTCCTATTTCCCCCTTTATCCCACTCCCTCTCACAACACACCCACTCCCAACCCAACCAATTATTCTAATTATAGGAATGTCAAGGCTAAGAACCCTGCACCCCACAAAGAACCCCACCTACCTCTAGTTGTGTCCTCTGAAGTAACAAGGATATGGAAATGGTTCACAATCTCTTACATGGCAGGACAAAGCTTCCTAACAGGAGAGGGATAATATTCTCCTTAGAATGGAAACGCTAGAAAATGAGGTAGAAAATATCAAGAAAGAGATACATCAGCTAAACAAGCAAAAGGGAAAAAGAAAGATAAATGATGATGCGGGTTTTGGCACAGATCAGACTGAAGAAATTTACAGAAAATTGAACTCACTAGATAATAGAATGGGGAGAAATAAGGATAGACACGACCATAATATGGCCATCTTTAAAGCAATCAGTGAGTTTCTTGAACAACATGTCAGAAGCATCACATTGTTGAGTGGAGTCCCTGAGGATATTTGGGGCACTGAAAAGGAGAGAAATCAGGTCATCTCACAACTTGAACGTTAATGACCCAACACATGTCACCAATTTGGCATATTTTACCTCTGTCAGATGATCAATTCAAGGATTAAAAGTGCCTTGAAGAAATAATACCTTCTAGGCATGCTGGAGGAGTTCAAGTTGTTGTTTTGTTTCTAATAGTTTGTTGTTTAGTCGTTGTTATGTCCCTGTTTTGATTTTTATTAGTAGTTTCTTTTTTACTACTGTTGGACTTATCATAATATCTAGATTCATATCCTATTTTGATGCTTTTTCCTATTGATCTAGTTGTTGACCCTTTGTTGTAACAGGGTCTAGTCCCTTCAAAACTATTTGCCTTTAATAAAAAAACAATCTAGAATAGCTCATCTTTAATAACTTTTTAATTTGTATTACATGAAATCATAGTTGATCATTTAATAGTGATTTTCAACTTATAATATACAACATTCGAAATCATTCATCTTAAATAATCTTGATTTTTTTATTTTCTATAATTCCTCCCATAGTTAAGACTTTAATTATAAAACATATTATTATCTATAAGCCAAAATCAATTCCCAATGAACAATAATACTTAAATCATTGCTAACATTTTTTTACAACAAAACTAATTTATATACAATTATATTATAGAGTATTGTGTTGTGAAGTCATAAAACCATCTAGCTTAATTACTAGTTTATCTATAAGTATCTATATCTAAGAGAAAGAAAACATATATTTAATCAGTATTTCCTATAAACATTCATATACAAGAGAACAAATATTATTCCCAATACCTGATGGACTTAGATATAGAAGAACAAACAAATAACCAACAACCTCTTATTCTCCTTATTCACATACCCATACAAGAAAACAAGACACAATTGGTTCTTGTATCAAAATATGTGTACACATACATGCAACAATTCCTTCATACGCAAGCCCTTTAGGACTTTCAGTTTCAAACAGTCTACTAGAAAATTATAAACATTGAAATTTAGTCCCAACTAGGATAATGTCATTCGTTATTTATATATCAATACACAAACCAGAACACGCCCATTTTCCTTCACTCGTATTATTTTCAAAATAAGAAAACCCAATATAAAACGCATGATCCATAATTTCCTTAAACTCATTTCCTTCACACAATAATACATACCCAGATGGTAAAACACAATCCAATCCCATAATCCCTTTTTTAATTAAATTATGCATACCCAGATAATAATTTAACCTTCAACATGTAAATTTGTATGCCATTTCCACATGTTATCCAAATAAATAGTCTGAATGCATTATAACATTCATTCACACAAAATTATATGCAATTTGTAATTCACACACAAAATTGTATACCATTTCAACATGCAATCAAACAAGAAGTTCAAAATTAATACGAATATTTTTCTACAAAACTAATCACACAAATCCTTAAATAACAAATTAAAAACATCATACCTTGAAACCCAAACTTACAAAAATACCTAGAAATCCACTACCCAAATAAAAAGATTAAGATTTAGAATATGAGGAAGAAGCTCATGTTTGTGATAATCTCCTTCTTTCTCAACTCATCTTCTATTATTTCAAAATATCCTCCAAAAATAAAAATATCATTACTCTTACTATGCATTTCTTTTTTCAACTTATTCCCACTATATATATATATATATATATATATATATATATATATATATATATTCACAATCATATTCATGGCCACAAAACAAGCACAGTGGGAAAGAAATTCCACTATCTCCATAACCCCAAAAATAGCTCAATAGATCAAACAACGCAAATGACCAAAAAGAGAGAAAGAAGAATGCGACCACATTAGTTTGTCTTCTTAGGAAAGCTAACCATTCCGAGGATTCATGCCTACAATAAATGTTATTAAAACCTAAACCCCTTCATACCACTTTAACCTACCACACATTCATTTTAATTTATCTTCATATTCCACAATACCCAAACATAGTTCACATTACACTTTCTATCCATTGGCTAAGCTCTCCATGTTTCATTAAATATGGCACAATTCAAACAAACATTAATATATACCACCCTAGTTATATGGCATCCACTTATTTTAAGTGGTTTACATACCACATATGTTTAAACAATCCTTTATACATACATAATACCAAGTCCAAGTTTCTAATACCATCCAACTCATGGACTATTCAAAAAATGCCGACTTATTTAACAAGGTGCACTTAAACAAAAAAATGTCAAGTTACTGACCAGTCATACATTTTAATAAAAATAAAGGTTAAACATAACACTTAAGTATATATATATATATATATATATATATATATATATATATATATATATATATATATTCCACCCATTCTAACAAATGATCCAAAGAAGATTCCAAGCATGAGAACTAACACAATTAATATTATGGCCTTCAATACTATATTTATCCAACATTCAATTAATTGTGTGTGTGTGTGTGTGTGTGTGTGTGTGTGTGTGTGTGTGTGTGTGTGTGTGTGTGTGTGTGTGTGTGTCTATATATACGACATAAATATCGGTGTGAACTAAGAATCTTGGTTATTAACTTTGTTTAAACCAACTTACGATCTATTATTTATCTATATGGTCATAAAATTTGGGACTCAAAAAGGGCGGGATGTTACATAAGAAGGTCATGCATATAACATGAATAGGGATGTAGATAACATCTAATCATGTATATAACATGGTTGATAAAATAAGACATTCATTCCTTATTAACACAAAATCACACGAAGTTACAAACCAACTTCATCATTATACAATCAATTAAATCCTTATTTATGATTATACATCGGGGTCATATGCCTATCCTTACAATTAGGAATTCTTCGTGAAATCATTTAAAACAAACAAGATACTAATTAAATGATCCTTTTTACATGTGACCGCAAGGTTGTAGTCAACAAAAATATTAAATCAGTCCAAGTATTCACTTCATAGATTCTCCTATTTACTTGTACATCGTTAGGAGAGAGAAATATACATAGGTCAGTTCAAGAGAACTGACATGAGTCAACTTGCTCATTTTCTACATTGTAATCATTATATAATGATAATAACAATCCAAGTTTGACCCTATACTAAATCAAATCATATTATCAAGTGGAAATTTAAATTATTTAAGTTGACAAATGTGATATCATTATCTTATCAACATTCTATAATAACTCATCTTTAATAACTTTCTAATTTGTATTTCACAAAGCAATCACAATAATCATTTAATAGTGATTTTCAGCTTATAATATACAACATTCCATATCATTCATCTGAAATAAGATTACACCTATTGTCTGTATTTTCTATAATTCCTCCCACAATCAAGACATTAATCATAAAACACATTATTATCTATAAGCCAAAATCAATTCCTAGTAAATGAATAATACTTAAAGCATGGCTAAGAGTTTTGTTTTACAATAAAACCAATTTATATAAAATTATATTATAGAGTAATGTGTTATGAAATCATACAAGAATCCAATTGAAATACTAGTTTAGCTACAAGTACTTGTATCCAAAAGAAAGAAAATAGATATTTAATTGTATTTCCTATAGACATTCATATCCAAGGAATAAATATAATTCCCAATACCCTGCGGTGAAATTAGATATGGAAGAGAAAATAGATAACCAATGACCTCCTATTCTCCCTATTTGGATACCCATACAAGAAAACAAAACACGTTGGTTCTTGTATAAAAATATGTGCACACATACAGCAACAATTTCTTCATACGCAAGTCCATTAGGATTGTATTCAAGCAGATCTACAAAAAAATAAATCTAAACATTGAAACACAATCACAACCGGGATAATCTCATTCTTTATTCCTATATCAATACATAGATCGAAACGTGGTTCCCTTTTCCTTCACTCGGTTTATTTTCAAAAGAAGAAAACCCAATATAAGACGCACTCCAAAATTTCCTTAAACTCTTAAAATCATTTCCTTCACACAATAATTCATATCTAGATGGAAAAACACAATCCAAACCCATAATCCCCATTTTTTATTAAAATGCACATACCCGTATAATAATGTAACTTTCAACATGTAAATTTGTATGCCATTTCCACATGTTATCCAAATAAACATTCCACATGAAGTATAGCATTCATTCACACAAAATTGTATGTAATTTCTTATTCACACACAAAGTTGTATGCCATTTCAACATGCAATCAAACAAGCGAGTTCAAAATTAGTACGAATATTTTGCTACAAAACTCATTACACAAATCTTTAATTAATAGATTAAAAACATCCTACCTTGAAACCCATACTTCCAAAAATAACTAGAAATCCATTACCCAAATAAAATGATTAAGATTTAGAATATGAGGAAGAAGCTCATGTCTCGTGACAATCTCCTTCTTGTTCAACTTAGCTTCTATTCTTCTGAAATATCCTCCAAAAATAAAAAAATAACATTACTCTTCTTTGGGCATTCATTTTTGCAATTCATTCACATTGTATTCATAGTCATGGATGCAAAATAGGCACAATGGGAAAGAAACTCCACTATCTACATAACCCTAAAAACAGCTCAGTAGATCAAACAAAGAAAATGACCAAAAGAGAGAGAAAGAAAGAGTGCGACCACATTAGGTTGGCTTCTCAAGCAAGCTATCCATTCTGAGGATTCAAGCCTGCAATAAATGTTATTAAGCCTTAAACCCCTCCATACCACTTTAGCATGTCAAGCATTCATTTTAACTTATCTCCATATTCCACATTACCCAAACATAGTTCGCATAACACTTGTCTATCCTTTGGCTAAGTTATCCATGTTCCATTAAATATTCCATAATTTAAACAAACATTAATATATACCACCCAAGTTATATTCCTTCCAATTATTTTAAGTGGTTTACATACCACATATTTTTAAACAAGCCTTCATATATACATAAAACCAAGTCCTAGTTTCCAAGATTGGTCAACTCATGGACGGTTCAAACAATGCCAACTTATTTAACAAGGTGCACTTAAACAAAACAATGTCAAGATGTAGCCAGAGACACGCATTTTAATAACAATGAATGCTAAACATAGAACTTAATTATATATGTCTATTTTACACTCATTCTAACAAATTAATTGAAAAGGAGTCCAAGCATGATAACTAACACACTTAAAATTATGGCCTTCTAAATACTATCTTTATCCAATATCAATTAATTTTATGTGTGTGTGTGTATATGTATGTATGTATGTATGTATGTATGTATGTATGTATGTATGTATGTATGTATGTATTTATGTATATGTATGTATATATATGTATGTATGTATATATATATATATATATATATATATACGATAAAAATATTGGTGCGTAACAACGACTCTCGGTTATTTACTTTTTTTAAACCACCTAACAGTCTATTGACCATCTATATGGTCATGAAATTTAGGACTCAAAAAGGGTGGGATGTTACACTTCCACTCCACTTCTAAAATCCTACAAAGGTGGGGGCGATAAAATTGTAGGTACAACCACTTTCTCGGATGAAATATTACTACCAACCAAATATTCATTGCCCCTTTAAAGTTGCAACTGCATAGACCAAATCCACTTGTTATTTTAGGAAATGCATTCATGATCCTGGAACTCATTCAAACTTTGATCCACTTTTCATGGCCTCTCCCTTAGCTATAAAACAGGCCATATCCTTTAGAATACTCCCCTTGAAATCTTGGAAGTTGTGCAATAAACCTCTACTAATTTACCATCTGATATATACATGTTGAAATATTTCTTTGTGTCCAAAATCTAGTTGTAGCATAGCCAATTCTTCATTTTGGAGATCAATTGAAGAGCATCCACGATAAAATAAAATTAAAATATCCTACAAGATCAAATACTTCCACAATCTTATCTAAGGTTTACAAGAGAAACTTGGAGGAATGTTTGTTGTTATTTTCTTATTTTTCTATTTCGCTTAGTTTTTCATGCTTACGGGGGTGTGCAGACCTCATCAGAAACTTTGCATTATCTACAATGTTTTGGTTTGTAATTACAAGTCTAAGACTGAAGGAAGAATATTCAATGAATATGGGGATGTATGTGTAGACACCAAATTTGTGTCTTACGACCCCCCGTGCCCCGCATCTTATTTCGCAACCTAGCCTCATTACCTAAACCTTACACAATTATTTATTAATTACCTTATAATTAATAAATCCACATCTCCAAACCTGCCACCTCATTTTGCCACCTCATCATGACCTAGTCCTAACCCTAAACTAACCTAATTAAGACCTATAACTTGGTCTACATCCACACCCATGACTAATGACTCCTCACCCGCACCCAAAACCAACCTCATAATGACATGACCAAGCCCACAACTAATCCCTCGGGAGAAAAGGAGGGAAAGTTGGCTATTTTACTAAAAATAGCCCACTTTGACTTAACCGACATCGGTTCCTACTCGACCGCCGTCGGTTACGTAACCGCCATCGGTTCCCTGTAAATGACCTCCCCCAACCAAAAACAAGGGGTTGGATTTTCATTGATCCGAATCAGAAGTCATTGAAAGAATCAGGATTTCACTTGGCCGAGCAGAGACAAGTGAAGAAAAGAGAGGAGTTTGCAGAGAAGGACATTAAGCCCAAGACTGCAACTGAGTAACCAGAGCCCAGTGACACTCATCCAAGCATTGGGAGAGAAGATAGCTCATCTTGGATTGTCAGATCATCCTGCCTGAACCCTGCCTTCGTCATCATAGTCCTTGAACCTGCATCTTCATCAGGAACTAGTAAGTACTGTCTTGTACGTTCTTTTAATAATATTTCTTGGACTTCTGAATCACAGTAATTACAAGTCTACTCCTAGATCCACTACCAGGTAACACTCTCCATCTAACTTTCATTCCTCTACCCCTACATTGCCCCAAGAACAGCCCCCATACTCTCTGAGTCTTCTCCATCACCTCATTACCTATCCCCAATCATTTACCAGCCTTATAAACACCATAGCTATCATATAGCCATCTTATAGCCAACCTTCACCAAAGCCCCTAAATCACTTCCCCTACCGATATCGGTTATCAGCAACCGGTACCGGTGACAGTGACCGGCATCGGTCACTGTGATTCAAAACCAAGACCAGCCTTTTCTCTATTATTTTAACAAGGTAAATAAATTGTAATTGGACAATAGCTTATCTATTAGAATTTGTGTTAATTCATATTAGCAGGGGAACTGACCACCTTCGAAAGGAAGTCTCATATTTCTTGGGCCCAAGGTAGTTCCCTCACTTATTATCTAATTAGAATCTGGTGGTCTTGTATTCTTATTTGCAGGTAGTCCTTCCCAGACAAAAAGGAGTTCTTCGCAATCGATCTGATCTCTCTCTACGGTACGCGCACATCCTCTCAACATTCAATAGGTATTCCTCCTAGCCCTAACCCTTATCTGTTTCTCAAAGAAATGAAAGGATAGAAGCAACTCTATTCCAGGAATGGAAGCATTTCTGTGCGAAACATTTTGGCACGCCCGGTGGGACCCATTCTGGGTTTCTTTCATTTCTTGCTTGCTTTCATATAGGGAGCATACTTGCTATTTTCTTCTTCTAAATATTCATAAGATATTTTGTTATCTGTGGTAAAAGAATTTGTCTTGCTTTCACATCGTTGCATTAGTGAAAGTCATCTTCTTTGCTTCATCGAATATCATTTTCGATTTGGGTTTAAAACACTTGCATCACATTCTTGCTTGTTGTTTTCAATTCTAGTGAACATAGATTAAGTAATAGGTCGTACACATGGGGGTGATATCCACGGTATTGACAAGAAATTAATCTTACTTTCACTACACAACACATACCGAATCACATCATAATTAACACAACAGCTCAAAACATCCCCCTTTTCCGCGGTATTCCTCCGCCCGATTGAGGTAACCTTATAAGCCAAAACAAACTTGACATTTCCCCTAAGTCTTTTGTTTAGGATTGACATCATCTTACATCTAAGGCATAAGCCCAAAGTGATTAAAACTAATCCTAGGGTTAGTCTGTTAATTTGCTTGTGCATCTTGCTTGTTTGTGGTTCTGTTTTTCTGTCATACACTATTGTTTTCTGTGATCACTTCAGAACAGCTTGAGAGGTATAATAAGCACTGTTAACCCCAAATCAGCAACTTCCTACAGATTCTTACACCAGTCCTATTCTACCGACATCGGTTAACCTACCGACGTCGGCTATAGTATAACCGACATCGGTTACCTGACCGATATCGGTTACTGTCTTTCACAGTTCCCAAAACCAGCAACCCACCAATTCCAACATTTTGTTGCTGCTTCTGTTCCTGATAGATTGCATCCTGCTGTGTACTTTTGTCCATGGTTGTTATCACTCGGAAACAAGTTGTAGCCATGGTTTCACATGCCTGCTCCGTGCCTTTGCCTGAATCACCCCCTTCACATCCTGTGGGGAATCCTACGGACACCAGCGAGGTTCCCAAAATCCCTGTAGGAGATAAGGAATTTGTGAAATTTTTGGATGCTAATCCTAGCGCTGTACAATACTATTTGTCTCATGCCCCTGACCGTACACCCGATGGTCAACTCCTTGTTGGCATGCCTATTAGTATAGCTGCTCATTTAGCTCCTTCTCCACCTGATAACTCCGCTTTGCCTTCTGCATCCTTAGCCCCGTCTCCAAACTCAGTGGTTTCGGGGGTTCATACGGCACAGATTGGCTTTCCTTTGGTTAATCTAGGGCCCAACATATCATTACCACCGACTGCTCCTACCTCATCTTTCTCACAGACTGCTCCTTTCATAACTTGCTCTCTGCCACCTATCCACACAAGCTTCCCTTCTCAAGCTCCGCCTACCTTTTCATTTCCACACACGTATCCGGTGACTTCAACATCTTATATAGGACATCCCTATTCGGTTGCCTCAACATATTCATCCTCAATACCTTATCAACATTCAACCCCACCATTGTCTAATGGTGGCCCTTGGCCCAATCCTCCTCCATTTATGGCAACTACACCATCATCTCATCCAACTACTGATTTAATCAAACAAATGATGGACAAGATGCAAAATCTGGAGGCTTCTGTTTCAGGAAGCCGTAGCGCCCTGACATACGAGCAAGTTTGTCGAGAGCTCCTCCTTCATTCATATCCTCCTCAATGGGAATTACCAAAATTTACTCGTTTTAATAGTAAGGAGGATCCTCAACAACACTTGCGATCATTTAGACATGCCTGCTATCTAATTACTCATGACGATGCCTTACTACTCCGCACCTTTCCCATGTCCTTATCAGGACCCACCTTGGAGTGGTACAATGCTTTAACCCAAAGACTCAATCTTCTCTTTTAACCAATTAGCCCAATCTTTCTTGGATCATTTCTCCATTAACATTGCCAAGAAAGTATCTATCACCGACCCTATCTATGCTATCCGACAATTTGAAGACAATCTATCACAGATTTTCGTTGGACGATGGCGGGCCTTATCAACCAACTTACATATGCCTTGCCTCAGCCGAACTTATCGAACTCTTTACACAGCTCGCTTGCTAAGCAAATTTCTCCTACCCTCCAAATTCAAACTTTCCACACATTCGATGAGGCCTTTACTATGGCTCGAAAACTAGAGATTCGAGCCTTAGAGGAAGAGAAATTGCGGTTGCACAACAAAAACCCCAATTTCTGAACCCAAGACTCCACCAACAAACCTAACACCACCAATCCTCACACATCGACTGCTTTGAAATCAAAAGGAGCTGTACACGCGGTGATGGTCAAATCCCAACCACCGTCTAATACCCCGCCAAAAACCACCTATAAGTATAAAGCTGAGCCCATCAATTACACTCCCTTGGGAGAAACTTATGGTGTGATATTAGAAAATTTTCTTAAAGCAGGAGCTATTACCTTACCTCCTGTTAAACCTCACTCCGGGTTTGATTCCACCCGCGCTATACCTTCTTGGTACAAAGAAAATGACTTCTGTAACTTCCACCGCGTGAAGGGACACAGTCATGAAAATTGCAAGATGTTGAAAAACATAGTGCAGGAAATGGTTGATGTAGGGGATATAGCCCTCGATAATCCTAATGCCCCTGCTAACCGAGAATTTGAAAATTTTCAACAAACCATTCCCAAATCACTCTTCTAACAGTAACATAAACCAAGATATCTTAGCCGAGGAGAGTGTTCATGAAATCCATGCAGTCTTTGACTCCCAACCAAAAGCCTCTATCGAGAAAATTCTGAATCAAGCCCCTTCACTAACGCAGGGACCCGAACCCCCTTCACCACCATCAAGACAAGACGAAATCCTTGTCGTTCCTTTCCCCATAAAGGAATTAACCGCCCAGAGTTCTCTTCTCACAGATGAGCCTTCTTACACCACATCCTTGCAAGACTGTGAGCGGATGTTATCTAACTTATCTATTTCCCAAACATCTCCTTCTACCACTCTTGCTGCACAAGAGGAAGGCTCGCCACTTCTTTTGTCATCCTTAGACAAGAAACCCCTTGAACCGGCATCACCAAATTCTTTAATCATGACGGATCCTCTCAAACATGCCCTCCTACCTATTAGTTCTTCATCACCTAAATATTTTCAGCGACCGGTTGACCTCTTAACGCCCATGGATACAGTGCCTCATTTACCCCCTGTATTACACCCACAGTGGACCGGAATCACAACCCACCTTTCTTCCATACAAAAGTTCCTATTCACACATGAGGATTGTCATCCCTCAGAAGATAGACGAGTCCTATGGGAACGTTTGTGTACACCATATTCTACTCAAATGCAGATGACCGATCCAGACGCCTCTACCATATACCCGAAGTGTTTACAAAAGCTTAAAATGCCTATGTCCTCATCTTCACCCCCCTCATCTCTACCAAATACCTCATCCACCTCTATTGACCTAACCAAACCTTCCCCTACGCTTGGGACCTCACCAATTCCCAGTCTAACACACCCACCTAAACGGTTAGATTTATCCAAAAGTAAAGTCGTCCATCCACTTAGGAGACAGACCCAATCTCCTCAAGCCCAACCTATGCCTCTATCACAACTAAAACCATCGCCGTCACACCTACCTTCCATATTGGGACCTCATCCCTCCACCTTGCATCAATATATCATACCTCCTGTGTTTTCTTTAAAACGACCTACACCTTCTGCACCCATACAAGAGATCCATGGGTGTATCAACACCGTCACCCCACGTATCCTGTCCACCTATCAACCCTAAACAAACTCCATCATCAAAGGATTTGTTTGCTGTCACTTCTCTTTCTCCGTGGTTGTTTCCTGATACCACATCATCGGTGGCCTCATCATCTAACCAGCTAAACATAACTTCTACGTCGAAGAAGCCACGTTTAGTTAAATCCAATTATCAAAACCCCTTGGCTAAACCACCACCCGTACAAATCAACCATACCCAGTCATTACCGAAACCTACCTAGTCAATAGCCTCATCTTCCTCTGAATTTGACCCGCTCAAAGGGTCTTACGCCAAAATCCTTGCTATGTTGGTGGAGAATGTGACCATTTCCCTACCCCCACTTAGACCCTATGATCCATCTAAACCTTGACCTATAGGTTATGATGAGTCTAAAATCTGCACTTACCACCGCACACCAGGACATGATGTAGAGGGATGCAAAGCTTTGAAAGCCATTCTTCGCCAGTCACCTCTCTCAGATAGAAAGGTTAAGAAAGAAAACTTACGAAGGGAGAGACCTTTAGCTTCAATCCCCTCTCCTATACCACCTATCCCCGCCTCACCAAGATCTATCATTATTACAACCCCACCGCTCGAAGACCATGACTTATCCCTACCATCTTCCTCCTCTCGTTTTCACGAGATTAACATGATTAGTGTTGCTACTCGAGGGCAGAAAAACAATGGGAAAGCTAAAGAAAGCACACCTGCGGCCTCTCTTTCTCCATCCACCATCCCGATCGCACCACCACCTAAAGTGGTTATTCGTGGACCTACCTACCCCGTCTCTAATGGAGTTTCCCACCGAACCATGATCAAACAACTTCACCAATCACCTGTAAAAATGACACTGTATGATCTCATTCAAACCTCTGAATCTCATCGACAAGCTCTCGTTGAAATTCTTCAAGGGATAGAGGTCTTACCTAATGAAACCTTGCCCGTTGCCTCCATTTTAACACCCAATCACATTGCTTCACTCACCAAACAACCTATCTCCCCAACCACTTTTGTCTCGCATGCCAGTCGCCATCGGTTTCTCCCGAAGACGAAATTGTCGACTTTGGTGCAGAAGATCCTGACCCCGCTCTTTTCATCTCAGCTTATGTCCGGGACATTCGGGTGTGTCGTGTTATGATTGACGGGGTGCTAGCCTAAACATCATCTCTTCAAAAGCCTTCCAACAAATGAATATCCCTTCTAGCTGTATGTGTGCCAACCCCATCATGTTGTGGTCATTCAATGATGCTATTACTTCTACCTTAGGCACCGTGATCCTTAACATTCGTGTAGGGCCACATACTTTACCCGAACTCTTCTATGTCCTTGAGGGTGAATTCCAATACAATATGTTATTAGGCCACCCTTGGATCCGGGCTATGGGATGTGTTCCCTCCACCTTACATAGATGCATAAAATTTGAGTATGAGGGGAAGTCCTACACCGTAAAAGCTGATCCTCCCCCCTTCAAAACCTGCAATATATGTTATATCACCCTAATGATGTGCTTGTACCAGTCAAGACACCCATTCATCCAACCCAACCATCCACTTCAACCACACCTCAACCATCCACCTCAACCGCACCTACACCTTCAACCAATGAAACCACCGTCGCAAATACCACTTCCTTTCCCATGCAGACAACATCCCAACCTCAGACCCCTTAGTAGATGTTTTTCAACACCTTACGCTGGGGGAGTATCACCTATATAATGTTAGCTCTTTCCATACTCCACAGGAGTATGGATAGTTACATGCGCATCCTACCTACGACCGTCGTGTGGGGGAGGTAATCTCCTACGGGCCACCTAATTGCTGCACCAACCTAACATATGGGGGTGTCGACGCATCCTCCGTTACCCCTGAACCTCCCCTTGGTGTGGTTCCCTTCCAATCTGATTTTCAATACCTGACAAATCGTCGTTTCGCTCTCACCTTCCTGACTCGTTGTGCTTGGAAAGGTTTTGGTTTTGGTCTTTATGAACAAGGCCGACATACAATCATTCCCGTGACTACACGCAAACACAAAGATCGTAGTGGTCTTGGATTTCCTGAAACACTTACACCGAGAGAAACCTCGTGTCAGTTGTATCCTGGAAGACGATGAAGTCACCCCTTCCGAACCATCATCACCCATTTTGCCATCATCACCCACAGAGTCGATAGACCCTGAATCTATCCCTCCTAACTTTTTTTTTTCATAAACGCTATCTTCCTGGGTCCTCTCACTTATCAACACGATAATGAGGACCCATCTTCTCTTCCCCTTCTGTATCCAGACATGATCGAAGAGGATTCACCTTCCATTAATGTTGTTGAGTGCCATGATGACGACTCCATCCTCACTTACCTTGGTGCGGATGACTCTTATATTCAACATGCCTTACCATCTGAAACTCAAACCATGTTGAATGAGTCGACTATAGAAATCAACATCCACACAGAGGAAGATCCTCACATTGTGAAGATCGGACAATCTCTTAACGCATCAGAACAAGCCGCCTTTACTACCTTTCTCTATGCCCGCAACCAAGCTTTCGCTTGGTCCTACGCTGACATGCCAGGAATTGATCCTGACATTGTTGTCCATAACATTACCCTAAAACCCAATTCCAAACCAGTTAAACAAAAACTAAGAAAAATGCATCCACGCATTGCCCTCTTGGTCAAAGAAGAGCTTCAACGACTCCTTTCTGTTTCCTTCATCTTGCCTATTGACTATCCTCAATGGATTTCTAACATTGTACCTGTCACTAAAGTGATGGGGGACTTCGGATATGTATGGATTTCCGGGACCTTAACCTCGCTTGCCCAAAGGATGACTTCCCCCTCCCGAGTATTGATCAACTTGTTGATCTCACTGCGGGCCATGAGATGCTTTCTCTCATGGATGGCTTCTCGGGATATAATCAAATTTTGGTAGCCCCGACCGATCAACATAAAACTACGCCTTCATAACTCCTTGGGGAACCTTCTGTTATCGTGTCATGCCGTTTGGCCTTAAGAATGCTGGTGCGACCTATCAGCGGGCTATGACTTACATTTTTCATGACATTATGCACACTATCCTTGAGGATTATGTTGATGATCTTCTTGGCAAATCTAAACATCACAGTGAACATCTCGATGTTTTAACCATTATTTTCGATCACCTGTTACAATATTGTGTTCATCTTCAACCAAAGAAATGTGTCTTTGGTGTCCTTTCGAAAACTTCTTGGTTTTATCGTCTCTTTGTGTGGCATCGAGGTCGATCCATCTAAAGTCAAAGCTATCCTAGAAATGCCCCCACCTACTAACCTCAAACAATTGCGTAGTTTGCAAGGTAAACTCCAATCTATCCGGCATTTCATCTCCCAACTCTCGATCAATGTCAACCTTTCCATCACCTCCTTAAAAAGGACATTGCCTTTCAATGGAGCGAAGAGTGCCACCAAGCCTTTGAGGCTCTCAAAGCCTATCTCTTGCAGCCACCTGTGCTTATCCCACCTCAGGACGATCGCCCTTTCTACCTTTACCTTTCTGCCACCGACCATGTTGTAGGAGCCATGCTCGCACATCATGACTCTGAGCATCGCGAACAAGCCGTTTATTACATAAGTCGTACTCTCATGGATTACGAGACTAGGTATACACCTATAGAAAAATTGTGCCTAGCCCTTTCTTTCATGGCCACCAAACTCCGACACTACCTCCTGAATCACAAAACTTTTTCATCACCAACGCGGACCCCATTCATTATATGTACGCCAAACCACATCTAAACCAACGCATCACCCGATGGCTTATGCTCCTCGCTAACCTCGACCTTGAATTTATACACCAGAAGTCAATCAAAGGACAAACTATTGCAGACCAACTCGCTGGAAGCCCCTTTACCTGGGGAACAATTTACCAATTTTAATTTCCCCGACGAACTCATCGCCACTCTTTCACTCAGTGAGGAGTCGTATCCAATGACCCTCTTCTTCGATGGATCCAAATGCCAGCGCGGCGGAGGAGCCGGCGTTGTTCTCATTCCTCTTGACGCTGAGCCTATGCCTCTTTCATTCCGGCTCAATTTCCCCTGCACTAATAATACAACGGAATACGAGGCCCTTGTTTTGGGTCTCCAAGTTACGTTACACTTAGGTGTCAAATCTATCAATGTTTTCGGTGACTCTCAATTGGTATTCAATCAAGTTATGGGCATCTACCAATGTAAAAATGAGGAACTTCAAAAGTACAAACATTACGTGGATTCACTTTTGACCTTATTTACTCATTATTCTATCCAAACCATTCCCCACTCCACTAACAAATTTATGGATACTATGGCTTGCTTAGCCTCACAAATTCCTACCTCACCAACTGACTCTGACATTTTTGTCTTGGTCCAACAACTCTTTGCCCCATCTTACTCAGCCCCAGTTGTTTGTATGATAAATAATGTGTCTACTAATTCACAGGATACCTGGTATCACCAATTTCACGACTATCTTACAACCTCTGTTCTCCCACCTGACCTTACTAGTAACAACAAACGTGCTTTTCTTAAAATTGTTTCTCGTTATGTCGTCATGGGGGGACTCCTTTATAAACGTGGCTTTGATGGCATCCTCCTTCGATGTCTAACCGGCGCGAGGTCACCTATACCATCCAACAAGTCCACGACGGTATTTGTGGTGGACATTTTAGTGGCCTTGCCGTGGCCAAACGAATCCTTCGCCTAGGTTATTATTGGCCTACTCTTAATAACAACTACTACGAATATGTTAAGCATTGTGTTATGTGTCAACAACATGCCAACCTTCAACATACTCCTAGCCATCTCGCTACAGTCGCACGAGATCTTTGGCCTTTCTCACAATGGGGTTTAGACCTTATTGGTGAGATTCACCCACCCTCTTTGCAACGTCACCGTTGGATAATCACAGCAACCGAATATTACACTAAATGGGTGGAAGCCATTCCACTCATTTCAACCAAAAAAGAAAAAATCGTAGAATTCATTAACCATCACATTATCTGTCGTTTTGGCGTTCCTCATCGCCTGATAACAGATAATGGTAAATCTTTCAAAAATAAGTTGTTACAAGACCTTTGTGACAACTTTGGTATCAAACTTAGCTTCTCATCACCTTACTATCCACAAGCCAATGGTCAAGCCGAATCTTCTAATAAAACCCTAACCAAAATCCTCATGAAAGTTGTTAACGATTCTGGAAGCAATTGGCCTGATCACATCCCCTTTGCCCTTTGGGCTTATCGGACTAGCATTCGTACCTCCACTAATGCCACACCATTTTCGTTGGTATATGGTACCGAGGTTGTCTTGCCTCTCGAAATACAAATACCCTCCCTAAGAATATCTCTTCAGGATATTCTCACCAATGATGACTTCCGCCAAGAGCGGTTAGCCCAATTAGAGCTTCTTGATGAGCATCGTCTTACAGCTCTTGACCACCTTCAAATCTATCAAAAATGCATCAAGCGTGCTTATGATAAGCGACTTCATGAGCGTACCTTTAAGGTTGGTGATCTTGTCCTCAAAGAGAATCAGCATGTAACCAAACTAGAAAAGAGCAAATGTGGAAAATTTGCTCCTAATTGGATTGGGCCCTACATTATCACTCATACTTACGGATCAGGCACTTATCGTTTAGCTTCGCTTAATGGTAAACCCAAGCCTGAACCCCTTAATGCCTTACATATCCGACCATTCTACTATTGAATTTAGTGTTATATCACTTCTTATCTACCTTGCGCTCGTCCCTTGAGCTCGTTTACCACCTCATACACTTTGTTTCATGCATCTCAAAATAGAATCAAGCTCACGTGGTTTGGTCATCACCTTCTCTTAAAGATGCCTTCCCCTTTTTAGTCTGGTCCATGACTTAAAAGTATCAAAATAACATGTTCTCAATTATACACTTATGGGGTATTCTTGAGTCAAACTTCCTACAAAACTAGATGCTTCATGCCAAACGGACATCTAGAACTCTAAGTTATACATAGACTACTCCCTCGAAGGATAGTTATGTGTAAAGCCACATCTCCTATTATAAATAGACTCGCCCCGAAGGACAGCTATACACAAAAGCCACATCTCCTATTATAAATAGACTGCTCCCCCGAAGGACAGCTATACACAAAAGCCACATCTCCTACTATAAATAGATCTGCTCCTCAAGGACAGCTATACAAATTCAGCCTTTATCGAAATCTTCTCGCATTGATCAAATTCGAAGACCTCAAGAACAAAAAAATACATATCCCATGTAGACTTCCCACATCAATCAGTCTATATCCAGAACAAAATAAAAGCAGTATTCAAAAGCACTTTTGAGTCATGGACTTGTCTATCTAGGTTTGGTTCTCTTTGTCAGCATAATTACCTTCTAACAAATTCTCTGCGCCCCAGCTTTATCAGCCACCTCACCTCACCATTCGTCAAAACAACAAAACTCAAGGGATATATCCGATATATTGTGATTATACAACTCTTTTCACCTATTAACTTCTCGCCTATGCAAGGTACCTAGGGATTCAAGCTCATCCTATGTTAATATGTGGTTTGTTTAGCTCTTCTCAACTATGGGACACTTTTTCCTCTTTTGCTCGACTCTAGGATTGTGTGTTGACCTTAATCAGGACACGATTCCCTACTACTTGGGTAAGCTAACTTTCGCTTCACCTATACCTTACCAACACCAACAACATTACCCAACCAACAAATTGCCTAACCACAACCAAATTACCTGAATTCACCTCTCCCTGGTTCTAAGGGAGAACTACATCGGTCTGAGGCCTCTTCTTGCTTTGTGCAATGGGCTATGTAGGCAGCACTTAGGAGACATGGGGTCTCCCAAGGTTAGCTCGACCATCCCCTACCATAACCTATCATGTGTGGTATATATAAATCTATTTGTGTATTTCTATTCGCTCACATTCATCTTTATCCTTTTTCAAAACAAGACATTCAAAACACAACCATTCTTATTATTATCATAACTCAAATCAACATACATATTCAGTTTTACTAACCGATACCGGTTATCTCTAAACGATACCGGTCCATCAAACATATACACCTCCTTAAAAACATACACCTACGATAATTTTTTTCCTATTACTCCCCTTTTACCCATTGAAAAACCCTAAAAACCTACCCACCCTACCGTTTTAGCCTAACTAACCCACCTACCCTCTCCATTTTTCAAACAACTTCAATTTATTCATTATTTTATTAAAAACTTGGATTCCTACCCAAAACCCAAATCTAGCTTAACAACATTAAATTCACATAATGAGAGGTTTCGAACCTACCGGTACGACTACACGTCGTCGTGGTGGGATAGGTGGTGGTGGTCCAGCTGGTCCAGCACCTCCTGCTCCTCCTGGCTGTGCCATGGCTATAAATCTCCTCTGCTGGGTCCTCCACCAATCAAATTCTGCCTCCTACTCACTGGGGTCTACCAACCACTCACTTCTCCACTCAAATAATGCCACCTCAGCCGACAATCTCAACAATACCACTAAAACACCTCAGACAACTAAATGTGGTTTTCAAATTGACAATGTGACAATGACAGCCGTATTTTTCTTTTTATAGGTTTTTGACCTATAACCGATATCGGTTATCTTATGCCCTAAACAACCGGTATCGGTCATCTAACCGATACCGGTCATAGCTAATCGATATCGGTTTAATCCCTATTTTACCACAATTTTTTCCCTTATTCACTAATCTCCCTTTCTCACCACATCACCTATACCCTCCTTTGCTAAATAGCCTTTTTTGACTCCATTGGCCCAATTCAAGGCCACACCCAACCAATCAGGCCCGACCCAAGGCCGTAACCAACCATTTGGCCCGACCCAAGGCCACACCCAACCAATTTGGCCCGACCCAAGGCCGCAACCAACCATTTGGCCCGACCCAAGGCCACACCCAACCAATTTGGCCCGACCCAAGGCCGCAACCAACCATTTGGCCTGACCCAAGGCCGCAACCAACCAATTTGGCCCGACCCAAGGCCGCAACCAACCATTTGGCCCGACCCAAGGCCGCACACCCAACCATTTGGCCCGACCCAAGGCCGCAACCAACCATTTGGCCCGACCCAAGGCCACAACCAACCATTTGGCCCGACCCAAGGCCGCCACCAACCATTTGGCCCGACCCAAGGCCACACCCAACCAATTTGGCCCGACCCAAGGCCGCAACCAACCAATCAGGCCCGACCCATGGCCCTCACTAGTCAATCGGCCCAACCCAAGGCCGCACCAATTAAATACCTCGCTCAAAACCAACAAATTACAATTTTATCCACCCATCATGTAGCCTTTTGTTCAATCGAGCTCACATGTTTGTGTTTTAGCATGATTACGGTACTTGACTTGATCAGTCGACCAACTTTGCCTAGACCAAGACCGTGACATTTATCTCAACCAAACCAACTATTTGGTACTACCGAACATGCCTAAACGTTCCTGTACCTTACCCATTATATCCCCTAGAGCTACTTCCTATGCCTTGGATACTAGGATTATATCACCCTTGTTTGGATAAACTATCGACCTTTTCCTATGAATTGCTTGTTTGCTCTTCAAATCATGTACCATGGTCGCACTACTGCATTTCAACGTGCATCTGCTTCCTTGGACCTACCCCACCATCTTACCATCATCTCAACACCATTTACCCTTTATCAACCCTATCCCTGATTTCACGCTACCTCAATCTATGATAGATTTGAGGGGGATTACCTATACCCTTAACAGGAGTAACCACTTCTTATTATTGTCAGTGCAGCTTTACAAGACAAGCTACATGACAACAAGGGGCTAATGTAGACACCAAATTTGTGTCTTACGACCCCCCGTGCCCCGCATCTTATTTCGCAACCTAGCCTCATCACCTAAACCTTACACAATTATTTATTAATTACCTTATAATTAATAAATCCACATCTCCAAACCTGCCACCTCATTTCGCCACCTCATCATGACCTAGTCCTAACCCTAAACTAACCTAATTAAGACCTATAACTTGGTCTACATCCACACCCATGACTAATGACTCCTCACCCGCACCCAAAACCAACCTCATAATGACATGACCAAGCCCACAACTAATCCCTCAGGGAGAAAAGGAGGGAAAGTTGGCTATTTTACTAAAAATAGCCCACTTTGACTTAACCGACATCGGTTCCTACTCGACCACCGTCGGTTACGTAACCACCATCGGTTCCCTATAAATGACCTCCCCCAACCAAAAACAAGGGGTTGGATTTTCATTGATCCGAATCAGAAGTCATTGAAAGAATCAGGATTTCACTTGGCCGAGCAGAGACAAGTGAAGAAAAGAGAGGAGTTTGCGAGAGAAGGACATCAAGCCCAAGATTGCAACGAGTAACCAGAGCCCAGTGACACTCATCCAAGCATTGGGAGAGAAGATAGCTCATCTTGGATTGTCGATCATCCTACGCTCGAACGCCCTTCGTCATCATAGTCCTTGAACCTCGCATCTTCATCAGGAACTAGTAAGTACTATCTTGTACGTTCTTTTAATAATATTTCTTGGACTTCTGAATCACAGTAATTACAAGTCTACTCCCAGATCCACTACCCGGTAACACTCTCCATCTAACTTTCATTCCTCTACCCCTACATTGCCCCAAGAACAGCCCCCATACTCTCTGAGTCTTCTCCATCACCTCATTACCTATCCCCAATCATTTACCAGCCTTATAAACACCATAGCTATCATATAGCCATCTTATAGCCAACCTTCACCAAAGCCCCTAAATCACTGCCCCTACCGATATCGGTTATCAGCAACCGGTACCGGTGATAGTGACCGGCATCGGTCACTATGATTCAAAACCAAGACCAGCCTTTTCTCTATTATTTTAACAAGGTAAATAAATTGTAATTGGACAATAGCTTATCTATTAGAATTTGTGTTAATTCATATTAGCAGGGGAACTGACCACCTTCGAAAGGAAGTCTCATATTTCCTGGGCCCAAGGCAGTTCCCTCACTTATTATCTAATTAGAATCTGGTGGTCTTGTATTCTTATTTGCAGGTAGTCCTTCCCAGACAAAAAGGAGTTCTTCACAATTGATCTGATCTCTCTCTCTACAAGACGCGCACGCCCTCTCAACATTCAACAGTATTCCTCCTAGCCCTAACCCTTATCTGTTTCTCAAAGAAATGAAATGATAGAAGCAACTCTATTCCAGGAACGGAAGCATTTCATACTTGAAATAGTATGGGCTTTATGGGCGCTTTGTAATTTTTGCAAAGTTGTAAACCGCAATGACACTTAAAAGCCCCAACAAGGGAATATTTTAGGAATATTCTTCCACTTGATGAATTTCTTGCAAAATCAAAATTGATGTAGATGTGCAACTTGCAAGGCCATCCATGAGGCTTGAAATGGAGAATATTTGAAGAATATTAATGATGCAAGGCAAGGAACAATATTGTAGTCTTATTGTTTTCAGCTTCGTAGTTGTTGCAAGACTATAAGTTGCATTCTCATATCTGAAGCGTGATGGGAAGGTAAACACAACACAATCTAGTGGAAATTGGTTGAGGGAACATCCTCTTAGTTTAGTATTTGGAACTCTTGTAGTTTTTACAAAGTTTTTTATTGTGTTTCCATCTCTAAGGCCTAATGGAAGGGACATGTGGCGGCATATAATGACATCTCAAGGAGGATCATTCTTGCAATCTATAAGTTTCCAATTTCATAGGTTTTTCAATGTTATAAAATGCATATATACCCCGAAAGCCCCAAAAAGAGTACACATGATGACATATGGTGGCATCATATGACCAGAGAAATCTGTGCAGCCCCAAAATTTGTAGTTTCACATTTTTGCACTATTTTCAACTACTCTCCTACCCTCGTTGGCTTAAGAACAAGGACATGCCGAAATATTTTCCACATGTAAGGCCCATATTCAAACTTGAAGCATAATATCAATCAAGAAGATATGAAAATACAGAAGATTTCTGTCATTAATGAATGCATGCGAAGAACTATATGGATGGAAAATTAAGTTAAGTCATGCACTTTACATTTGAATTCAAATTTATTGAACACTTTAGAGCCCTAAAACAAAAAAACCTAATTCATGTGATTAATCCATGCGTATGTGTTCTAAGCATAGGCGGTTTTAAAGGATCATGTTAGGTCAAAAGGAAGAGATTATAATTGCCTTGGTGTGTGGGTAAGTCCTTTAACATGGTATATCTTTATTCTATTTGTGTTACAATATTGTGTCGAGTTTGTTGAGTGTGGAGCTTAATTAATTCAAAGAAATAATGTTTTTACATGTTGTTGGATTTGACAGTGACCGGCATCAGTCAAGAAGTGACCGTCATCACGGGCGAGCGTTGGCCGGCATTGGTCAATTATCAATCAGCATGGGTCAGGAAGTGACCGACATCGTTCACGCAGATGACTAGCATCGGTTAGGAAGTAACCGCATCGATCAACCCGTATGCGATGGTGCTTTGTTTTTGGCCAAGAATTAGAATAAATATTTTTCTTTAAATATGATTTATTGATTATAAAAGCATAGTTAGTTGCCCATAATAGATATATATGCATGTATGCATTATATGAGGGTATGAGAGAAGAAAATAACAATTGTTTGCATGTTAGTTTTCTTGGTGAGCAAGAAAGAGTAGTTGAGTGAGGGAAAAATATTGAACATCCTATGAGGTGTTGGAAGACAACAGATCTTCATTGTATTTCCTCTATAAAGCACTGAATAATAATTTTGGTTTTTTTGGTGGATGTAGCCCACACTAGGTGAACCACGTTAAATCTGGTGTTATCTTTCTCTTTTTTATTTTATCTTCTGGTTTATTTCCACATTCATTGCTTGTATGCTTTATCTAATTTTAGATCTATGCAACACTATTATATGGTTAAACCCCAACAACTGGTATCAGATCTTTGTTTGGAGGTTTTGTGTGTTGACAGGATTTACTCACAAAGGGTTTTCTGATTGAGTGGGAGCATAACAATGGTAGAAGATAGTAAATATCGAGTAGAGAAATTTGACGGTTGTAATTATCAACTATGGAAGATGCGGTGGAGGATTATTTGTATCAGAAGGATCTATACTTACCGTTGGATGAGCATGCATAGTCGGTCACAATGATTGATGAAGAATGGAAGGTTCTTAACATAAAGGCTCTAGGATCTATAATATTGAGCTTAGCAGCATTGGTGGCTTCGAATTTTACAGATGCAAAAACCACGGTAGAGTTGATGAAATATTTAGAAAATTTGTATGAAACTCCTAGTTCTTCGAATAAGGTTTATTTGATGAAAAAAATGTTTAATTATAAGATGTAAGAAGGTGGATCTATATCTAATCATTTGAATGATTTCTGTCTATTGTAAATCAATTAAAATCGGTAGAAATTTTTTGATGATGAAGTGAAAGCACTTTTATTCTTATGCTCTTTGCCAGATAGTTGGGATAACTTGGTAATGGTTGTTAGTAATACAATGTCTACTTCTAAAGGTTTGAAATTTGATGATGTGGTTAGTGTAATCCTTAATGAGGAAATACATAGGAAAAGCTCAAGAGAAACATCATCTGGAAACACTTTAAATGTAGAAAGCAGGGAAGATCTAAGGAGAGATCATCAAAGAGAAAGAAGAATGGGAGATCAAAGTCAAGAAATGACAAATCTAGATCCAAGTACAGAGATTTACTTTGCTAGAATTGTGGAAAGAGAGGACACGTAAAGGAGTGTTGGTCCAAGGAAAACAAAGAGAATACATTAGAAAAAGGTAAAGAAAAAGGTAAAGAGGAAAATTTTGCAAGTGAGGTAAAGTAAGATGTCTTTATCCTCTCCTTGGATAATAAATTAGAATCTTGGGTTTTAAATTTTGGGGCTTCTTTCCATGCTACCCCTAATAAGGGTTATTTCATAAATTATGTTCAGGGTGATTTTGGACAAGTTTATTTAGGAGATGATGAGACATGCAATATTACTGGTAAAGATAATGTTCTTTAAAGCTATAGAATGGAAATCCATGGGTATTGAAATATGTGAGGCATGTGCCAAGCCTCAAGAGAAATATAATATCTGTAGGGAAACTAGGTGAATTTGGATGTGTGGTTACATTTACAACCGATTCTTGGAAGGTTACCAAGGGATATCTTGTTATGGCAAGAGGTAAGAAGGTAGGAACTTTATATTTGTCTACCTATGTTACTAATTCCTTTTCTTTGTTATCTACTATAGATTCAAATTTAGCCATGTGGCATAATCGGCTAGGCCATATGAGTGAAAAAGGAATGCAGATCTCAAAGGCTAAGGGTAATTTATCATATTTAAAATAATTGGATCTTGAATTTTTTGAGCATTGCATATTTGGAAAGCAGAAGAGAGTGAGATTTCTCAAGGTTGGGTCAAAGAATAAGGAGCTGAAATTAGATCGTGTACACTCATATGTGTGAGGACCAGCTCAGGTAGATTCTATTAGAGGATCCCAATATTATGTGACTTTCATTGATGATGCCATAAGGAAGGTATGGATTTATTATATTAAGCGTAAATCTGATGTTTTTGAGACTTTTAAAAGGTGGAAAGCCCTTGTGGAAAATGAAACAAACTTAAAATTAAAGTGCCTTAGATCTAACAATGGTGGTGAGTACTACAACAAGGCTTTCAATGATTATTGTTCAGTGAATGGAATACGAAGAGAAAGAATGGTTCCTAGAACTCCACAGGAGAATGGAGTTGTAGAAATAATGAACAAAACAATCATGGAACGTGCTAGAAGCATGAGGATACATGTCAGTTTTCCTTTGAATTTTTGGGTAGAAGCAGTGGATACAACAGTGTACTTGATCAACCATGGGCCTTCAACAACACTAGATGGTGGAATACCAAAAGAAGCTTGGTTTGGAAAAGAGGTAGATTTTTCTTTTCTTAGATTTTTGGCTCATAATCTTTTGTGCATGTTGATAGGGAAAATAGAAAGAATTTAGATGCTAAATATAATAGATGTACTTTCATTGGTTATGGCTCTAGTGATTTCAGATATTATTTTTGGATTTAGAATATTCTAATATTGTTAGGAGTCGTGACATTGATTGGAATGAAAAAAGAATATACAGGGATCAGGTTTTGGTGCCTAAACATGAATAGGTTGATGAGATTTTGAAGGAAAATCAACTTTCGGATCTAAAATAGACATCCACAGACACCGATGTCAATTCTACAGAAGTCGGTGCTGATCAGGCTAACCGGTATCGCATACAGATCGGGTTCAGAATAGACAACTACTGGAACCAATGTCGGTACTCCTTGAACCGGTGGCAATGAGGCAACTGTAGTTAGTTGACAGACAGAGGAACTACTATTGGTTATAGAACTATAATCTTTATTAAGAGACCAACATCGTTCACTGACAGAGATTGACATGAACATGCAACATGTACAAAATGAGCCCCAGACACCCCAGATCTCAGTGAGAAGGTCACAAAGAGTAAGTAGACCTCTAGAGATATTTTCACCTTCCTTTTCTTATTTATTATTGACTGATAGTGGTGAACCAGAAAGCTTTGAAGAAGAAATGTAGGTAGATACCCACATGCAGTGAGAACATGGCATGGATGAGGAGATGGACTCCTTAGAACAAAATCAAACATGGGATTTGGTCAAGTTACCAACAAGTAAGAAAGCACTATAGAACAAATGGGTTTACATGATCAAGGAAGAAGAGGGTGGAATGAAAAGATATAAGGTGAGGCTTTTGGTAAAGGGATTTACACATAAAGAAGGTATTGACTTTGATGAGATTTTTTCTCATGTAGTTAAGATGACTTCTATTTGTATTGTTCTAAGTTTGGTTGCAACAGAATATTTGCATTTAGAACAACTTGATGTTAAGACAGATTTTCTTCATGGTGATTTGGAGGAAGATATTTATATGTAAAAGCAACCGCTTGGTTATGAAGTCAAGGGTAAGGAGAAACTTGTGTGTAGATTTAAAAAGAGCCTATATGGGCTCAAGCAAGCTCCAAGGAAATGGTATTTGAAATTTGACAATTTTATGCATGAGCATGGTTATATGAGATGTGAATCTGACCATTGTGTTTATTTTAAGAAGCTTGAAAATGGGAGTTATGTTATTTTGTTACTGTATGTGGATGATATGTTGATTACAGGATCTAGTATGTAGGACATTGGTAGACTTAAAGAAAGTCTATCTCACACATTTGCAATGAAGGATTTGGGAGCTACAAAGAAAATCCTTGGCATACACATTCAAATGAGACAAAAAAACAAGAAGTTGTATTTATCTCAGGAGGCTTATATCAATAAGGTGTTAGAAAGGTTTAACATGTAGAATTCAAAACCTGTTAGTACACCTATGGTTGGACACTTCAAATTGAGAAAATATTAGTGTCCTTCATCACATGAGGAGGTTAAGTACATGACATGTGTTCCCTATGCTTCAAAGAATATGAAGTCTTATGTATGTCATGGTTTGTACTAGACTAGACATTGCACAGGTAGTGGGAGTTGTGAGTAGGTTTATGGCTAATCCAGTAAAGAACATTGGAAAGCATTCCAATGGATTCTTAGGTATTTTAGAGGGACATCCAGCATGGATTTATGTTATGGAGGGTCAAATACTTATTTATACAGCTATGTTGATTCAGATATGGATGGATATTTGGATGGCGGAGGAGCACAATTGGATATGTTTTCATAGTACGTGGAATAGCAATTAGTTGGATTTTGATATTGCGAGAAGGTTTGGATTTGTGTACTACAAAGGCAGAGTATGTTACAATTACAAAAGCTAGCAAGGATATGATATAGATGAGTAGGTTCATGGAAGAGTTGGGTAAGGATCAACAGGATTGCATATTATAAAGTGATAGTCGGAGCGTGATCCATCTGGAAAAGAACTTAGCATTTCATTCAAGAATGAAACACATTCAGTTGAGGTATCACTTCATATGGCAGGTGTTGGAGGATGGGCAGTTGAAGTTAGAGAAAATCCATATGGATGAGAACCCTGCGGATATGCTAACAAAGCCATTGGTAAAGGATAAGTTGGAGCTTCACTCCACTTTTGTTGGTCTTCGAGTTTGAGACTTGAAGAGGAAAAAACTGGCCAAGGAAAAGGATCCAAAGCTGGTGATGTATAGTATAGTGCAACAATTGATCTCCAAGTGGGAGATTGTTAAGAGTGGAACTTAATTTCTTCACATAAAGCTTGTTTTCATATGTTGCTATATTTTACACTGGCCCGACATCGGTTAGGAAGTGATCAACATCGATCGATTATCAACCAAGTAACCAAATAACGGCATTAGTCGGTAGTGACCGGATCGGCTTAGTTAGAAATCGCAGCATCGGTCAACCTTGTGTGACGGTTTTTTGTTTTTTGGCCAAGAATTAAAATAAATCTTTTTCTTTAAAGATTATTTATTGATTGTAAAATCCTACTTAGTTACCCATGTCTATAGATATATATGCATTTTATGACGAGCATGATGAAAATAAAATGGTAATTATTTGCATGTTATTTTTCTTAGTGAGCAAGAAAGAGTAGTTGAGTAAGAGAAAAATATTGAACATCCTGTGAGGTGTTGGAAGACAACAGATCTTCATTATATTTCCTTTATAAAGCACTGAATAATAATTTTGGTCATTTCTTGGTGGAGGTATCCCACACTGGGTGAACCATGTTAAATCTGGTGTTATCTTTATCTTGTTTATTTTGTCTTTTGGTTTATTTCCACATTCATTGCTTGTATGCTTTATCTGATTTTACATTTGTGCAACACTATTATATGGTTAAACCCCAACATATTTGTAAGGGATATTCTTGAGTTTCTATAGTTTATATCAGTCCACTTCTTAAAGAAAATTTGCTACCCCCTTACATTGATAAAATGAAGATCCAATTGACTAGATCCTAGACCTCATCCCACCTTGTCTTTGACTTGGACAAGATAATTCTGAAAAAAAAATCTTCAAAATTCAAAATGTGGTTCTTACAATGATCATATCTATTTTAATGAGTTCCTCCAAATGTTGCATGTAACTAATGGGAGTGATATTATGAATAAAATTAATGAAAGTGTCATTTCCTAGTGCCCACTTTTCCCCCTTCATCTCAATACATTAGAATTGGTATGGGCTTTCATGTGCTCATAGAATTACAACCCATAACAAAGAGAGGTTAGAGATAGGAGTGGTGTTATAGTCTTCTCCCTAAATCCAAATATTTTGGATGAGATGTTAGGACTCTCGTATAGATGAAGTAGTAGACATAATAGTTTAAAAGACAAATCAATTTTGGATTGCCAATGGTGCAAATACTCAAAAAAATTAACAATCAATGGCTTGAGAAGCCAAGGATCTATGTTACCCAAATTCCCAAGAGATTAACCAAAGCTGACTTCATTCAGAAATCGGATACCTAATTACCCTACTAAATAGGATTGTGGGAAATGAATATGTGTATTACTACCATGATTGGATGTTTAGATTCATCTAGATCATTCTCAACTACAAATCACATATTCACTAGGGAGAATTGATCAATGAATCCATCCATCAACATCTCATTAAAAGGATGTGCAAATTTAGGAAGGGTCTAAGAAGAAATGTGAATTCTACATGACTTCCTACTTGGTTTACAACATTGCATGCCATATATCATTCCCTGGGTTGGTAAGAGCCAAGGAGTTCTCTCAGTATATGGTATATGATGTATACCCACAACTTAACTTGGAAAATTAGAAGTACAACTTCAGGAGGGTTCATGATTCCTTATTTTCACATATTCTTTATCTATTCAAACCTGAATGGGAGAAATACATGATTTTATCCAGATCCAAGGATATAATCACTTAATATGGATGTTACTTCATCCATTCATATTCTCCACGTAGGTCGGGGTGAGTGGTTTTCAAGGTATTCCATACATGTTTCCTAGGTACTTGGATGATAGGTGGGCACTTTGCTTGAGTTATCAAGACAACTTGTGGATGTCCATAAGCTAATTATAGGAAAGCACACAAAAAATGTTAAATTCCCAATTACATTGGGAGATATACCTGCCCCATAGTAGTCAAGGCTAGACTCCTTAAAGCAAGAGATGAATGGAATCATCATGCATAAATTCCAATAAAGATCCAATTATGACATCAAATGGATAATACAAGGGGAACTCAATAATTCATATGAACATGAGCCTTATTATGAGTACTACTGGATGGATTGTACCAGATTGTACCAAGCCAAGAACACATATGCTAATCAAACACCACGATCAATAAGATGAAAGCAATTCGCCAGAATAACTTTACACAAAACCTTTGCAAACAAATGAGCAGCAATATCATATATTATTATGGAACTCAATGAAATACAATGAGAATGGGCCTTGCTTATATAGGCAAGGAATAACAATCTAAGAACCAGTCAAGGTCGTAGATCAAGCCATAAATCATGGAAAGAACTAGTCATCAAAGAACTAGTCAAGTCCATAGATTTATGAGAGAACTAGACATCAAGGATCTAGTCAATACCATAGATCTAGGAAAGAACTAGTCAATACCATAGATCAAGGAAAGAACTATACCTAACAACTAGATAATATCTCTTAATATCTAAATAAATAAAAATAAATATCCACACACATAAGTGGGTGAGGATAAATACAATAAAGGTAAATAATGTACCTAGGTGAACATGAGCTAAGGTAAATACCTACTCTAACACCCCCTCAAGTGAAGCTAGGGGCCAAAATAGAAGTGGCATGTCCACAGTATGAGTCCCGATAACTAGGCTTGATGAGGTACTCATATGAAATATATCCATGAAGAAATCTCGAACCAAAAGAAGGAAAGAATCCTGTTATAAAGAAAGAGAAAGAAGAAGAAGAAGGAAGATTTTCTCACGAACACCCCCCAAGAACAACTTCCAAAACCCCAAGCATTCCATGCAACTCAAGGTAGCAAGGTGATGTAAAAGGCTTCATAAAGATGTCTCGCAACCCTTTGTTGAGTCGAAAGGTACTCCAAACGAAGAACTCCATCCCAATGTGCTTGACAAATGAAGTGGATGTGTATCTCAATATGCTTGGTCCACTGGTGCTCAAATGGGTTGCAGAAATGTGAATTACACTTTGGTTGTCACACCAAAGTATAGTCGATGAATCCTGTGGGAATTTGAAATCACAATAATAACGGCGAAGCCAAAGAATCTGTTGACTCACTTAATCGCTGCCCTGTACTCTTCCTCTCGAAGATGAAAGTGCAATAGCTCGTTGCTTTTTTTGCACCCAAGCAATCGAGAAGAACCAAGACAAAAAGATAGCCGTAGAAGTAGAATGTTTGTCATCAATAGAACTCGCCCAATCAATCAGTATACCCAACCAACTGAGTAGAACCCCTAGTGTAGTGTAGGCCAAAGTGGGAAGTACCCTGTAAATAGCACAAAATCCTTTTAGTAGCCTGCCAATGACTACTATGAGGAGAATTTACAAACCGAGATACAAGCCCTACTACAAATGAAATATCAGGGTGAGTATGGGTCAAGTACATGAGACTCCCAACCAACTTCCTATACAACGTAGGATCACAAAGTGGTGTGGTACATGTGGATGTAAGAGTAACTCCAGACTGAAAAGGAGATGGACTTGGCTTGCAATCAGCCATATCAAAGCACCTAAGAAGATCATGGGTGTACTTTTGCTGACTCAAATGAATCCCTGAATCTGTCTGAGAAATCTACAAACCAAGGAAATAATGCAATAGCCCAAGATCTATCATGTCAAACTGTGTAGAAAGAGCCCTCTGAATACTCTGAATGTGGGAAGAAGAGCTTCCAGTAAGTAACATATCATCAACATACAAGACAAGTATCACAATATCCTCACCAACATGTTGGAGATACACTATATGATCGAGTGGCAACGAACAAAACCAAGTAGATAGAAGAAAAGAATCCATCTTCTCATACCAAGCCTAAGGGGCTTGTTTGAGACCGTAGAGAGACCTTCAGAGCCTATAAACAAGAGAAGAATCCTGAACAAATCTAGTTGGCTGCTCCATGTATATTTCCTCTTATAGATCTCCATGTAAGAAGGCACTCTTCACGTCCATCTGGTATACGGGCCACCCCTGTGATGCAGAAATAGTAAGTACAAGGCGTACATAATCCATCTTGGCAATGGGTGCAAAATTCTTAGAGTAATCAATACCTTTGACTTGTGAAAAATCATTTGCAACAAGACGAGCCTTATACTTGTCAATGGACCCATCAGCTACGTATTTGGTTTGGTATACCCACTTACACCTAACCATCTTTCTTCCTTTAGGAAGAGATACCAAATCCCAAGTATGATTCTTCATCAAAGAAGAATACTCAACTACCATTGCATCATCCCACTCCTGTATCCCATGAGCCTTTGAAAAGGACTATGGATCCTCAGAAACTGCCTGACACAAAAGTCCAGAACCATTCAAATGTGCATGATGATTCCTAGTGGGTGGAAGATCCTCTATGAAAGGTACTACCTTAGAAACTGTAGTACGAGCCCACTTAGGAATAGTGACTACATCAGTGGGAATAGTATCCTCAACGACATCTATATCCTCCTCATCAATCTCCTCAAAGAAATAATCCTCAAGAGGAGATGAAGAAGAAGAAGATTCATGAGGAGTGAAGTGCTCATCAAACTAAACATGTGTTTGAAAAAGAACATCATGTGTATCAGGATCTAAAAGACGATAAGCTCTCATGTCCTCACAATACCCTACAAAGATCAAGGGTTTACTCTTCTTATCCAAAGCTTTCCTTTTCTTCTTTGGCACAAAGGCCCAAACATGGCTCCCAAAGACTCGAAAAAATGAGACATCTGGCTTAGTGTTGGACCAATCTTCCTCTGGAGTCAAATGCTTAAGTGCTCTATGTGGTGTGTGATTCTGAATGTAGTTAGCACAATTAACTACTTCTACCCAATATATAGGAGGTATATCTCTATAATGCATCATACAGTTATCCATTTCCTTCAAATTTCTATTCTTCCTTTCTACTAATCCATTCTGTTGTGGAGTATGAGGAACAAAATGTTGGTGAATAATGCCTTGAGTTGCCAAAAATTTAGAAAACTCATTGTTGAAGTACTCCCCCATTATCAGTACGAAGGTTCTTTATGTAACTAGAAGATTGTTTCTCAACCAAAGCCTTGAAGAATTTGAAGTGTGAAAAACATCACTTTTGTACTTGAGAAAATAAACCCAAGTACACCTCGAGAAATTATCAATAAATTTAAGTGCATACTTATCTTCATTGAAAGATGGGGTAGGAAAAACCATCAAGTCACTATGCACAAGCTCAAGTGGTGAAGAATCTCTCTTAGACAAATTCTTAGGAAAAGGATCTTGGTGTTGTTTCCCTAATGCACAACCATGACAAACTCCCTCAAGACAAGAAACTCTAGGAAGACCATCTACCATACCATGAGTGCTCAACTCCTTCAAATATCTGTAATTGAGATGTCCAAATCTTTCATGCCAAAGCTTACTCTTTGAATCTGAATGAGAAACCAATCTTGTCCCTATAGAAGAAGTGTCATCAAAACCCTCAAAGTGATATAGTCTAGAACTATGATCAATAATACCCTAAGCAACAAGTGAATAAGGCTCCAACAAATTTCTTACTTCTGCTCCATGTGGTGTAAAAGTCATTATTTTCCTTTACCATAATGACAAATTTGATATACAAAAAGAAAATTTATAGTGATGTTAGGAACATATAGTGCATCTTAGATACTACCACCATCAAGTTGTATATCACCTTTTCCCTCAACAAAAAGAAAGGAAGAATCTCCAACCTCAATTTTGGAAGTAGAACTCAAACCTAGAGAAACAAAAGACTCCTTGGAAGAAGTCATGTGATGAGAAGCACCAGAATCTATAACCCAATTGTCTACAAGTGTTGACTGAGATATCCCAACAACATTAAGTTCTTTGCCATGCTTGATTAAAAGGAGGTGGCGTGGAGATAGAAATTTTTGTTTCTTGACTGCATCCTCTAAGGCTTGCATTCACTTATAACACCTATGTTCTTCATGATTACTACCCCCACAAAAAGATCATGAACGACTAGACTTATTCTTGGATTTAGAAGACTCCTTGGGTTTTGATTTTTTTTTCTTTGGGTTTAGGAGCATTTTGAGATGTAGAAGGTGTGGATTTGGTTTTACTATTTGGTTTTCCCTTGCCCTTAGGATTAGATGCAACTAATGCCTTTTAAGAGGTGGAAGACTCAAGGTGAGACAATTTTGATTCTTCCTAGTAAGTCTTTCACAAAATGTTTCTAAGTTAGGCATTTTGAATGTGTCACCTAAGGCATCCATGCTAGAGAAAAGGTAGAAGCAAAAATTTGGAATGGTCCTCTCAACTTGGATAGAATCAAGTAAACACACTCTTCATCTTTCTTATCTCTTCCACTCCCCTTCAACTTGTGTCAAAAAATGCTTGAACTTGGTAAGATAGTCTATAATTGTTGGAAAATATTCAGGATTAAGAGAGGTGATCTCAATTTCAAGTTGCATGGCTCTCATATGATCCACCTTACCAAATAAATCCTCCAATTTCTCCCATATTTTGAAAGGAGAGTTACACTTTTCCAAATGAAACAAAATACTATCACTTACATAAGTTCCTATCAAACCCATACACTCATCAAATTTGCATTGGTACTAAAATTTCTCATATTCTCTAGTGAACACTAGTTGTTCTAAAGAAGTTAAAGCCCATAATCCTTTCCGCTTAATTATTATTTCCATTCTTTGTTTCCATGTGTGGTAATTATGTGTTGTTAATGGCTCAACATGATCTAATGTAGAATTAGATAAAGATGTCATCCTCAAAAAATCACCAAAAGAAATGTAAGAACCAAGCAATGCAACAAGACCCCCAAACAATGCAACAAGAGCCCCCATTTTGGCACTTTATAATGAGTGTGTGTTACAATATGACACTTTATAATTATATTTTGATTCTTAAAATAAATATTTCCAATGGAAAGATCATAAAAAAATATGCACTTTTGCAAAAACGACACTCAAAACTAAGTTACCGATCAAAAGATACAAGTTTTTCAATAATATGCTCTACTATTTATTTTAGTTTCCACTAAAATAGAATAAAATGCTCTTGCCTTCACCACACAAATAAAATGAAAGGGGGCTGGATTTAAGCACCTACTAGTAGGAATCACAAGCTTTAAGCCCTCATATGACCATACCATATGACCAGGGGAGCGCAAATCGACTTTACACAAAACCTTTACAAACAAATGAGCAAGAATATCATATATTATTATGGAACTCAATGAAATACAATGAGAATGGACCTTGCTTATATAAGCAAGAAATAACAATCTAAGAACCAGGTCAAGGTCATAGATCAAGTCATAAATCACGGAAAGAACTAGTCAAGTCCATAGATTTATGAGAGAATGGACATTAAGGATCTAGTCAATACCATAGATCTAGGAAAGAACTAGTCAATACCATAGATCAAGGAAAGAACTATACCTAACAACTAGATAATATCTCCTAATATCTAAATAAATAAAAAGAAATATCCACACACATAAGTGGGTGAGGATAAATACAATAAAGGTAAATAATGTACCTAGGTGAACATGAGCTAAGGTAAATACCTACTCTAACAATTATGACATCAAATGGATAATACAAGGGGAACTTGGTAATTCATATGAACATGAGCCTTATTATGTGTACTACTTTGGATGAATTGTAGGGATGAGGAATAGGTCGAGACTCAAGGACTTCTCTAGAATGACTCTTTCTCAAATAATTGACTATAAAAGTGCAAAGGTCCTTGAGGGATTAGCAGAGAATAAAATCTTGGTGAGAAAGTACTATATAGAAAATAATGTTGCAGCTCAACCAATGTCCCATCTTGATTAGAATGTGTAGGAACAAGTGTATTTTCATGAGAGGAAAATTCATGCCATAAAAAGAACCATTTATTGGCTCATTAGAAAATTTATTGATGTATCCCTCCATAACACTACAATGTTAAGGGAATACCGAGCTACATGAGTAGTTAATGGTGTACTTGCCCCTTTAATTAAGGGAACAATATGCTTAGATCCAATAAAAGGAAAATATCATCATATTTCTATCAAACGACCCACCTCGAAATAGTGGAGGAGTTGAGAGCAGCCATAAGCAAAGCGGAAATCTTATTCTTCAATTGACACAAAAGGTAGAGGAGATACTGAAAAAGGAAATGAATAATGTCCCAACCACTCAAGCACTCCACTCTAAGTTGTTCCCCATCCCACCTCAAGGCCTAAAATAATTATTTCTCATGAGAAGACCCATATAGGTGCATCATCCTCTACTCCAGATGGATCATCTAGTAAGGGGAAAAGGATGAGAGGGAGTGTTTCCAAGAGGTAACTAAGGGTGATTCTGTCGTTGGAACCCACTCTTGAGAAAGTGGAGGAGGAGATGGTAACCAAGAACTTTGTAAGGACTGAGTGAGAAAAGGTGGAAAACCGCATCGAAACAACCACAAGTTTATCCTTGCAAAGAGTTTCCCCAATCCTTAGGGTTCCCTCCAAATTTTAAGATATTCCCAAGGTAGTTGATACTACCCCACTTCCATTAGCACAAGAAGCCCATATTTCAATCACAACTCATGAAGAACAAGTTGCATCAGTTGAAGTTATGGAAAAGAAGTGCTAGATTCATCTCATGAGCAAGTCTTCACTAACTTGTTATCTAGATTGGGATAAGATGTGGGAGAAGAGTTTCACTCTAAATATGTACAAGTTTCACCTACAAGGATTTCACCAATTGTAGTGGAGGATGGATCCCGACATCTAATAAGGAATCCATTAAGGAGGAAACATGATGGCAACACAAGTTGAGAAACCAAATGTTGAGGAGGTTTCATTGACATGGGTTTAGAACTCAACATTCATAGATCCCTTCCAAGAAGCTCTAGAAACAATGGAAGTAATGACTATAACTCATGAATTTTTAGAGAAGGTTGCACAAGTTGAGGCTCAAGAAATATCAAAAAAAAATTGAGCCATCCAAAACATATTATCCATTTAAGGAATAAGGAACTAAGGTTGAAGTGGTAGAAACAATATGTGCAAGTGTCTCACACCCTTCAATAGGGAAAGGAGAAGAATTAAAAGACCAAGGGGTAGAGGAGGAGGAAATACAAGTGTAAATGACAAAAAATGTGGAAACCCCAAAACTATAGGTTCGTGACTCTAACATTGCAATCTCTAAATCACAATAACTTGTGATTGTACCCAAAGTGTTTCTAGCAAAAACACAAGGGTAGGTAGCACTCTAAGTGATGGATGGTTGGGCGTAGTACTCTTGAGAAAAATAAAGGTGAGAGTACAAGTGGAAGAGGTAAACCTTGAGAATATCATTTCCTTGAGACCATCCAAAGGACCAAAGAAGGCCATAGTTATATAGATAAAAATAGTGGGGCCACAAGGAGACATATTTTTGGATATTTCCACTCCACAAGGTGATATTTCAAGGGATGAGACTACACCATTTGACTATTAGATCACTCAAGTTCCATAGGGGAAACTAGCCATAAAGGGTCTAAAACATGAATTCAATGTGGAAATGGGAGGTATTTTCCAAAAATGGACAAAGACAAAGAAACCAAAAAGTAACTTAAGGAGAAGGTTGACATCTTGTCAACCTATGTGCAGAAATGGTTGCAAACTCCTCGGAAAACCAAAAATTACAGCAGCTATCACACCTAAAGTAATGAAAAGTGTTGAGGATTTTAAGAATAGGGAGAAGCCACTAAAAAATGGGAGGAGGAACTAATAAGTAGAGGTAGTCAAGTCATCAGGGAAGTGATTGAGTGCTATAAATAGGTCTCAAAACAAATGGAGGTAGGTAAAGCACTAATTGAGAAGTATCAAGATGAAGTGGAGTATTGGGATGACATGTTTCCAAATCTTGAGGCTATTACTACCATGAATGATGAAGAAGTAGAAAAGGAAGGGATAGTACCCCGAATTGCTAAGGAAGACAATATGAATATGAGGGGTTTATCAAATTATGGATTGAGACTTTGGGATATTGCATCATAAAACTCTAGAACATGAAAGATAAAAAAGGAGAATAAATTGATGACATTGAATTTAAGATGGAAAAAATGCTTCCCCTTGAAGGTGCATATACTCTAGGGACTTTGCAAATGCAAAAAAATTGATTGAAATTCTAAAGTAGAATATTACAGGGAGAGTTAGAATATCTAAAATATTTTGATTCAAGAATGAAACACATTCAGCTTCATTCTTTATTCTTTTCTATTCATCATTCTTATAAGTAAATAGAATAAAGTAAAATGATGGCAGTAAGTAACAAACTCTCCATAAGGGTGTATGCATGATGGTGACAGGGAAGAAAGAGACAAAGAATATTTTGTTGAATAAAATATTCTTTAATTATCTACTAGCTCCATCTTGACCCGAGTTGTTCCATCGTGGTATATCAAGATCAAATCTTCTCAGTTGGAGTGGCATTCCTTCTCTTTTTAGTATATTGAGGGCCTTGGTCCGAATTTTGGACAGATTATCAAAAAACATCTTGGGGGCATCTAGGTATATTCCATTTTTGATGAAATTGTGTATAATAATGAAGGTATGTCTTCATTATAAGGGGTTAGTTGTTGGTTATGGTTCTAACTTTTGGGGGCTCTAGTTCTAGTCTTGAGTTTTTGCTAAGGTGATTACATTGTATAGTCATTAACATGCATTGAAAGCATCATGTATATGTCTCCCTTATCTAATTCAATGTATGTAGAACCATTTTCCATGCTTTAGTTAGGCATTATAGATTGTAAATGAGAGCAAAGTTGAGAAATATAATCTTTATTGTAATATTTTATCATTAAATCAACTAAATGTAAATATCCTTTTATTTTTCACATATGATTGGTAACTAAGTAAATATTGTGATGTATTGTTACTTTGCAACGTAAGTTTTGTTATAAAATCATTTCTACAATATTGTCTTAACATTTGAATGTTTAAATCCTTCAAGTGCATCTTAGGTGTTATGGAAGTGATTTCACCGACATCTTGAAGTTTCATGCAAGAATGTCTTAGTTAAATTTTTGATATTATATGGTAATTTTTGCATAAATTTGGTGTCAAATAAATGCAAGTGTCCCTTTGAGGGAAGTGTTGTTTTGATCTTTGTTATTATTTTGGATTATAGAAATAGCAGGCTAAAATGCCAAGCTATGGTACCCCTTCTCATCAAATCCACCTCCACCTACTTCACTTCATTTAACTGAATACCATCATATCCTACCTCTGCAAATCACATTACATCCATATTTTTTACATGTTTTTGCATGCAAATCACACCTATTCTACAATATTTCAAGTGTTTTTGCCATGATTTGTAAATTTTAACATCACAACATCATCATACCCCAAGTTGTCAATTGTTTCTTTAGAGATTATTTCTGTGATCACCTTAAGATCTATCTTCAAGTGGATTATGTATAATGTATCAAATGTTTGTAATGCTTGTGTGACCATTCTTTTGAATGAGCATTGCATTTTGTCTCATATTGATGTTTTGACACATCTAGGGTTTGAAACATAATATCTCCCTCTCTCTTTCAAGTCACCCTCAGGTTCTCTCACCTTAGTTTAGGAAGATTCATAAAGAAGCAGGATAATAGCCACATCCTTAGTCATGTTCCTCCCTATCATTCCCACAAGGCATGGCCAATATAGATAGATAGACCATTCCTGGCTCAAAATGACAAACCTAGAGGTTTATCTTTTCTCCTTGCCTCTCTCATTAATGCTTGCCTTATCTAGGGTGTTAGATTGGGAACCAACATTCTCTCTATCATTTTTATCTCCTCTCTTAGATTTCTCCTAGTTACCCTAAGTATTTTAAGTGTGTCATCTTAGTGACCTATTACCTATAGGACTATTAGTATGGATAATACATTTTCCCAAAAGCACCTTACATCCTCTATATTTACAATTCATTACGTTGACACTCTTAACTTCCCCTTTATACTTATTACACTATGCATATGATTTAATCACTCTCTCATCATCCCATGAGCTCCCCCTTAGCTTAGGGTTTATTACTTATTCATATAATTTATCTTCAAGTTTTTTTCACTTGTATTTGGGTTCATATAGAAAATATTTCCACACCCCAGGTAATTCACTATATGGATACACTCGAGTAAGGTAAGTATATAGGTAGGTATGCTTTATTTGAGTTCATGATTTCAATTATTTCAATTATATACATATTTTCACTGTTTTGATTTTAAGGTGTTGTGTGTTCTTTTCCTAAAGACCATCCCATGTCAAATTTTTGTGACATGCATTGATCTCTAACAAGTGCATATGTATACACCTAATTTTTCACTTTACTAGATTTTTTTCTTCACAGAATCATCGGCATATTAGATTTTATGGAGTGGTGTCCTCAAGGAAAATTCCAAGAGCATAACCATAAATAGTTCGGTATGCCCTTTTGGTTACATTGGGTTGGTTAGTAATGGTACTTATGAGATATATTTTATGTGTATCCTAATTGTATCATAGATTTCACATATTTCCACACCCTTATAATCATAATTGTACATCCCTTATAGTAATAATGTATGCTCCTATAGTTATCTTTCATAGCCTCCTTACGATATCAACTTGTCATCCTCTTACAATCAATTTCACATTTACTTTCAACACACTCACACCTTTTTCATTTCTCCCCTTATCACCTTTAAATTCCCCCATCTAATTTGAATTACTTCCCTAACCTCCCTATGATCACATTTATTCCTCTATTGGCATCAATTTTGGTTGATTCCATTAAGTGAGTAGATTTACCTAGCCCACATAGAACATGGTTGATTTTTTGGCTAGCATAGATTATTCATTCTATCCCTAGGATATTTATAACTAGTATTTTTAGCTCTCCTTCCATCATCCATACATCACTCATTCGACCTACTAGCTCTTGCTAAAATACCCATACAAGCTTATAAGGTCTTGAATTATGTTATATTTGTCTTATTTAGAGTTCACACTGGGAGCATTAGACACTTAAGATCTAAAATCATATAATTTTCACTTTCCATGGCCTAGAAATCCTTTGGATTCATTGAAGTCTTCAAGTAGAGGTGTTCCTAGGTCTTCTTCTATTCATTTGGGGTCCCTCACATCAAGCCTCTAATAAGATGTTTTAGACCATGAGGAGAAGTTAATGTGTCAATGGTGTCTTCAAATAGGTAAGTATCTCTAACTTTTTTTTTTTCCTTTATTTTATTTCATATTTGGATGTGGTCATTAATAGATTACGATAAGATAGCATATATTTATCTATTACATTATTTATCTATCAGATCTTACCTTTTTATCTTGCACAACCCTCGATCCTTATGACTCTTTATTTTCAATCTCTTAGACCTTTCTATTTATCCTTGTGACTCTTTATTTGTAACCTCTTTGATCTAGTACCTTACTACTATCTAATTTATGGTTTATCACCACATTACTATCAAAAGCTAGTTAGATGCTACTACCCTATTCTAGTCCTAGGCTTTGGAACTATTCACCTATTATAGAGTGTCAAGTAATACCTTCTTTGTTCCATGCCCTATTAATTTACAATATAAGGTGTGCATATTTAGCATGGCCCCTTGATCATACTATATAATACCCCCTTTTAGAGAGAAAAATATGATATTATTGGGCCATTCTTTATTTGCATAAAGGTAGTGACAAAAAGAGAGTTGATGACTGGTGAGAGTTGAGCTCACAAGTGTGATAATTCATTTAGGTGCAAACTAATATGTTAATTTTTTCTTAATGTATTATCAAGGCTACATCGTTGGCAATCAATTTTATATGTGAGTGTTATTCCTCTAAGTGAATTCAATATAATTGAAGTTGTGTTTCTATTTTTAATTCCAATTTGTGTTCTTATACATATTTTGTATATTTTTGTATGAATCTATGAGGGTTGTGTAGTCTAAGGTGGATTTTCATTGGGCTACCTAATTGATTTAAGAAAAATATAACCTTTTGTAAAAACCTAATTACGAGTAAATAATAGAAATAATGAAGTATAGCTACTAGATACACTATGAAACAAGCAATAAGCAAATGAAATATTGAAACCCTAAGTGTAAGAGAGAGAGGAAATAACTTATCTCGATTTTTATTTTTCTAGAACTGAACTAGACAGGTAAACCGTGAACAGAGAGGCCATACCGTCGCAATCGTGTACTAAAAATATGGAATTGTCGAGTAAGTCGACTAGGGTGCTCTGGACTGGGTCGGGCGCCTAAATGTCGAGACTACTTTTGGGCACTTTGTGATCGCGAAAGTGGTCGGGATATGATTTTTTTGATGTCGCAAAAGTGTTGTTGTTGGTCATTTGTATGTCACAATATGATCGTCGAGTGCACTGTAACCTAAAAATAAAGCTTCACTTAAAAACACATAATACCACATCAAATTCAAAAAAATAAAAATATAATATGGGAGTCGACCACCCCCAGTGGTCACCCGACCGAGTGAACTTATGATCGAGTGTTACACTACATCTCAAACTCCATATAGTTCTTGTGCGTGTGTGAAAGAATCGTGCCCTAGAATGCCCTTGTGCAAGCGCATTTGATAGTGGGATGTAGCTAATGTAACAATGTAGATAAATATGTGGATGGAAAATGAACTTTCCCTTCCCCGTGTTGTGTATGTAGAAAATGTAGTCCCTTGTCCATTGAATGAATGCCAAATGGATGCTTTGAAGTGCTTTAGGTTCCTTTTGGATGCAATCTTAGGTGATAGTAGTAGATACTTAGAGATTGGTCCTTTATTTTGGTCACATAACTTTGTATTCATATGATTCCCTTGGTTGAATTTTGTAATTGACAACTAGAAGGCTGACCCATAATAAAATAATATTCCCAAAAGATAAAAGAGGACCAAAAAGAGTGAGTAAGGTAGAAAGAGGTCATAAGCGCCCAGAGGGAACGAGGGAACTTGGGCATTGGCATCTTGGTTGGGCGCTGGTGTCTGAAGTCATAAAATATTTAAAAATAAAGTACTAAATGGGTTGTAGGGTGTGTAAAACCAAGTGGAAAACAAGAAACACAGAAAAAGGCCAAATATAGTTGTCAATTATTAGTTTTCTCACTTAGGAATCATATGAATGCAAGTATGATTTTAGGACCTACAAATGTACCCAAGTGCATGATTTTATGCCTACACTAAATTTCTTTGCATCATAACGTAAGGAATCATATAATTTTCATAGAGAAAACAAGTGCATAGAGAAAGATATGTAATAGATAATGTGCCTAAGGAAAGAAAGGAATCATAAAATATACATAGAGAAAGAAGTGAAAAGTGAAAAACAAGGCATGACCAGGTGGACTAGGAGTCTAAAAACAAGATGCTTTAAGTTTGGTGAATAAATAGATAAATGGGATAATATTAGGATAAATTTCAATGTATTGTTTCCAAGTACCACAAGACCAAATTTTGGGAATTATAGTGACAAGTTAGAGATTCTATCATAGTAAACATTCAATAGGAAGATAAACTACCATATACTTGGCGTAAGTTCAACCATTAATCAATTGGAAGATGAAATGAATTGTAATCAATATTATTTATATATGTCACTAATTGTAACTATGTTCTTGTAATTTTAATATACATATGCAACATTCTCAACTAACCAATGTTTAATAACATGGAGAGATGAGCATCTAAATAAAAGTGATTATTAGCATGTCCTTCATATCTCGGTATTTCCATATGCTTTTTTAGTGCACGTGTAGTTTAGGTAAAAATAGGGATTGTTTCCCTTCTAATTATGGGACCTTGTATTCATAGACTTGGTATAAAATTTTACATAGAACTTTCTCCATATTCCTTTGTATTGAATAGAAGTTGTATTTCTTTAAAATAAAACTTATGCTTACTAGTGTGTGTTGTGTTTACCTTTGCAATTTAAGTTTCCCAAACTCTCTATAAACTTCACAATGTCGTGCCCACATTTTACACACACAAAAACAGCAAAAAATAGCCTGATAATTTTTTTTTACTTACATTGTTCGCTACACACAACACAAAGAAGGGTTCCAAGTACGAAACTCGACTCGCACGAATGATCACATAAGTCATCGACTCACATAGACACATGAAAAAAACATAGGCATGTCGATGCAATACTTTTCCCAAATGAAAAGGGTACTAGCAATGACCCAACCACAAGAGAAGGACTTCAGGAATGGCAAACCCACAACACATCATTTCTTTAATTGTATTTTAGTTATGATTAACATTCCAAGAACATTATTGTGCAAGGATAAAATTTCTCATTTTTCCACCTACATATTCTTAAGTTCATTCCACGGTTAAATTATCATTCGATCCTTTTTAGATGGCTTCTTATTCTTTACAAAAATATCCATAACTTGCATACTTATTTGGCATAATTCAAATGCATATAAAATAATTTTACTATCTTGTTCTTATGCTAAGAATATTATTCTCGAACATAAATTCAATGTCTACCTTTTTACTCTTACAATTCAAGTGAATGTGACTTGGTGTCCATATAGCGATATTAGGATTTAACGGAGATTTAGATACAAGATAGTTTTTTTACCATAAGCATTCCTCGATCACAATATAGTTATTTCCCTACCATAGTTATTCTAATTCAATGACTTGTGGAATTCCATTTTGTTTTATATATGTATTTTGTTTTCTCGAAGGTTGATCACACCAAGGCAATTCATATTCTTTGAAACAAAAGAATATATTTAATTGAGTTATAAGGTCTCCAAGGGTGGCATTTTTTGAACCTCAAATCTCGTTTTACTCTTATATGATTTATTTTCTACATCACATTATGGTCTTATTTTTAGCATTGTCTTGTAAAAGGAGTTACGAAATGTTTGTCTAACCTCTTGAAGACATATATGATTAGAAGACTTGAAGCTACACACAAACCCTAAGTTAACATCCAAATCAACTAAGGTTTAGATTAATTCCAACTTCACCTAAGGGTCTACCCCTCAACTATATATGAGTGGAGCTAAGGAGTTCATTAACAAGAGTTTAAGACCTAGAACAACTAAGTCACAACCTCCATCTATGTCATCTGGATCCAACAGGATTTCACTCGATGAAGAACTTTAATTTTAAATCTATCTTCGGATGACAAGGTAGTCCGCTAGGCTACGAAGGAGGAGTTAGCTCTACATACTCCAAGAAAATTTTGACTGTGTCACTCCTATCAGACAGGTTTATGACAATGTCACTAAACATACTGACTAAGACGATAAGCCCATTCTTGGGTTCTGGTTTACTCAAAACTAGGAGGTTCCATCGAGTGTAGAGTTTAATTTTATTCTACGGTTTTCAATGTCTTCTATGGTAAGGAGTATCACACATGAAAACAAGTTATGCTCCAATATTGAACAAGGGTAGAGTGTTTCAATTAAATCTCTTTATTACATTTACAAAGTATGAATGCACAAGATGACTCATTAATCATTTATTGAACACTGAGTATGCACTACAAGATATTACTTCAAATTCATCTACCTTATATATACATATATATATATATATATATATATATATATATATATATAACCTTTTTACCATGTGTACTGTGAATCAAATTGAACCTATAATTAAATATACATTTCCTAGATGTCCCTAAAACTAGCATCTCAAACATATCAGCAAATTATCAAATATAATCCTCGTAACATGAGACTACATTATACATTTATTCATTTAACAATGAACTATATAAATTACAAAGATAATTAATGAATTACACATCGCCTTTTCGTCATCATTCTTTCATCTTACAAAACCACGTGAGCATGATATCATTAATGATAAATCGCTGGCATGGCATCCACCCTAATCTAACATAATTATAATTTTTCAGCTTCCCATTTATATATGATAATAATTACAATTTGAAATTGAAATAAAATGTTTAGAGACATGTACTCATTACATTTCATTTTACTTCATTTTGTAACCCAGGAGGGAGAAAGAGAAGGGAAGAGAGAGAAACCACCATTTGTCAAAATTTCTATTTCACACAAGTTACACTAGAGAGTTTTAAACAGTTATTTACATGGTCAAAAGTATCCATGGTGGTTTGGTAACCCGTCGAGGGTCCCACAACTTTCTATTTTTACATTTTCTTACTAGCTACAAAAACGTTCAAAACGGGCTCGGAGGCTAAGAAACCGCTTCCAAAAGTTGTCTTCTCGATGAGAACACACACCATAATTAAAATTATACGTGTCCACCTATATACCAGAGTTCATAAAGGCCGACGGAATTAGGAACTAGCAAATGGTTTACGTTTGGTGGCTAGTTTTCCGGGGCCACTGGTTGTAGTTGACCCAGTTGCAAATGAACAAAAGTTAGCTCGAGGGCTCAGAAAACCATGTCCAAAATTTACGTTTGATGGATGAACGCGTAACAAGAAACTTCCTACAAATTTCCCTATATACGGAGAATTCAACAGAGTCGATGGAATTTAAAACTAGAAAATAGTCTTCAAACAACGGACAAGTTTTCTTAAGCCACCGGTCTAATTGGTCCAGTTTGACCTTGTCAAACTGCGACCAAAGGCCTACAAAATGTCGTCAAAATATCCAGAAAAGTGTTTTTCCCTAAACTAAAGGTCCCATGCAATTTTATAGTAAAAACACTAGAGGTTTGCGAAGACGGAAATAATTTCTCTATCCAGGTTTCAAATGACGGTTCAAAACGAAAGCCAACTTTCTAGATTTAACAACTTTCTACTTCACTGTAAACCAGTGTAACAAGGCTCCTATGAGAGCATCAAAAAGATCACATATGTTCATTTGGGGTCAATCCAAAGGTCAAGGTGACTCCTCACATAACAAGGTACATGAATGAAGCTTAACATCTCATTTTTAGAGTTACGAAGGGTACTTAATGAGTCTCCGAAAAATGCAAAAATTATCTATTTAAACCGGGAGATGATCAACGTTATTACTGGGAAGTCAATTTCATCTGGTCGATAAAACAATATTGTAGCGATCTAGTTAGGTAGGAAGTTTTCTACATCACCTCAGAATGAGGGTGGAAGTTCATGTTTTAATGTAAATGAGTTATTTTGACTTCGTGAGTTACGACATGACATTTCATTGTTTTACAACGAGTTGATAAAAACATTTAACTGTATTATAATCCTAATATTTTAAAATTATATTAAGTTGCAAATGAAAAACTAAAGTACGAGAGTTATGAAAGATGAGGGGAGGTGAACCATGCCTGGGAGGAACGGAGTCGGTCAAACCCGCAAGATTCGGTTCAACATCTTGCTTGGCACTTCATCAACTAGTTCATGAGCATCCACAGCTCCACCATTTTGCATACACGTCTATCATAAAATATGTAACTGCAGATTTGTAACCATTCCTCTACTCTTTATACTTTGAAGGATGTCCATAATGTGCTCCACAACTCGCATCTGGCACAGGACGGGAGATGCTAGCAAAGGTTATGGAAACTGGCTTTAGATATGCCAGTTATGGTTTCTCAGAAGAATCTAAGGCCTTTTCAACAAACCCATTTCGTTGATAACCTACAACTGTTGCAGATCATGAACCCACATTTCTCTCATAAGTTTGTTTTTTTGTTTAAAAGTTTACATGCCTTTCCTATGCTTCCACATGTTGCAGGAAAATTTGTCAGGGCACTCACAACTACATGAACTGGTAAGATCTCCATTTTGGCGTTGATTGGGGGAAAACTGAAAGTAATTATGGATTTCCATTATGCTTAGATGGAAAGCCATGCTTTGATCTAGAGCTCATATTTTGGCACAAGTCGGGAATACACATAGATGTCCAAACCCTATTTCAGATCTCGTATTTTGGCACAGGCCAGGAGTGCGTTGGTAAAAGTAAACTCATCAAGTTGGATACCTATTTGTTGCATGGATGAAACAGTGTGACTGTCTCCTGAGGAAACCCCACATATTTTGTACACTTTCGTAATCATATTCCATGAGGAGCTATCTCGTTCTTTCATTTGGTCAAACATGTCTTTTATGTGTTGTTAGATGTCCATGCAACCATCCTTAAGATCTCTCATCTCTTCTCCTCTGTGGTGAGTCAAACTCACATCATGTCAACAACATGCACTCTGCATACCGTTGCACCATTCAACACATGTTGTCCCACCCGAGGCTCCACCAGAACTCTCCACGCAGCTAGATAATAAGACAAGAGCAGGTTATAGTCAACGCCAAGGCATATGCACCCTCTACCACCATGAAATCCTGAGCATCGGGAGAGGGGATTTGTCAATGCTGCAACAACACATGCCCAAGGAGGAGGAAGAGTAAAACAAGGGAGCAAGTGACCAAGTAGGAGAAGGAAATAAAGAACAAATAAATGTCCAGCAGATGGCCAACGCACTAAGAGAACCACGAGCCAGGGAGGGAGAAGGAAACAACAATCCAAAGTACATTGGACAGTGCATTAGTAATGAGTTTCAGACTGCATAAAAGAAGGCACCAATCCACATGCGCACATCCTCCAAGAGCATTCCTTCACCCAAAGCTCTCATGCAACCAGGGAAAAGTGCGTACCCAGCCACCAAAAGGAAATTTATAAAGCAAACAATTTTAAGTCTCATTAATACATACCTTGGGAAAAGGGAAAACAATGGCTAGCTCCCCTACCAGCTAGAGTTCAACACGCAATGCCATGGAGGAGACATGATGGGATGGCAGGTGTTCCACCTCCCAATGCATGCAACCAAAGACCAGGTCTTTTCAATAAAATAAAACAAGGGTATTATGGCTAGCATGGGAAAGAAGAAGTGGTGGGGTGGGTGGATACCTCCACAATTTAATAAATAAACATTTTATCAAAAAAATTTTATTTACAAGGCTTGCAACGACACCTCGACGGCTAAAGAGGAACGTTAAACATTAACCCGAACACCACGCCCTAAACAAAGGTGCCACCAACAACAAGCTTCTCTTGCATGAATCGAGGCTTGGTCATGAGAGAGAACAAGGATGAAATAAATAAATAAATAAATAGCTTAAAGGTAATCCATAACAATATTGATAAAAAAATTGACACTAAAACAAATGGTCGTAAATCAACAATTTAAATTATAATATTATTATTAACATTATTTTTATGATTTTACAGCTAAAAATTATTATTATTATTATTAATCATATTAATGGCGACAACCAGGCAAGCTCGAAGAAGTGAGAACTAGATTTTCCTTTAACCGAGATAATCGCACATGACGCTACAAGGTCCACAGTTTGGGGTGTCGACAATGACCCGAAAAGGCAAGAAGGAGAGGGAGGGTGCAAAATCTTCACTGTGACAAGGACAAAGTCAACAATGGTCAATGAGGGCACACACACACAACCCTCCCCTGCTTAGCAACAGGGTCGTCATGTCAAGAACTGGGGAAACATCGAATGGGCATTACATTCTCCTCCCCTTAAGAAAGCATCATCCTCGATGCGACATACAATGAAGGAGGAGAAATGGTAAGCAACAAGGAACAAATATGGGTGAAGGTACGCTCTAAGGTTAAGATTTCAGACACAAAATCACGGTCACGGGGTGGCCCTAGGAACATCAGGTAGAAATTTTAGCTTTCAAGGTTCTATGAAGATTGGTAGTTCCAATTTACCGTATTACTTTGTTAGCATTTTCTTTTACAATATTCCTTATCTCAAGATTATAATATTCATTGTTTAGAATTTTTCAGTTGTCTTAAGTTCATGGGTGCCCAATAATAACTAACATCAAGATGTCACACAAAACTTAACACAACACAAACAACCCACGAGACATCTTGCTACCTACTTTCATGATTGTATCATATCACAGGGTCTTTTAATTCCTCCATGGAATGACAAGTAGACCACATAGCAAAGAATTTCCAACAATTATGTCCTAGACATAGATCTAGTACACACATATGACTGAAAAACATAATCATCACACTGCTGATACATATACAACGAGTATCACAAGACCCAAAGAAATCCATGACTATACCAACATAGTGCCAAGACAATATCCAATAGTCCATACCAACCAAGGGAAGAGTCAAGCCTCAAACATAACAAGGTGTCAAAAAGACTCACAAGGGTACACATAACTCACTATACCAACTCCACACATCTCAAAATATCAAGAAATAACTCCATATATCTCCTGAAGTATCATAAAACAACTCCATATACCTCCCAAACCATCACCAAATAATCTCCATATACCTCTCATAGAGAAAGAATCATAGTGTCAAAACCAAGTTGGGTCACTCAACCATAGAGCCCCATCAAGAATATCAGGTCACTCCACCATAGAGTGCCATAAAGAATAATAGGTCACTCAACCATAGAGGCTCGTCTCCTTTCTCCTTTTAATGAGGTCGGGTCACCCTATGGCCCTGGCACATAGAGCCCCATCACCCCCAACCTAAGTGACATAATAACTCGTGGTTCAACAACTCGCTAGTTATCTGTAACTCCTTAGGGTGTACCCCCATACAACGAAGTGGTCCCATAGGTTTAACCACTCCATGGTTAATCCCATGACCCTATTCCAACACATTATGACATTAGAACCAGCATAACAATCCATTCAAATGCCAAGTGGCAAAATCAAAATCCTTGGGCTAGGCTACAAAACTTTTAAATATGAAAAGAAAGTTTTAAAACTAAGAAAAACAAATGGCTAATTAGCCATGGTTAGTGCAAAATCCAAATGTTAATGCAACAATCAAATAAATTCCCAAAATATAAGAACATGTCAATCAAGAAAACGGCTAGTTCTAGCTAAAAGAGATAATGATCAATTTACGAATAAAAATACGTATAGAGAAATAGCACATTACAATCACTATGTGGCCTCATACCACCACCAAAGGGGTACTCATCGAGTTGCTGGCACTTGGACATCAAGCCTCAGCTCATAAAAATATACATGTAACCAGAAATGAGTATATCAAATAATGTAACTGTCATCATCTCTGCCTGAATCATTCCTCCATACTCCCACAAGGATCAACATAGTCAAAATCACATAGGATTATTCAATGAACAATCCAATAGGAAAGAGAAGGGGACACTAGTTGCATAAGTTGAGCCTAAGGTGGTGCACACCCATAATATACTGAGCAAGCTCGAAGTATACTAAACAAATAAAAGTGATTTTTTAGTATATATAAGACTCCACTTCCTCACTCGTACTTAGCTCAATATTATGAAAACCTAGTCCATGCCTCCTCTCTCCTCACATACACTCTTGAAATTTTTCTCCCCTTAGGGTCATCTAGTGTAAGGTTCACAACATACACATACTACATCACTAACACAATGGTGATTCACACAAATTAACCATAGCGTCTTATGCATGGTATTTATACGGGGTATAACACAATCATTACTTTCACGGGTTACGATACATCACATTACCACATCCTACACCCAAAGTGAAATCACTATACACTAGGGATCATACTCACCATATGCCCCTAAATCACGACATGAACCATCACATATTACATGAATTATACGTATGAGGAACACAATGTCTAACCTTACAACATATAGTTAATTGCAATACAACACGACGATGCACACAACTAATCACAATACGGTGATGACATCACGATAAAATGTGATTCACTTTACATCAATTTTTTCATGCAATACATCAATACACCTTCATATCACATAATGCCAAAATGTTTTTCAACACTCTACAATCCACAATAACATTCCGTTCACAAACAACAAGGTAGTACATTACACCCGAATTCCCCATTGAATCAACAACATAGAGAGTGAATACTCTCATCACAAGCACATCAATATGATAACAAATATGCACTAAGTGACATACACAACATGTGCGTTCACAATTTCACAATTACGACATAGTTCACATCATGCATATATCACATTACTCTTCCAATATCCACCACCATCATGCAACACCATCACAACTCCAATCTGCCCTAGAGGTTCGAGAGCATGAACCTCTACTCTGATACCATATGTAGTGCCCACATTTTACACACACAAAAACAACAGTAAAAATAGCCGGATAATTTTTTTTTGACTTAAATTGTTCACTACACACAACACAAAGAAGGGCTCCAAGTAAAAAAACTTGACTCGTAAGACAATCACATAATTCATCAACTCACATAAACACATGAAAAAAACATAGGCATGTCGATGCCACACTTTTCCCAAATGAAAAGGGTACTAACAATGACCCAACCACAAGAAAAGGACTTCAGAATGGCGAACCCACAACACATCATTTCTTTAATTGTATTTTAGTTACGATTAACATTCCAAGAACATTATTGTGCAAGGATAAAATTTCTCATTTGTCCACCTATAGATTCTTAAGTTCATTCCGCGGTTAAATTACCGTTCGATCCTTTTTAGATGGCTTCTTATTCTTTACAAAATTTTCCATAACTTGCATACTTATTTGGCATAATTCAAATGCATATAAAATACTTAACTATCTTGTTCTTATGCTAAGAATATTCTTCTTGAACATAAATTCAATGTCTACCTTTTTACTCTTACAACTCAAGTGAATGTGACTTGGTGTCCATATAGTGATATTAGGATTTAATGAGATTTAGATACAAGATAGCTTTTTTACCAAACATTCCTCGATCACAATATAGTTATTTCCCTACCATAGTTATTCTAATTCAATGACTTGTGGAATTCCATTTTGTTTTATATATGTATTTTGTTTTCTCGAAGGTTGATCACACCAAGGCAATTCATATTCTTTGAAACAAAAGAATATATTTAATTGAGTTATAAGGTCTCCAAGGGTGGCATTATTCCGAACCTCAAATCTCGTTTTTACTCTTATATGCTTTATTTTCTACGTCACATTATGGTCTTATTTTTAGCATTGTCTTGTAAAAGGAGTTACGAAATGTTTGTCTAACCTCTTGAAGACATATATGATTTGAAGACTTGAAGCTACACACGAACCCTAAGTTAACATCCAAATCAACTAAGGTTTAGATTAATTCCAACTTCACCTAAGGGTCTACCCCTTAACTATATATGAGTTTTAAGTGAGAGGACATATTTATGCTAAACCACCTTCAAGAAAGGACCAAGGTGTTATGTTAATAGGAGCCAAGGTAGCACATTTAGCTGAGTGGAGCTAAGGAGTTCATTAACAAGATTTTAAGACCTAGAACAACTAAGTCACAACCTCCATCTATGTCATCTGGATCCAACAGGATTTCACTCAATGAAGAACTTTAATTTTAAATCTATCTTCGGATGACAAGGTAGTCCGCTAGGCTACGAAGGAGGAGTTAGCTCTACATACTCCAAGAAAAGTTTGACTGTCACTCCTATCAGACAGGGTTAATGACAATGTCACTAAACATACTGACTAAGATGATAAGCCCATTCTTGGGTTCTTGTTTACTCAAACTAGGAGGTTCCATCGAGTGCAGAGTTTAATTTCATTCTACAATTTTCAATGTCTTCTACGGTAAGGAGTATCACACATGAAAACAAGTTATGCTCCGATATTGAACAAGGGTAGAGTGTTTTGATTAAATCTCTTTATTACATTTGCAAAGTATGAATGCACAAGATGACTCATTAATCATTTATTGAACACTAGTATGTACTACAAGATATTACTTCAAATTCATTTACCTTATATATATATATATATATATATATATATAATCTTTTACCATGTGTACTATGAATCAAATTGAACCTATGATTAAATACACATTTCCTAGATATCCCTAAAACTAGCATCTCATACATATTAGCAAATTATCAAATATAACCTTCTGTAACATGAGACTACATTATACATTTATTCATTTAACAATGAACTATATAAATTACAATGATAATTAATGAATTACACATCGCCTTTTCGTCGTCATTCTTTCATCTTGCAAAACCACGTGAGCATGATATCAGCGATAAATCGTTGGCATGGCATCCACCCTAATCTAACATAATTATCATTTTTCAATTTCCCATTTACATATGATAATAATTACAATTTGCAATTGAAATAAAATGTTTAGAGACATGTATTCATTACATTTCATTTTACTTCATTTTGTAACCCAGGAGAGAGAAAGAGAAGGGAAGAGAGAGAAAACACCATTTGTCAAAAGTTCTATTTCACACAACAAGTTACACTATAGAGTTTTAAATAGTTATTTACATGTGTCAAAAGTATCCATGGTGGTTTGGCAACCCGACGAGGGTCCCACAACTTTCTATTTTTACATTTTCTTACTAGCTACAAAAACGTTCAAAATGGGCTCGGAGGCTAAGAAACCACTTCCAAAAGTTGTCTTCCGATGAGAACACACACCATAATTAAATTTATATGTGTCCACCTATATACTAGGAGTTCATAGCAACTGATGGAATTTGGAACTAGCGAACGGTTTACGTTTGGTGGCTAGTTTTCCGAGGCCACTTTGGTTCAGTTGACCCAGTTGCAAATGAACAAAAGTTAGCTCGAGGGCTCAGAAAACCACGTCCAAAATTTACGTTTGATGGATGAACGCGTAACAAGAAACTTCCTACAAATTTCCCTATATACGGAGAATTCAATAGAGTCGATGGAATTCAAAACTAGAAAACAGTCTTCAAACGGTGACAAGTTTTCTGAAGCCACCGGTCCTAATTGGTCCAGTTTGACCTTGTCAAACTACGCAACCAGAAGCCTACAAAATTTCGTCATCAAAATATCTAGAAAAGTGTTTTTCCCTAAACTAAAGGTCCCATGCAATTTTATAATAAAAACACTAGAGGTTTGCGAAGACGGGAAATAATTTCTCTATCTAGGTTTCAAATGACGGTTCAAAACGAAAGCCAACTTTCTAGATTTAACAACTTTCTACCTTGTAAACCGATTATGTAACAAGGCTCCTATGAGAGCATCAAAAAGATCACATATGTTCATTTGGGGTCAATCCAAAGGTCAAGGTGACTCCTCACATAAAAGGGTACATGAATGAAGCTTAACATCTCATTTTTAGAGTTACGAAGGGTACTTAATGAGTCTCCGAAAAATGCAAAAATTATCTATTTAAACCGGGAGATGATCAACATTATTCTTTGGGAAGTCAATTTCATCTTGTCGATAAAACAATATTACCACGATCTAGTTGGGTAGGAATTTTCTACATCACCTCGAATGAGAAGTTCCTTTTAATGCAAAAAGAGTTATTTTTACTTCGTGAGTTACAACACGACATTTCATTGTTTTGCAACGAGTTTGATAAAACATTTAACTGTATTATAATCCTAATATTTTAAAATTATATCAAGTTTTAAATGAAAAACTAAAGTATGAGAGTTATGAAAGATGAGGGGAGGTGAACCATGCCTAGGAGTAATGGAGTCGGTCAAACCCACAAGATTCGGTTCAGCATCTCGCTTGGCACTTCATCAACTAGTTCACGAGCATCCACAACTCCACCATTTTGCATACACGTCTATCATAAAATTTGTAACAGAGATTTGAAACCATTCCTCTACTCTTTATACTTTGAAGGATGTCCATAATGTGTTCCACAACTCGCATCTGGCACAAGACGGGAGATGCTAGCAAAGGTTATAGAAACTAGCTTTAGATCTGCTAGTTACGGTTTCTCAGAAGAATCTAAAGCCTTTTCAACAAACCCATTTCATTGATAACCTACAACTTGTTGCAGATCATGAACCCACATTTCTCTCATAAGTTTGTTTTTTTGTTTAAAAGTTTACATGCCTTTCCTATGCTTCCACATGTTGCAGGAAAATCTGTCAGGGCACTCACAACTACATGAATCGGTAAGATCCCCATTTTGGCACTAATCGGGGTAAACCAAAGTAATTACGGTTTCCATTATGCTTAGATGGACAGCCATGCTCTAATCCAGAGCTCATATTTTGGCACAGGCTGGGAATATGCATGGATGTCCAAACCCTATTTCAGAACTCATATTTTGGCATAGGCCAGGAGTGCGCTTGTAAAAGTAAACTCATCAGGTTGGAGACTTGTTTGTTGTATGGATGAAATAGTGTGACTGTCTCTTAAGGAAACCCCACGTCTTTTGTACACTGTCATAATCATATTCCATGAGGAGTTGTCTCGTTCTTTCATTTGGTCAAACATGTCTTTTATGCATTGTTAGATGTCCATGCAACCATCCTTAAGATCTCTCATCTCTTCTCCTCTGTGGTGAGTCGAACTCACATCCTATCAGCAACATGCACTCTGTATACCATTGCACCGTTCAACACATGTTGTCCCACCCAAGGCTCCACCAGAACTCTCCACGCAACCATAATAAGACAAGAGTAGGTTACAGTCAATGCCAAGGCATATGCGCCCTCTACCACCATGAAATCATGAGCATCGAAAGAGGGGATTTTTAATGCTTTGTAACACACATGCCCAAGGAGGAGGAAGAGTAAAACAAGGGAGCAACGACCAAGCAGAGAAGGAAATAAAGAACAAATAAATGTCCAGCAGATGGCTAAGCACTAAGAGAACCACGAGCCAGGGAGGGAGAAGGAAACAACGATCCAAAATACAGTGGACAGTGCATTAGTAATGTGTTTCAAACTACACAAAGAGGCACCAATCCAAATGCGCACATCCTCCCAGAGCAGTCCTTCACCCAAAGCTCTCACGCAACTAGGGAAAAGTGTGTACCCAACCACCAAAAGGAAATTTGCATAGCGAGAAAATTTTAAGTCTCATTAATACATGCCTTGGGAAAAGGGAAAACAGTGGCTAGCTCCCCTACCAGCTAGAGTTCAACACGCAATGCCATGGAGGAGACATGATGGGATGGCAGGTGTTCCACCTCCCAACACATGCAACCAAAGACCAGGTCTTTTCAATAAAATAAAAAAGGGTATTATGGCCAACATGGGAAAGAAGAAATGGTGGGGTGGGTGGATACCTCCACAATTTAATAAATAAATGTTTTATCAACAAAAATTGTATTTACAAGGCTTGCAACGACGCCTCGACGGCTAAAGAGGAACGTTAAACATTAACATGAACACCACACCCTAAACAAAGGCACCACCAACAACAAGCTTCTCTTGCGAATCGAGGTTTGGTCATGAGAGCGAACAAGGACGGAATAAATAAATTAAAAAATAGCTTAAAGGTAATCCATAACAATATTGATAAAAATTGACACTAAAACAAATGATCGTAAATCGACAATTTAAATTATAATATTATTATTAACATTATTTTTATGATTTACAAAAAAAATTATTATTATTATTATTATTAATCATATTAATGGTGATAACCAAGCAAGCTTGAAGAAGCAAGAACTATATTTTCCTTTAAGCTGGATAATCACACATGACGCTACAAGGTCCACAGTTTGGGGTGCCGACAACAACCTAAAAAGGCAAGAAGGAGAGGGAGGGTGCAAAATCTTCACTGCGACAAGGGCAAAGTCAACAACGGTCAATAAGGGCACACACACACAACCCTCCCCTACTTAGCAACAGGTTCATCGGTTCAAGAACGGGAAACATCGAATGGGGCATTACACACAACTTATCTCCAAGCATAGGGTTGTCCCTACACACAAGTCCTAACACCAATGGTGTAGATCAATGATCCATATCATGGGCCTATATTTGTATTCATGTCACTACCTACACCACCATGATCTATATCATGCATTTATTGGGGAAAGGTCTTATATTTTTTTCTTAGATTTTCTATACCTCACATAGATAGGGAATAATACATCATGTTATATATATTTCCTACATCATGCCCCATACTAGGTGTAGACATTCAAATTTTTCAAAAGTATCCTTTGATAATGATAATTTTGGATTTGTTACTATGTAAGGAAAATGCTCCCATTGTAAGCCCAATTAGTCTCTCTCTCACTCTCTATATCTCTCTCTATTATCTACTCTCTTACCTTTGCACACTACTCTATCACTCATCCAAGAAATATTACTTAACTAAATAAATAATCCATCTGCATGCATCACTCCCAAACTCTATCATTTTCATAACTAGTGCATGTTCAAAACCATACATCTCAAGGCTATAATGGAGTATGATCTTAGATGACTTGTAAGGTCGTATAACATCCCACCTAATGAATATTTTTCCAATTTTAAATCTTATTTATTTCATTTCATCTCCCTAGGTCATGAATAATGTGAATGTTTAACCTATGGAAGCATATATAAGAAATCCAATGACACTTTATACCTCACCCGGTATTCTTATAAGCTTTTATTGTAAATATCAACCCTAAAGCACTCAAGGCTCTCCTGAATATTCATAAATAAGTTGCACATTATTTAGAGTAGCCGCCACACATGTCCGAAGCTTCCAAATAAGGTTCTAGAGTCTAGGCTCCTCTATTCTAAGCACTCAACAATTTTAAAGCCATGGGTTAGAAATAGAAAGCCACTATAAGCATTTTGAAATGTATTCAAGTGACAAAAGGGATAGTTTGCATTTGAAGCATACCACATCACACTACTACTGTGTTGGGTAAATTTTTTACTTTATATTTAGCCCACTATCTTTGTGTCAAGAGACACAAGGGAACCAATAAAGGGTTGGATTAGATATACATATAAAATTGTACCTACACTAGGATAACTACATGAGGTTTAATCCCATTTGAGGGGATGTAGTGCAACACTTGGATTGGATTAGTAGGGGTTGACTACTGAGGGTAGTCTATCTTCACCCACACATTGATTTCTCCTTTAATAGTAATATAATGCTTTCATGAAGTTTGATGCAAGTATCTAGAGTTTTTATTTGTTGTAGATCATTATAGGTGGTACCGAGATTCTGTGACCCTAGTAATAGAAAGTGAGACTCATTTCTAGGAGATAAAAGTTAAATAAACCCACTATGTATAGGTCCAAGACCATATGGAAGCCATCAATATTGTACTATGATGCAGCCTAGAATTTCTATCAGTGAACAACCCATGTGCGCCCAGGCACATCACTCAGCACTTAAGTTGGGCACTCACCCGAATTGTGCAAAGGCACTAGGTCCCTCTTTAGAGTTGCTTGTACAGAATGTTAGCATGATGATACTTAAACATATTTAGAGTCATAATTAGTAGTAAACTACCCACAGTGCATGCATAAACAAGATCTAGATCTTAGATTGTATGAAAGACAAACTAAACAATAACTATGATAATATTAACCATACAAGATCCAAATTTAGTTATGTCTAATGCCATTATCCAACCAATATACTCCATTACATTAAATACTATAAAACATAGAAGCTTCTTACACTATATCAATATCTCCATGAGTCATGTGTGTGTCAAAACCAGCAACACAACTCTACAATAATTCACCACTACTAAACTATGTAAATCAATACATATTTATAGGGGTGGGGACTTTCCCTTCACCACCCATGCACTTCTCAAAATAGGTCACATGCTAATAATAGCCATGTACCTTTACAATAGTATGCACAACATGTAAGTTCTCTAACAATAGATGTCCTATAGTTAACTCCAAGTAGAAATCCTATTATTATCTTAAACTATGCATGGCACTTATCTACCACTTGTTCCCAAAATACCATTGTGTGGAGCACAAGTCTTCATCTCTATGTGTGCTCCGCACGTTATCTCCAAAATAGCCCTTATCCACAAAAATGGCTAATTCCTAAGCCAATGTGTTCTAGAGTGTGTTTCCTTTCCTATATTCCCGCACCTCCAAATGAGCCTTGTTCCTGTGCGTGCATCCTTTGTGTGTCTTCTCCTTAGAGAAACATTATGTCAGTTCAACATTACCCCACACTAATCTACATTCTCTTCCCGAAAATGGAAATTATCTCTGATGTCTCCAACAATAAAGAATAAGCATTGAAAGAATAAATGAACCCTTGTATAAAAGAATGAAATTTACTTTGCAGCACCCTCTTCTTCGACTGGAAGGATTAACTTTAGATATTCAATTTTTATTTCAACCTCCAAGGTCTGCCAATCACTTAGCGCGCTCCTTGTTTTCTCCGGAGTATATGTGGCTATGGCATCCAATTCATCACTGGACAACATTGGCCATACATAACACATTCCTTCCATGAGATCCATCTTATGTGCTATGAGTTTCCCAATCTCATCAATTCTATCCTTGTGTGGATCCTGGGCTGCTGCAAGGGCCTCATGCTTTTTTACCGTTTAATATTTTTGTGCACCTAAGTGTTTCATCTTTAATTTCCTTTAGAACTTCATTATCCTCTATTATAGTTCTGATCCTTATTATTTTTTCGGAGCCACACATAAATTGAGAGCTTGGTCGACTTTCTTCAACTCATATTTCAAGGTTTGGAGCAAAGCCTCATAAGTTAAAACTTGTCTAACAATAGTGTCCCTTGCTCTTGTTACTTCTTGTTCAGAATATTTTGGTGTGGGCATTTAAATTGGTCTGTCATCTAATACCAAATGGACCATGGTGTGCAAATAATGCATAGCAGAAGGAAATTTTTAGAACCTAAGATTCTAGATGAGGCCTTGTTTTAAGAATGTGATCACCAAGCTCCTCAGCCATGCTAATGAAGGCCTCATTCTTTGCATGTTCTCATTCCTTCTCTTCTTTTAAGCATGTTATCTCTACATTTTTATCCTTGTTATCTTCAAGTAGCGCTCAAATGGTGGCAGCCTTATCAATATTCCTCTGCGCCACCTCAACAGATACCTTGACCAAGGAATTGTTGACCTACTCATCAAACATTACAATAGGTTTTATCATCATGTGCCTGCTCTGTGGTGCCTTCTTCACTTTACGCAAGACATGGGACTCTTCGCACACATAAAAATTTGGTTCATCCATATGATTCTACATGGACTAGGATAATTGCTTCCTTGTGCGTGTAGTAGCCATATCTGGATCCATCAGCTCCCACCCATATAACTCCTTAAGTCCCATAGTTCTCTAAAAATGGGTGTAGATGATTTTTATCATGTCTTCAAATATCCCATATTAGGGAAAACATATTATTCACTTTTCCTCTCTTTTTATCCTTGGCCCCTTGGGAACCTGGGCGTCAGGGTCTAGAGTTGGCCCTTCTCCTTCCTGAGTAGTAATAGGTGTGTTGGGTGGCTTGCCCACAGCTTCCTCTACTTCATTCACCCCTTCCTCATCATCTCTCATCTCTTCATCATGGGACTCTTCTGCATCTTTAGGTTGAACCAGGGTTCTTGGCACACTCTCCCATGACTCCTCCTCATCCTCTTTAAGCTTCAACTTTCTTCTCTTCTTTTTCTCGGTTGTGTCTTTTTTAGGGGATATTTGAGCTGACCTTTGTAAAGGTTGGGATGTCCCTGCGCCTTGGGTTCTAGTTCTTCTAAACACCCTCTCTAACTAGTGTTCCTCATGGACTGTGCTTTCATCCAAGTCTTCCTCTTCTCCTTGCTACTTTGTGGAGCAAGATATCTACATGCTCACTTTTTTCTTTGACAGTGGGCTTCCTTCGGCCTCTGTAGTCCAACCCTCCACTATCCTTATTGATTTCTCCTTCCTAATCTTCCTCTAAGGTCAAGGTAGGATTTGGAGCTACCACATTTTCAATTGTATGCTTGCCTTTAGGTGGCCTTGGGAGCATGAACTCATTCTCCACGTACTTTCCCTTTTCCATCCTAGGCTTAAGCTGGAGATAGATAAGCACGACCCCATTGTTCTGATAGCCAAACTTATTGGCTTCATAATTATGACATCATAAACAAGCCTCTCAATGTAGGAAGATTGACTTGGATAAACATAAGTTTTTCTTAAGGTATGGTAGTCACAGTCTACCTTGTCCGCATTGTAGCTTAACTGGCGTACATCTTTAAACATGTGTACTACTGCGGAAGAATCACGATGTGAAGGCATATGGTATTTTACACCAGGGAATCCATGTCCCATCCTTCATTGCGAACCACGTGATGTAAAAATGTTGATATACCATGAACTGCATGGCCTTTCCCACCACTGAGGGTAACTCCTTTGGAATGCACCATTCCTCCTTGAAGGTCGCATGAAGTCGGTCATACCATAACTCCACCCTTTGCTTAAACGGACCACTCATTGATATTTCACACAAATACTTTTCAAACCTCTCTACAAGGGACTTATTTTCCACAGGTATTCCCATATTTTGTTGTTTGGCCCATGGGGCACTCCAATTTCTACAAACACAAGTGATAAAAGGATAACACCAAAACTTATCTTCTCACCTGTGTGTGCTTCCTCAAATATTGTATCTACTATGTACCTAGCTAAGTTGTAAACTTCTCCTTGTGAAATATTCATATTAACGTGTAGCCACATGGTGTTAACTTGTGACCAACCTTCCTAATCATTCATCTTAGTGAGTAAATGTGCAGCCGCATGTCTCATAGGGTACTTCCTTAACTTGTAAATATCCATCCCACGCAGACCCTTCATAGATCCCAACTCCTTACTAGTAACCACCACAACTACCTTGTTAGTTAGATCGCTACTAACATCTAACCATGTGCCCTTCAATCATGTCAATGTAGCAATTAAGGTCATTGTGATCCTTACCCATTGCCCAAAGAAAGTAGAATAATTCCTAAAGGACTCTGTTCGTCACCCATCGGTATATATTTTCTAGTTTTCCAAGGTACAGCCTAGAATTCTCAGATAACACCTAGTCACGCTAGCACATCACTCAACATAGGCTGAGTGCTCACCAAGTGCGCCAAGGTACCAGGTTCCTCTTTAGGGTTGTTGTAGTAGGATGGTAGCATGGTGAAGTGATAAGGACATATATTTAGAAACTAATCCATCATTACATAGTTATACCGAACTAGATCTATAAAGGCATGCATTTAAGTATAAATCATCAAGAAATCAATAGCATGCAATGATAACACATATAAGACACTTTGGTTCGGCCAATATTCTTCATATATTAAACATGACAACAATACAGAGGCTTGATACAATAATAGTCATGCACGCATGGATCTGTTACAATTATCTAGTCCCATGCACTCATGAATCTCTAACCCTTCAACACGGAAATTAACTAGGTGATTCATCTAATATATATAAGGTGGGTAACTTGCCCTTTACTGCTAACTATGCCAAAAATATGTCACACACTAATAATATCCATGCGCCATTTACAATTATAGCCATACATGCAAGTATGCTATCTATAGATCACTTACAGTTAACTAGAGTGATGAATCTATTCTTGGATTACTTTCATGCAAGAGTGCTTCGATATGATCCTCAAAATATAGAAAAAGCATGGCATGTAAGCCTCGGCATCACTTTGTGTGTTCCACACACCAGCCTCTGAAAATATACTTGATCTAAAAAATCGGCTAAGTCCCGAAAGTCTGACTCTGCACCTCCACGTGTGATGCCTTCCTATTCCTTCGCGCCTTCGATCCCATCCTGTTTTTCCATGCAAAATCTATGTGTGAGTTCTGCTAAGTGTTTTATCTGATCAACATTACCCCACACTAATCTCATTGTCACCCCAACAATGGTGATGTCCACAACTGAGTAAAGAATAGTTGAAATACAAAATGTTGAATGAATCTTACACAAAGAATAGAAAAGAATTAAAGAATCAAAGAATTATTCAGGCTTCAAGCTCCTCCGTTTCTTTCTGAAGTATCATCTCTGGATACTCCTCCTTTATGTCTACTTCTAAGTTCTCCCACTCCGTTAATGCCTTTTTTGCTTTCTCTGGAACATCCACAATGATAGATTCCAACTCATCCTGAGTTAGTTTTCCTTGCTCATTCTGTATTACAAGCATTATGCTTGACATAGATGTATGCATCCCTTCTAGCACATCCATCTTCTGAGCAATGAGTTTTCCAAGTTCATCTAACCTCTCTTTATGCGGTGCCTATGCATGCCAATGCCTCGCACTTCTGCTTTACCATAGTTAGTCATTTAGTGTGGCCTAGTGTGTCATCCTTCATGGCCTTTTGCACCTCATTGTCTTCTACCAGTGTTTTTACCCTTATTAGCGCATCTGGAGCTGTGCATATCATTAAGGCATGATCGGCTTTCTTCATCTCCTCTCGGAGTGCTTGTAGTAGGCCCTCATATGTAGCAATCTTCCTTGCTACTACAGCATGTGCTTTTTTTGCCTCTTCTGCTGGGTCCTTGGGCTACTCTAGTATACGCACCTTTTCATCCTCCAATACTAATTTTATCATTGTTCTTACATAGTGCATCACAGAAGGAAATTATTTTGGTACCTGTGATTCCAAATGCAGGCGTACCTTTAGTATATCATCTCCAATTTCCTCCACCATACTAACAAAAGTCTCATATTTCCTTTTTCTCAGATCCCTCTCCTACACTAAATGCGCTATTTCCACATCCTTTGCTTTTAGCTCCTCTGTCATTGCTTTAATTGTAGCAGATTTGTCAATGTTTCTTCTAGCTACCTCAGTAGATACTTTCACCAAGGCATTTCTTACCTGCTCATCCATCATAACAGTTGGTTTAATTGTCATGTGCCGACTTTTGGTGCCTTCTTCAACCATCTAGACGCACATGATTCTTCACAGACATCAAAATCTGGTTCATCCATATGCATATGCATCGACCATGAAAGTTGCTTTTGTGTTCGTAATGTCGCCTTGTTCTCGTCCATAAGCACCCATCCGAATAAATATTTTTACGTGACGGTGCTCTGGAACCGAGCGTGAACAATCATCTCCTAGTCCTCTGCATACCCCATTGTTTGTACCCTTATGTCCTCACTTGTCCAATGGGACCTTGGCCCTTTTGGAATGGCGGCATCAAGGTTAGGAATATTGGTTGTATCCTCATCCTTACCTTGTGTAGCTTCTGATTGCTCCCTTTCTTCCTCTCCGTTCAGTTTTTCCTCCTCGTTCTGAGGCTCCTCTTCTACCCTATGATGGATTGGAGATGGAAGCGCTTTCTCCTCAGACTCTTCCACTTCTTCATCTAGCTTGAGCTTTCTTCTTCTCTTCTTCTCCTCAGGTTCCTTTACCAGTGAGAGTCGTGGTGACTTCCTTGTTGTTTGTTGGGCTTCTCCTTGTGACCTTGTGCGCTTGAACACCTTTCTAAACCTTTGGTCACCTGCGCTACCTTAGTATTTTCTTCTCCTTGTGAAGCCATCACGCGCTCCTCCTCTTGTCCACCAGATGGTTTCTTCCTCCTACGCACCAAACCACCGCTATCCTCATGCTCTTCATCCTCTTCCTCGTCATCCTACATGGGTTTAGAAGGCCTAGGTGTCGAGATGTTTTCCATAGTATGCTTCCCCTTTGGTGGTCCTTGGGAGCGCGAACTCATTCTCTACATACTTATTATTTTCCATCTTTGGTTTAAGTTGGAGATATATGAGCACGGCCCCGATATCCCCAACAACAAGTGTTTCTGGTTTGATACTCAAAATCTCTAAGATAATACTCTCATTGTAAGCATTCTTCCTCGGATATCCATACTTCTTTCGCAAGGTGTGGTATTTACAATCCACCTTGTCTACATTAAATACTAACCTCCTTGTATCAGTGAACCGATGAACGGAAGCTTGAAAATACTATGCACTATGAATGCGTACGGTAGTTTGCACCAGGGGCTCCACGATCCATCCACCATCAGAAAACGTGCAATACAAAAGTGCTTTGGTAAACAACAAACTGAGCTTGCTTCCCCAATACCAAGGGCAACTCCTTTGGTATGTGCCACTCCTCTTCAAAATCCACACGGAGCCTGTCATACCACATCTCCGCTCTCTCCTTTACCCCATCTGTCATAGACCCCTTGCATAGATACTTGCTTTGAATCTTTCAGCTGGAGACTTGTTATTCATGGGGTATTCCCATATATTTTCTTTCGGGCCATCCGGTACTCCAATCTCCATGAATACTAAAGAAAGTAAGACAAAACCAAAACTTATCTTACTTCCTGTGCGTGCTTCCTCTACTATTTGTTCTGCAATAAAGCCGACAATGTTGTAAATAACCCCTTCTGACATGCGCTTTGCCACATGCAACCACATTGAGTTTACTTGTGACCAACGATCTTGGTCATTCAATTTTGTAACTAGGTGCGTACTTACTTTTACTACCGAACAATCATGTAATTTGTCTATGTCCATTCCACGTGGTCCTTTCTGGTATCCCAGCACTTTGTGTGTTTCCAATATGGAAACCTTATCAGTTAGGTCATTTTTGATGTCCTCACCCATCACCTTTAAACTTGTTACCGTGGTCAATTAAAATGGGTGTTAGTCTTACCCTTCGCCCTGAAAAATAGAAGAAGTCCTCATGGACTCGGCTCATTAGCCACCTGTATAATGGTGCATATTTCCCAAAGTATGGGAGCTCATACAATTGGTAAAACCAATCCTTTTCAGTAACTTCTCCCTTGCGTCATCATATATCGACATCCCATCACTAGTTCGCCTGTCCGTTTGGGAGTTAAGTAAATCATCCAACTTCTTCTGATTGTCCTTGGTTCAATGGTTGTACTCACTTATTTTTCTCTTTCATATGTGGGAATCCCATTCCTAGCCCACAATTACTTCTTCAAGGTACTGCATCTCTAAAAAATTACTCTCATGAGTCATCTCTTCCTCCTCTTCCACTAGTACCTTCTTCTTTCCTTTTGTTGTTGTTGTTTCCTTCTTTGGAGCCATTCTTCCCTTTGTGTTGTGTTTCTACACCTTCTTCTGTAACTATTTAATGGTTTACTTCAAACCCTAACTTGATTCAATTGTGCCCTAAATTATAATCATGAAATTACATGCCCTAGCTCTGCTCTATCAATCTGCTTCGTTCAAACCCTTGTCCTATGGGGATACAAGCTTCTCCAATACACAGATCTACCTTTCATGTCTAGTTTCACCCTCTTCACACCTTGAATCACTTACTCAACTCTTCACACTTAGCTCTTCGTCGAATTCTCGTAGTTGCAAGGGTAGAAATGAATTCACATCCCGTCTTTATATAGATTTTCAATTTTTGATGCATTAATTTCTGCTCCACCTACCAAATATTTTTCATTTATTGCTCAATTTTGTCATTTCCACGCGGTACATCTTCGCGCCACAGCTTATAACCTTCTAGCGCACCTTCCTACCTTTTGGTCATAGACTTCTCTTCAACGTGCGCTCTAGCGCCCAAGTACCTCATCACTACACCTTCTCCTGGTAGTTATCATGGCTATCACTTACCTCGCGTTATACTTTTCCTTCATTCATCTCCATCTTTGGTTACTTTTGAGAAGCAATCTTTTGTAAATCACCTTTAGCAGCTTACTTCCTCAACATCCACAGCATTATACCTTCCAATCTTCATAGCATTATACCTGGGAGTCACCAACAATCCACCCCATACTAAAAGTATGTGCAGTCCTTTGTGCATCAACATGCTTCATATTGTAGTTAGCTTCATGCATGCAAGTGCGCTTATTACACAAAAACAAGAACTAAATTGACAAAGCATAGCAATGATGAAATAAATACATTAAGGAAATGTAGAAAGGAAACCTAATCTATCTGGCAACACTGCCTTATTACAAACACCAAGAAGACTTATTTATAGTAGGGCTTCAACCTACTCCCATTAAAGTAATCGGGAAGCCATGTTCTGTCAATGGCTTCTAATTGGCAAGCACCTAACTCAAGTATGTGAGTTATAACATACGGCCCCAACCAATGCACCTTGAGCTTCCTAAACAGGTGTAAAAACTTAGAGTCATACAAAAGTACCATTTGTCCAACCGCAAGTTTCTTATCCCTGATATGCCTATCATGTCATGCTTTTGGCGTGCTTTCTCCTATTTCTGACTCCATCGTGCTATGGCTTGGCACTCATCTAGTTGAACCATGTTCTCAATCTGTTCTTCCAAAGCTTTCTCATCAGCTAGACCTCCAACACATGTAATGCACAAAGAAGGTAACATAAATTCTATAGGAAGAATAGCTTCCGCCATGCCAAACACCAACTGAAAAGGTGTGGCTTTGTTCAATCTCTTATATGTTGTTCGGTAGGCCCAAAGAATAGCAGATACTTTTTCATCCCAATATTTTCGTCCCACATCACAAATCTTGGTCAATGTGTGGCTCAAAATCTTGTTGAAAGCCTCAATAGTTCCATTTTCCTGAGGGTGATAGGGTGTAGTCTTGTGGTGGGAAACCATAAACTCATCTAACATAATTTAGATTGTCTCATTTAAAAAATGGGTGCCCCTATCACTGGTTAAACTTAAAGGAAAACCATACCTAGTAAGAACATTTTCCCATAAGAACCTTGCTTCTGTAGCCACTATACAGTCCTTCGTAGGTGCTGCTTCTACCCATCTCGTAAGATAATCTATACAAGTAATGATATAGCGTGATCCAGTCCTACGCGCAGCTAGTGAAATAGGCCCTACAAAGTCTATCGCCCATTTCTCAAAGGGTTCTACACTTGTAATTGGTCGTAAAGGCATCTCATCCCTCTGTCCTAGTTGACCTAGATGCTGACAATGGTCACATGCCTTATAATACTCCTTACAATCCTTATACAACGTTTCCCACCACAAACCAGCAAGTAGGATCTTTCACGTTGTAGCATCACCTGCATAGTGGCCACCTACAATACCACCATGGGATTCCTCCATTATATCCTTTCATTCATGCTCTAATACACAACAAATAACACCTCATCTCTACCTAACTTGTATAAGTCACCACTGATTAACATGAATGGTGTTGCGTGTATAGCAAGTTACTTTTTCTCCAAGGACCTCATGCCTTCTGGTGTCATCCCTATCCTTAGGAAGACATCAATGTCCTCTAATTCCATTGGCGTGCATTGTAACCTATACAACTATGCATCAGACAAGGTATCTTCTATTGTTTTTGCTTCTTCACCTGATTGAACTCTAGACAAATGATCCGGTTCAAAATTACTTTTCCTTGGTTTTACCACAACTGTAAAGTCAAACTCTTGAAATAAGAGTATCCATCTACATATGCACCCCTATAAGATAGGATTGTTCACCAAATACTTCAATGCCATATGATCTATATAAAACAAAAAAGGTGTGGCCAACAAATCATCGAAATTTGTACAAGTCATATATCATGGACAAAGCCTCGCGCTCTGTACTGGTATAATTTTGTTCTATAGGGGTCAACTTCCTACAAGCAAAAAAATGGGATGATCAGCATTATCTTCTCCGGTTTGAGCTAAGACAACACCAATGGCCATGACAGAGGCATCCACGTGAACATGAAAATTTTTATCCCATGAAGGAAAGTGCAAGATAGGCGTGGTAGTAAGTTTCTTCTTCAGTATCTCAAACGTACGCTGTTGTGACTCCCCCAATAGAATGTACCTTTCCCCTTGAGTAATTCTTCCAAGGGTGCGAGCAACTTTGGCATACCCTTTTATAAACTTCCTGTAATACCCTGTATGACCCAAAAATCCGCGCACCTCACTCTGACCGGGCACTTTCAAGCCTAAAATGACCGCAACTTTAGCTGGATCGACCAACAACCCTTCCTTGCAGATTATGTGTCCTAAAAGTATGCCAAAGGGAGTAGCAAAGATGCACTTCTTGATATTCAATGAGATACTCAACTGTCTACATCTTTCAAACATTAAGCACAGATTGTCACAATGATCCTTAATTAGCCCATAAATGGTCCAATCATCAAGATAGACTTGCAAGAAGTTGTGAATAAAATCCTTGAATGCTTGCACCACTATCCTTGAGAATACAATAGGTGCATTCTTTAATCCAAAGGGCATCTATATCCTTATGCTCTAACTTCCAAGACTACTCTTTCAAACACCGTATTTCACCTTGAAGGTTTATAAGGACCTCCATAGTTTCCTGATAGAATTCTTTCTGATGAGTTGGATTTGGATACCTAGCATGTAAAACCTCCTCCCTAGTGATTTTCGGCTTTTGTTGCAATACCTCTTTCACGCGTGCCACCTCATCTTGTGTGGTTATCTTGACCAAGCTTTCTACCTCGTGTTCTGAGTTAACTTGGGCATCCACTTTGATTCTCTCTTTGCGCATTGGATTCTAACCATCCCTATGCCTTTATTTTATTGCTTGTGCTACTTCGAGATACTCATACAAGTCCGGACACTCTTCATAACTATGCCCCTTTCCACAAAATGAACAGGAAATATTATGTGGGCATTCGCGCCTATAATGGTCAGGTGAGCCGCATGTATAACAAGTTCCTCAAGGGAATTCACCTCTTCCCCTGCCTCGGCCTCGTCCTCCATATCCGCCTCGATATCCTCGTCCTCTTTCATGACCTCCTTCAAATCTTCTCGTCATTCCTGTCATAGCACGCTTGATTATAATCCCTATCCTGATGCTCATTCTTTCCTTTAGAACTATCGACCCACACTCACTGTCATACCCCAATATCAATGGCATCATGGATCTGGCCAATCAATCTACAATCTTCAATATCATGGGTTGTGGACCTAAAAATTTTACAAAAAGAGGATACATTCTTCCTGATCGCGCATTGTAGTAAGGGGCAGTGACTAGCATCATGATTCAAATGGAAAATCTCACAGTCTAACAACAGTGAACATATAGATCTGTGAGGGCAACTATCCTTGGTGTGGCCTTCCACTTCACAATCTATACACCAAATTCCTGAGCGCATCTCATGAGCTGAGTTTGCTGATAATTTCTCTAACTGTTTTGCCATAGCTGCTATCTGAGCCTCCAAGAATGGACTAACTCCAGTGTCAATACTCCCAACTGCCTCAGTGCGTAGAGCTGCTTCCAATGCTTCGTGCGGGTTGGTATAAGTCTTATGCGACAGTGCTCTTCGAAATGGAGTAATCAATCCCCAAAAAAACCATTATGCATGTTGAATTGCATGTATATCATAGGAGAGTTTGGATATAAGTGTTTTAAAATAGGCAACATACTCACGTACACTTTCAGTATTGCCTTACTTTATATCCTTAAGTGTGCTTATACTCTTCTGCTCAAACTATGGGATATGGAACTCTTTTAAGAAAGCATCTTTCAATGCTACATAATCAATACAAGTTTGATTGGGATCAAAATTCCTATACCATTTGTGAACGTGCGCTTATAACGTAGTAGCAAATTGACTTGTCTTGCGCTCAGAAGTCGTGATACCTTTCGCATACCACAATATTTCACACATATGAATATTTTCAGCAGCATCCTCAATACCTCTGTACTCTGGGAGACAAAGAGACATCTCCATATAAATGTTCTGGGGTTGCTTTGCGGGCCTTGACCACCCGACCCAGAACCTCCTTGGTTTCCTCTACCTCCAAAACCACCCGAACCACCGGAACTAGAACTACCCATACCTCTCGATCCTCCTCCAGAAGTTGGAATAGGGCCCGTAGATGCACTCCCCTGTGTCCCAACAGTGGTACTATACTAGACCCCTACGATGCAGCCAAGTAGTCCCGGTTCAGAGGTGAATCCCACATTCAGTGCGCTCATATTCTGTGTAGATGATGAGCCTGAAAACGTACCCCCAAAGAATAATGAAGCTATCTATGCTGCCATTGATGTACTTGCTGTCTGACTTGTTTCTGCTCTTTCACTTCCTAAATGAAAACTTTGTTTACTTGTTATACTAGATACTGGAAAACCAAGCGCAAGGGCTAGGTCAGCAGGTTGGCTTAGATGCGTGCCCACGGCCCAAGTCGTATCTCTTGGCACGCTTCTATGTGAGGCCAAAGAGACTTCTCTATCATGCTTTCCTAGATGGGGGAGTTCCTGATGCTCTAGCTCTTCTTCATCCTCATGAGCCTCAAATCCTTCACGAGCCATCTCTCTCCACAACGCCATCCATTCTGTAACTTCTTGCTTCTTCCATAATTCCCTCTCGCGTGCCTCATCATACTTCAGCCGCCTCTCTTCCCTCTGTCGTGCTACCACTAGGTCTATCATCTTTCACCAATCCTATTCCTACCCCGCGCGTGGAGATTTTTAACTTTCCATGGGCTTATCTTCCAAGTTCAACATTACCATCAGTATCTTGATCACCAGTGGAATACCTTGCAAATATGTCCCTCTAGGATACCGTAGGAACTAGAACTCAGCTACCTCCGGGCATGAATAAGTTGAAATTGAATACTCCAGAATATAGTTGTTTAGAACACCACAAAACCAAGTATCTACCGCGCGAGTCCAGATCAAGTCAGCATCATATAGTGTTTGAAATTCCTCCTGTGTCCAAACAAGTGTGTGATACCTCCAATTCCACTTAGACGCATATGCATTCAACCACTCATATAATTCTACGGGAAAGATAGCAAAGAAGCTTTCGTACAAACTGTGATACAAACTCTATCCAAGTGTGTGCGTTAAATCCGAATCCAGTGCTAAACCTTCATGCGTATTCTTCCTCCAAATCGTGAATCCACTCTTCAATGCTTGCCAAAGTTAGCTGGTATGTCTTCATCATGAACCATCCTGAAAACAACTGAAAAGAGGTCCCGACAATGGAACCAATGATGCAACCTAGAATTCTCAGATAACACCTAGTCACACTGGCACATCACTCAGCATAGGTTGAGTGCTCACCCGAAGCGCGCCAAGGTACCAGGTCCCTCTTTAGGGTTGTTGTAGCAGGATGGTAGCATGGTGAAGTGATAAGGACATATAGTTAGAAACTAATCCATCATTACATAGTTATACCGAACCAGATCTATAAAGGCATGCATTTAAGTATAAATCATCAAGAAATCAATAGCATGTAATGATAACACATATAAGAAACTTTGGTTCAGCCAATATTCTTCATATATTAAACATGAAAACAATACAGAGGCTTGATACAATAATAGTCATGCGCGCATGGATCTGTTACAATTATCCAGTCTCATGCACTCATGAATCTCTAACCCTTCAACACGGTATATCAACTAGGTGATTCATCTAATATATATAGGGTGGGGAACTTTCCCTTCACCACTAAATATGCCAAAAATAGGTCACACACTAATAATAGCCACGCACCATTTACAATTATAGCCATACATGCAAGTATGCTATCTATAGATCACTTACAGTTAACTAGAGTGATGAATCTATTCTTGGATTACTTCCATGCAAGAGTGCTTCAATATGATCCTTGAAATATAGACAAAGTGTGGCATGCAAGTCTTGGCATCACTTTGTGTGTTCCGCACGCCAGCCTTTGAAAATAGACTTGATCTACAAAATCGGCTAAGTCCCAAAAGTCTGACTCTGCACCTCCGCACACGACGCCTTCCTATTCCTTTGCGCCTTCGATCCCATCCTATTTTTCTACACGGACTCTGTGTGTGAGTTCTGCTAAGTGTTTTATCTAATCAACAATGATCCTTACCCATTGTCCAACAAAGTAGAAGAATTCCTAATGGACTCTGTTCATCACCATCGAAGTATATATTTTCTAGTTTTCCAAAGTATGGGAGTTCATATAGCTGGTACACCCCTACCTTCTTCAGCAACTTCTCTCCAGCATCGTCATACACTGGCATGTCATCAACTATTCACTTGTTGGTCTTTCTATTCAAAGAATGCATCTAATTCCTCCTTGTTCTCGGTGGTGCGATGTTTGTAGTTGCACACCTTGCACCTGCAGATATGGGAATCCCAATCCCATCTGATAATTACTTCTTCTGGATACTACATTTCTAAAAAAATTCTCTCGAGAGAATCCTCGACCTTGATTTCTACCTTATTTTTCCCTTTTGTTCCTACTCCAGGTGCTTTCCTTGGTGCCATGATAAGATAAAGTTGTGCCTTTTTCCTCTGTCGAGCAAGCTCTCATGCCCTAGCTTGAAACCATGTGCCCTAGCTCCTTCTCAACCCTAGCACTTTATTTCTTCTCTCTACATGCTTCCGATTAACTCAAACCCTTCTCAAATGTGGACGCAAGCTAATTCTGTGCACAAATCTGCTCTCCTCGCCTAATTTCACAGTTCTCTACACCTCAACACATTTCACTCTGTTTGGTTGCAACTAACTAGCTCAAATACTTGTGATCACAAAGGTAGAAATGAACTCTGAATTACATCTTTATATAAAGTTGGAAAAATTTAACGCATTTATTGTTCCTTTACCTACCACCGATCCTCTCATTAATTGACCATTTTCCCAATTTTTACGCAATACACCTATGCACCACAATTATAACCTTCTAGTGTGCCTTCCTACCTTCGGCTGCATACCTCCTTCTACGTGCTTCCGTGTGCCAAAGTGCCTCGCCATTATGCCTTCCTCTAGTAGTTTTTATGGCATGCAACTTACCTCATGTTATACTATTCATTCATTTGTTTCCAGCTATGGTCTTCCTTAGGAGCAATTTTCTTTCTAGTAGCACCTTTTCATAGTATCTACACTTTTTAACAAGAGAAATCACTTGTAATAGTATTTTCTTATGTGTACCCATGTTTGAATGACAACCACCCCACACCAAGGGTATGTGTAGTCCTCTACACATAAAAACACTTCAGATTGTAATCAGCTTCTAGCGTGCAAACGTGCTTATTACACAAAACACTAAACTAAATTGAAAAAGCATAGCGACGAAGAAGGAAACACATTAAAGGAAATATAGTAAGGGAAATCTATACTAAATGGAAATACTACCTTATTACAAACACCAAGAAGGATTATTTATAGTAGGGCTTCAGCCTACTCCTGTTGAAGTAACTGGGTAACCGTGTTCCATCAAGCGCCTAACTCAAGTATGTGAGTGATAACATACGGTCCCAACAAATGCACCTTAAGCTTGCCTAGGTGGCACAAAACTTTGAATCATAAAGAAGCACCATCTACCCAACCTCAAGCTTCTTGTCCTTGATGTGTCTGTCATGTCATGCCTTCTATTTGGCCTTTTCCTCGCTTCTGACTCCAACATGCTATGGCGCGCCTCTCATCCAGTTGTATTAATTTATCAATGATTTCTTCCAATGTTTTCTCATCAGCTAGACCTCCTGCGCATGCAATACGTAAAGAAGGTAACATAAATTCTATAGGAAGAACTAATTTTGTGCCAAACACCAACTGAAAGGGTGTGGCCTTATTCAACTTCTTATAGGTTGTTCTATATGCCCAAAGTACAGATGAAACTTTATCATCCCAATTTGTCCTTCTAACATCACAATTTTTGTCAAGGTCAGCTCAATATCTTGTTGAAGGCCTCGGTAGTCCTATTTGCTTGAGGGTGATAAGATGTGGCCTTATGGTGTGTAACCATAAATTCATCCAATAATATCCCGATTCTTTCATTCAAGAAATGTGTGCCCCACTTGTCGGACTCAATGTACATCCATACCTAGTAGGAATATTTTCCCATAAGAACTTAGTTGTTATAGTTGCTATATCTGATCCTTTATAGGTGTTGCTTATGCCCACCTTGTAAGATAATATGTACACGTGATGATGTAGCATGATCCAGTTTTACGCACAACTGGGAAATAGGACCCACAAAGTCTATTTCCCATTTTTCAAATGGATTTGCACTAGTAATAGGCCTTAAAGGAATTTCATCTCTTTTCCCAAGTTTTCCAAGGTGCTGACAATGATCACACGCCTTACAATACTCCTTGCAATCATTGTACAAGGTTTCCCACCATAAACTAGTGAGTAGAATCTTGCGCGCGGTGGCATCACCTGCATAGTGTCCACCTGCAATACTGCCATGAGCCTCTTTCATGATTATTATGTGCTCATGCTTTAGTACACACCGGTGCAATACTTCATCTTGTCCTAGTTTATATAGGTCACCACTAATCAACATGAAAGGTGTGGCGTGAATTTCAAGTTGTTTCTTTTCCAAGGATTTCATTCCTTTTAGTGTTATACTTGTGTGTAAAAAGACAACAATATCCTCCAATTTTGAGGGCGCTTGGTTTAACTAGTTCAACCGTGCATCCGGAATTGTATCTTCAATTATCATGCATTATCTCCTAATTAAATTCTTGATAAGTGGTTTGGGCCAGAATTTCTTTTACTTGGCTTTACCATGACTATAAAGTCAAACTCTTGGAATAAGAGAACCCATCGGCATATGTGCCTTGTAAAACAGGCTTATTTACCAAGTATTTCAATGCCATGTGATCTATATAGAACAAAAAAGGTGTTGCTAGAAAGTATTGTCTAAACTTATGCAACACGTAAATCATTGACAAGGCCTCGCGCTCTGTAGTTGTATAATTCTATTCGGAAGGAGTCAAATTCCTATTGGCAAAATAGATAGGATGATCGATAATATCTTCTCCACACTGAGCTAATACTGTGCCAATGGCCATGCTAGAGGCATCCACATGTACATGAAAAGGTTGGTTCCATGAGGGAAAGCACAAAATAGGCGTCGTAGTAAGCCTCTCCTTCAATGCTTCAAATGTGCATTGTTACGGTTCTCCTCAATAGAATGTCTATTTTCCTTTTAATAACTCCTCCAAGTGTGCGTCAATCTTAGTATATCCTTTGATAAATTTTCTGTAATACCCTGTGTGGCCTAAGAATTTGCGCACCTCACTCTGACTGGTAGGTTCCTCCAGGCCTAAGATAATTGCAACCTTGGCTGGATCTACTAACAAACCCTCCTTGTAGATGATATGCCCTAGCAGAGTTCTAAAAGGTGTAGAAAACACACACTTCTTGATGTTTAAAGAGATGCTTAATTGTCTACACCTCTCAAACATTAATTGCAAGTTGTCACAATGATCCTTGATAAGCCCATATATTGTCCAATCATCCAAGTAAACATGTAAGAATTTGTGAATAAAATATTGGAATGCTTGAACCACAATGCGCGAAAATACTACAGGTGCGTTCTTCACCAAAGGGCATCACCATGTATGCAAAGCTTCCCCAATCAGGGTGGTGAAAGTTTTTGTCTCTTTATCCTCATTTACAATTATTACTTGGTGATATCCAAAGAATTCATCGTAAAGAGTAAATTTTTCTCTCTGCAACGCCTTATAATTTTTCCTCGATGAAAGGTGTAGGAAAAATATCAATCACACATGCAGCATTCAGCTCCTGTAGTCCACACAAATCCTAATATGAAAATCTTTCTTTATACTAATTGTCATGGGGCTAACCCACTTTGATTCTTCTAGGAGCTTAATGATGCCATATTTTAACATCTTATCAATTTCTTCTTTAACTCTTACGTGCGGGTTAGGGTTCATCCTGTAAGGTATCTTCTTAATCAATTGTGCACCTTCCTTTAACTTAATATTCATCTCACCAGGGTTTTTTTAGTGGTGAATATACGTAATATGGTGAATATTCCATTTTAGAAAAATTTGAAAAGGTGAATTTTCTAGCGTGGTCAATGACACATTCGCTAAAAATTCCAGTTTAATTTGTTTTAGGGTCACTTCACCTAGCTCACTCATGCCGACAACCGAACTTACAAGGTAGGTTATTGATGCACGACATGAGGTTTTTAACACATGACAAGAAGTTTTTGATGCACTGACGAGAGGTTATTGATGCATGACAATCCTTTGTTATTGGCGCACGATATAGGAGGGTGAAGGTTGCAGACATATGACGGAGGTTGTTGGTGTGCGGTATGAGGTCGTTGATGCACGAAAATATTGTGTTGTTGATGCATGACAAGAGGGCGTAGGCTGCGGACACGTGACGAGAAGATTTCTTGTTGTGTGACAAAAAATCTCTTGTCACACATCTACAGCCTTTCTTCTGTCACATGACTTCAAAATGAAAGCTTCTTTCAAGTGAAAATTTTGCACACAAACCCCAAAAAATTTCCTTTCCGATGAAAGTGGTTCCGAGGATATTCGTCGGGGATTTTCCAACTCCGATTTCCCAGAGGTCTCTTAAAATTAACCTTGCATCTCGCCCAAAGACTCATGCACTCCCTTTAACTCATAGTAGACCCTAGGAAATAAGTCCTGGAAATCACGTAGTAACTCAATTATCTTAGCCACTTCAAAATCAGACCAATAATCTCCAATTATGGCCTCCTTAGGTTTAGCATTTGTGCCAATGTTCACTTTCTTGGTCTTCATAGGTTCATGATAGGCACACGCCTTCTTATCTCGCACTATCTAAAACCTCACGTGTACCTATTGAATGATCTATGTCCAAATTTTCTACTTCTTCATCATCCACTATGTAGACCATCTTTCCTTTCTCCTTCTCAAGGAAAGCGTACTCAAGTAGTTCGGCATCTGTCTCATCTACTTCATTAAAATGCGCTCTTGGGTCTGCCTCACCAAATAACTCCTGAATGAGTTCTTCACCTTTGTACTATCTCCCATAGTCAAGTGCTCCATAATTCGTAATGCCTCTTTCACCGGAGGTTTAGTGGAGAAGTAGTCAAAATTACGAATCATTCATGTAGTCAAGTCTTTCCACTTTCTAATCTCCTTATACAGCTCCGCATAAACATATCAAGCATGTGCGTAGCCTCGCAAGGTGAAATAAAGTTTGTGCACCCACAGTGAAGGTGGTAAAGCTTCCCGCCCCTCTGTCCAAAGTCTCTCACACTATTGAACGTGGTGCTGAACAGATGATTACCATGATATGTGCATATTTGAGTAGGCTCATTGCTCCTAAGAAACCGAGTTGTTAGAGCAATTCTCACTTCATTCCATTCTATGAGATTATCCCTATGAACCATCCACCAATGCGTTATTGTCCTGCATAGGGTATACACTAACATATTTCTTTTTCCACTTGATCCTTCCACTATTCTTCCATGGCATGCAGGAATACCTCAAGGTCTCCTTCGCTAGTGTACCGGGGTACAGAGTTGTTTCCTAATCTCCTAAAACATTGTGACTGCTTCCTCGCGTAGATGTGCTTCTTACTTCGTGCCAAACCATATCGTATGTGCCATGCACCCAATTATCACAAGCAATACTTATAGTATCACTAATAGACTATGCATCTTCCCACTAGAGGATTCCTTCCTTAGATGGATCAAGTACTTCTAGATCTCGAATGACGCACACATAAATTTTGTTCAAGTCTTCCTCACTCAAAGGTTCAACATAAGGTGCAGATTTCCCATCTATCAAAGGGATAATAACTCATTCTTTCTTGTTCTCAAAACTTATACCCCTTGTTGAACTATAGATCAACATTATTTTCATAACACTAAGGGCGCCCAAGTAGAGCTGGGAAGTTGTCTGCTTTTACAAGCACTAAAACCTCAAATTCCCCAGTGAACTTGGCCCCTTGTATAGTAATGGATGCATCCTTTAAAACTCCTATTAGAGTGGCCTTAGTTTGATTTTCCATAAACAATACATTAGAGGATGGCTATAATGGAGGTTTGCCCATTTGCACCCATGCATCTAAAGTAAGAACATTAACTTCCCCCTGTGTATCAATCAATATGTTGCTCAAAATCCACCCATCCACAACAGCATTTAGGGTGATCTCCTTGTCATAATCCAAGCTATGAGGGGGAGATTAGCGTACAGGATCTGTCGTCCATTCTCAATACTTGTGCACAGAGTTTTCCCTTTAATAAGTTCCTTAGTAATGGAATAATATTCTCCTAGCACAACATCTTGCATACCTCTTTCAGATCATCAACATCTGACTAGACCATCTTTGTTGCCTTCTTTTTCTCCAACTTCCGCGACTGTTCCTTTAAACATTGTATTTCACCCTGAAGATTTATGAGCACCTCTATGGTTTCCTAATAAACCTCCTTCTGATGTGTAGTATTTTGGTATCTTGCATGTAAAACCTCCTCCTTAGTAATGGTAGGATTTTGTTGCAACACTTCTCTGGCGCGTATAGCCTCAGCGCGTGTAGTAATTTTCACAAGTACTACCTCAGGTTCCGGTGCCAACTTTGGCATCCATTGGTTTTCCATTGCGTGTTGTATTCTAACCATCCTTACACCCTTGTTCTCATGTTTATGTTGCTTGATAAGATGCTCATATAAGTTCGGGCACTCCTCATAGTTATGATTATTTCTACAAAAGAACAAGTAATATTCTAAGGACATTCGTGCCTGTAGTGGTTAGGAGATCCACACGTATAACATGTTCCATGAGGAAACTCACCTTATCCACCACCACGGCCTTGGCCCCTAAATCCACCATGATATCCTTGACCTCTACCATGACCTCCTTCAAAGTTCCCTTCGTTATGATCGTAGCGCCCTTGAGTGTGATCATGATCATGGTGCTCACTTTTACCTTTATATTTATCTCGATAATCATGTCCTGCCGTACACCAATATCAATGACATCATGGATCTGATCAATCAACCTGCAATCTTCGGTATTGTGAGTCATGGACCAAAAAATCTTACAGTAGCAAGATATGTTCTTCCTTATCACACGTTATAACAATGGGCAATGGCTTGCATCATGGTCTAAATGACATATCTCGCAGTCTAGCAATAATGAACATATTGATCTGCGGGAAAACTATCTTTAGTGTGCCCCTCCACTTCACAATTTGTACACCAAATCCCATTATGTGTCTCGTGTGCTGAATTGGATGATAGTTTCTCCAATTACTTTGTCATAGCTATAATATGAACTTCCAGAATGGGCTCACTCCAGTGTCTATACTTCTGACTACCTCAGCATGCAACGTTGCTTCAAGAACTTCACACGGATGCGTATATGTCTTATGTGACAACACCCTCCTAAAAGGTGTGATCAAACCTCCGACAAACCACTATGTGTGTTGGCTTGCATGGATATCATACGAAAGTTTATACAAAAGCATTTTGAAATAGACATCATATTCCCGAACACTCTCAGTAGTACCCTGCTTAATATCCTTTAGGGAACTTATACTCTTCTTCTCGAACTCATGGATATAAAATTCCTTAAGGAAAGCATCCTGTAACGTTGTATAATCTACACAAGTCTAATCAAGGTCAAACTTCATGTACCAACTGTGTGCGCATCCCTACAATGTAGTTACAAACTAACTTTCCTTGCACTCAGAAGTCGTGATCCCTTTTGTGCGCCATAGTATCTCACACATGTGCACATGTTTAGCCACATATTCTATTCCCTATACTCTAGAAGAAAAGTGGCATCTCCATGTAAATATTCTAGGGTTGGTGAGGACCATGCCTACCGCATCTAGAACCTCCTATGTTACCTCTACTCCCGAGCCACTAGATCTGCCAAATCCCGATCCACCTATTCCTCCCGATCCTCCACCCGTAGTAGGAACTAAACTAAAGGGTGCACTACCCTATGTGTCAACATTAGTACTAAACTAAACTCCTACCATCTGCGAGGTGGTACTATTCCCAGAGGTGAGTCCAAAATATGCGCACCTAAGTTTTGTGCCGATGATGCACTTGAAAAGGTACTTCCAAATAACAAGGAAGACATTTTCCTGGCCATATATGTACTTTCTATTTGATTCAATCATGTTATTATACTGTCCAAACTAGCTTGTTGACTACTAGATCTACTAGAAACTTTAAAACCAAGCGCAAGGGCTAGGTTTCCACGTAGATTCGGATGCGCGCCCGTGGCCCAAATTTTCTTTCTGGCACGCTCTCATAAGAGGTCGATGAGGTTTCCCCTGTCATGCTTTCCCAAATGGGGGAGTTCCAAATGCTCTGGCTCCACACCTTATGCATGAGCTCTAAATCCTTCATGAGCCATCTCTCTCCTCAACACCATATGTTCTTCAATCTCGCGTTGTTTTCCTAAATCCCTCTTGCACACCCCATTATACTTAAGTTGCCTTTCTTCTCTTTTCCTCTTTACTACCAAGTTTGTTATCTTTCACCAAACCTTCTCCGCCTTTGCGCGTGGTGGGGTTTAGCTAGCCATCGCTTCTCTTCCAGTTTAGGGTTACCATTAAGATTTTTATCACCAGTGGAATGCCTTGTAGATAGGTTCCCCTGGGATAACGTAAAAACTGAAACTTAGCTACCTTCGGGAAATAATAAGTGGAAATTGAGTACTCCAAAATATAGCTATTTAGAACACCACGGAACCAAGTGTCCACAAGTACACGTCCAAACCAAATCAGCATCATAGAGGGCCTGAAATTCTTCATGTGTCCAGACAAGTGTTTGAAACCTCCAATTCCTTTTAGACACATAAGCAACTAGCCACTCATACAAATCTATCATAAAGATAGCAAAGAAAATTTCATATAAACAGTCATACAAGTTCTGCTCCACCCACGTGCACGTGTCAAACTCAGATCCAGTGTTGAATCTCTAAGCGTATTCTTCTTCCAGATCTACTATCCACTCCTCAACACTTGATAAGGTCAACTGAGTACGTCTTCATCACGAAACATCCTGAAAATAGTTGAAAAATAGGTCTTGGCAACAAAACCAATGATGTAGCCTAGAATTTACTGTGAACAACCCAGCGGCTTTGGCACATCACTCAACACTTAAGTTGAGCGCTCACCCAAAGTGCGCAAAGGAACCAAGTCCCTCTTTAGAGTTGTTTGTATAGAATGTTAGCATGATGATACTTAAACATATTCAGATTCATAATTAGTAGTAAACTACCCACAGTGCATAAACCAAATCTAGATCTTAGATTGTATGAAAGACGAACTAAACAATAACTATGATAAGATTAACCATACAAGAGCCAAATTCAATTATGTCTAATGTCATTATCCAACTAATATACTCCATTACATTAAATATTGTAAAACACATAAGATTCTTACATTATATCAGTATCTCCATGAGTCATGCACGCGTCAAAACCAGCAGCACAACTCTACAATAATTCACCACTACTAAACTACGCAAATCAATACATATTTATAGGGGTGGGGACTTTCCCTTCACCACCCATGCACTTCTTAAAATAGGTCACATGTTGATAATAGCCATGCGCCTTTATAATAGTATGCACAACATGCAAGTGCTCTAACAATAGATGTCCTATAGTTAACTCCAAGTAGAAATCATATTATTAGCTTAAACTATGTATGGCACTTATCTGCCGCTTGTTCCTAAAATACCATTGCGTGGAGTGCAAGTCTTCATCTCTATGTGTGTTGCACACGTTTTCTCCAAAAATAGCACTTATCCACAAAAATAGCTAAGTCCTGAGCCAATGTGTTATGGCGCGCGTTTCCTTTCCTATCTTCCCGTGTCTCCAAATGTGCCTTGTCCATGCATGTGCATCCTTTGTGTGTCTTCTCCTTAGAGAAACATTATGTCTGCTCAACATATTGCATTCTAAGAAAAGTTGTTCAATCCTACACAATAGTAGTTTCTAGTTCCAGCTTTAGAGATCCGAAGCATTTCTAGATCTAGAGTAGCTCTTTTACCCACCTACAAACTCATATCATTTGTGTACCACTTTGCATGGCTAGTTAATTATCCCTTTATGTTTTTAAAGCAACCGTTATATCATTTTTGCATGGTTGGAAGTCTTAATGCTTTATTTTGAATGTGCATGGTTAATGTTTATTAATTGATTCAAAACGATCAACCTATAAGATTCTTTAACTTGTTCCTAATTCACTCTTTACATATCTAATTTGGAACCCGTTAAAACAAATTGGGTATCTTACTCTTGTATTGACATTGATTATATATTTTCCACATGGTGGCAAGCTATTCTTATGCATACACTATTTTCACCTTGTTTACATAGGGTAATATCATCTCTCATAATTAATTCATCACATTGCTTATATATGCCTACTAAGGACATAATGTTTTATGATTGTGTCGATCATACATCTCCAATATGGGGAAACTTAGTCTTATTATTCCACTAATTGTATGTTTCTATTTGAGACATATCACCTTTTTTTGCTTGACACTATTTGTACCTTGCCCACAAAGTGGAAAAATATATTCCTATACTTACATTTCTTATATATTTTTCATGAGGGCCAAACTACAATAGTAGTTCTATGAGTATATTGTTCCCATATGGGGAGAAAATTGTTCATATGATTCAAGTGATTATATATGCCTACATGGAGCATACTACTTTTTGTGTTTACATTGATTGCACTTTTCTCATAATGGGTTACAAATCTCCTATGGTTGCATTTTTTATAAATTGGCTATAAAAGGCATAGTACACTCGTGTTTATATGTGTTATATCGAGGTCCATATAGCAATTTTACTATTATACTTACACTACTTACAACCATGCCCACATGGTAAACTTGTTTGTTATATATAATTTTTCATGATGATATCTTGTTATGTTATACATAAATAAATTTGTTTTCTTATCTTACACATGATGGACATAATTCTTTTCTTTAGAGGTATGTGAATCACATGTTCATCTTACACTTTAAAAGGAGACATGAATTCCACTTATTTTATCTCCAAACCCAAATTCTTTTTCTCCCTCAAATGAAACCAATCACGTGGTGCTTTCTCCAAGAAATACACATCATATGTCACTTGGTCTCATCATGAAACATGTATAGATTCAAATTCAATACAAATTATGAGATTATATTTCACAAAGGCATCATCATAGTTTTTAACACAATCGATTGATTCATTCCTATCATATTTTCCTATATTTCAAAAAATCAATAATTGTGTATTTATATTTATTGATTTACGTCCATATGTTTGTAGAGGCACAAGTCTACATGGCCTAAATATAAGAGTTTGGTTGTTTTTTCTACAATCCTTGACCACTACGAAGATCAAGTGACCTCTATCTATTTCTATTTGACTTTCACTCACTAGTATTCCAATGTTGGTTGAACGTGAACTAGTCTGAAGAGGATTTTAGACAATAAAGGTGATTGTTATCACCAAAAACCAATGCCCTCTTATTTGATCATGGATTAGTGAATGAGCAACCAGTGTTTTTGGGTAACATGGGATTATCTCTCAGTTGTGGGATTGCTAATTGAGACAAACCTCCAGAAAGGTTGGCTTCCTCTACCTATTCTTACTACTAAACTACTCCTAGAAGGGAAATTCTACTATCTACTTCTATCCTAAGCTTCCAAGGGACGAGAGAGAGAGAGAGAGAGAGAGAGAGAGAGAGAGAGAGAGAGAGATGCATGAAAATGGAAATCCTAAGCTACGAGGTGATTGCACCAAGAAAGGAATGGGAAAACATCCAGATGAGTGAAAATGAGGTGAATAATGGGAAAGAGAGAGGCCAGACACAAGTGACACAGTCCCTAACTACATTTGTCATCATTTCCATGGAGCACAACAAATCTGAACTTGTAAGAAGAACATAGAATGCACAAAAACTTGGAATATGCAATGAAAGGCAAGGAAAATGCAATAAAACATAGCTAGGGTAAAGAATAGCCACAAAACATGGATTTATTGATTAAATGGATGCACAATTCATTACAATTGCAAGAGAAAGGCAAGGATCTTCTTCCATAATACTCAGATCAGAGGCCTACAACTCAACACTACTCTAGAACAATTTTGACAGAGTTCCATTATATGAATATTCCCCCTAAAAATTTCCTGAGCACTTACATTTATTTATCTCGAGAGAAGAGAGAGAGAGAGAGAGTTCTAGAGCTCATTTTCAAATGGCCCTAACCCTTCTAGAAGCTCAAAAATGAATACCAACAGCGAGAGATGATTGACTTTTGGCAAGGTTGTTTGCTTAGAGCTCAAGGAAATGTGATATCCCCACATTTTCCTCATTTTCACTCATTTCTTCCTTCCAAAATCTGATTTTTTGGGTTCCATGATGTAGAGCATGAAAAAATGATTCCATTGATATAAATTTTATTAAATTTGGAGTATGTGGGAGAAAGTTATGCCCATTCGAGTTTATGAAGTAGCTCTACTTGACTTACGGGTTCCCGAGCCTGTATTACTCCTTAGTAAGCACAAGCTTAAACTCCACAACACTCTCCTTTTCCTTTTCATGCTTTGCGTTTTCGATCCTCATGCGACTTCAAATAGAGCAAGTCGTAAATCCGGGTTGCTTGCCTCGTCTTCTTTTTTGGTTTGCGGGGTTTGGGAATGACTTATCTTAACTCGGGATTTCAACCCCCGTTTACTTCACAAGTGGCGGGCATCGTATTCCCACATCACTCTTGCTTTTGCTTTGCCTGCGGGTTTTGGGAGTTTCTTAACTCGCGGGTTTTAGACCCCGAACCGCTTCTCAACAAGCACGAGTCGTTTCTCTGCACAACTTCATTGCCTTTTTGCCTCTGCAGATTTTACTTGTGTTTTGCTTCGGGTTTGTGCTTGAGCATTACTTCACAATAATCCCAAGTCACATTTCTGGATTACTACTCAACTTCACCATTTACTTGTGGATTTTGTGATGTGCTCTACTTGTGTTTTTAACGACCTTTACTTTGCAGGTTGTGTCATTTCGAATCTCTAGGTTGCTCTTCTTTTTCCCTTCTCCAACCCCCAACTACTTGACTTGGGATTTTGGAACTGCTTTACTTGATTGCTTTTAGAAGTAAAGCAACTTCGTTTAAGCGCAAGAGGGCAGCTATGTAAATCGGGTTTTTGGAGTAACTTTTCTTAGTTACTTTTAAGAAGTAAAGCAACTTCGTATCCTCGCATTACTACCTTTCAAGCTTCATTCTGCGGGGTTTTGGGACGCCTTTGCTTTGGAGTAATGCCACATCAAAACTCCGCATTACTTTGCATTTCTTCTTCTTCCTCCATTTTTTCTTGATTTTTTCTAACTTTTTGGATTTCTCTTGGGAGGAGTCAAGGCGGCGGATGAGAAGAAGTGTTCCAAGGCCATTTTTCCAATTTTGTCATTTTTACCCAAATTTGGCTAAGTGTTGGACTGAAGCCTAGAGAGAAGGGAAATGCTTCCAAATGGTTCTAAGTCCTCAAAAGCAACTGTAAGTGTCCAAATCATGGAAAAAATACTTGAAATCTTTAGATTCTTTACCAAGATCCCATGAAATTGTCCAAGTCCATTTTTTCAAGTTGTCCATTTTTCCTAGGGGGAAATGGATAACATTGACTTCTATGTATCCAATAACTATCTTAGTTTGATACGTGGGTGCACACACATCAAAGCCGGCCACTATGTAGACACTGATTTTGGTACGAGGATAGTTATTTGTTATGTTTTTAGTGTATTTTTGTGTTTTATCAATTATTGATTTAGATTAGGTATGTGTTGGTGCATTTTCCTTGTGTTTTTTGGAATTTTGAAATGTTCCTCTCTATCGGGGTTAAATTTGACGGTTGTTTAAATGTTTTTCATGATTTTAGACATAAAATACTTGTAAATATTTTATAGAACCGTTACGTGTGACTTGCATATTTAAAATATGATCATCAATTTTTATATACATTCATATGTAAATTATATTAGTATATATTAAACATAGTTAAATAAATATGATAAACAATATATAAATACCATTGTTGTGTATTTTTACGGGCAACATTAAGTTTTACTGATCACTAAAAAATTGTTTGACAGGCATAGGTGGCCGTCAAATTTAACCCCTTCTCTCTATTCTCCTTTATTTTCTCCTATTTTATGTCTTCTTGCCTTGTTTTCCTTTCCTCGTTAGTTTTCTTTCATCCCTTTTTTTTTTTTTTTTTTTCTTTTTCCGGATCCGTAGTAGTGTATTAAGACCATACTAATACATTTTTAATATGTTGTTGTGTGGGTTCTTTTGAGCTTTGTTTTGGGTTATTAAGGTTATTTTACTCTTCTTTTCAACTTTTCCCTCCCATTATGTGTCGGCATGTGTACCAAGGTCCTAATTTGAATATAAGACGTTTTCAAATACATAAATCCGTTAGTGCATTTAGGACGAGAAAATGTGTAAACATAGAGAATCATTGAAGTTGTAAAAGAAAGGAATTGATTTATTTTCAAGAACATCCTCCTCCCAAAAGAAAATTTCAAGCATTTAGATAAGAATATTAAGTATTTACTTCTTGTTTCTATCGATATTGATAAGGGTTAAAACACGTGTAATATAATATAATGTTTGCTTAATTGTATTTTACTCGGTGTGTTGTGAAAATAGTTCAAAATTATAAGGGGCAAATAATAATGTATGAATAACACAAGTCCCTTTAATTCAAATATAATTTTTAAATACATTTATATGTAAATTATAAAAATTGTATATATAAATATATCTTCTAAATAATTAAATAAATATAAAATAATACTATTTTATATTTTTGAAAGGCAGTATTAAAATTAATTAAGAGGCATGGATATGTCAAATTTAACCCAAGCATTCAAACCCCTTTTCGACCAAGTATTTAAAGTATATCCACTGTATTTTGCGGATAAAAGCACGAAACAGACGTAAACGGAAAATAGAAGTGTGCCCGTTGGACGTGCCTAGGTTCGAGGTATCGAACGGTGCGGATTCGTTCCAAACACTTGGAAAGAATTCCCAGCCACACCATTGCTTCCGTACCGTTCTTTTAAAAAGAAAATTCTCTCACGAGAGAAATTGGCAAGCGATGAAAAATGTGTGTATCCGCAAGTCAAAAGCATGAGAATTTGGGAGGTGGATAAAATCCATAGGTCCTTTGTCTCGTCATAATCCCCGGCATAAAGACATGGGCTTTAAATAAAACCCCAAACGCGAGTTGGCTAACGGCTAACAGTAGTAACGGGCCGCCTTTTCTGGCACAGGCATCAATTACAGTGTACAACTTGTCCTTCGCTCGCATTTGAGAGTTGATTTCTTCCGATTCTGCTCTTGTCTTCTTCTTTGATGCACGCGTTGACACCTCTGACTTTTATGAATTCCTATCGCAATCACTTTAATTCTCTGGTCTGAAGCCATGCAGGAAAGGAGCGTGACTTTCATTTGTTTGTCTGTTTAGATCATATTCACTTCCGCATTCTGCCAAACACCTCGGCCTCCAATGATGGCGACGCTTCTTAATCGATTTTTTGGTTTTAATGCATTGTAGGCGACGTAAAGGAGACGGCTTTAAGACTGTTTCTGTACTCTAAACAGAATTAATGCCGACGATGATGATGATGAGGATTCCAGAATAGCTAATAAGATTGAAGCTCTCAATTTCTGTCGAGTCCCGTGTCCGCAATATCTTTTCCATGCGAGATGAGATGATCGCCTCGTTCGGACGGTCGCATCAATGGCTTTTAAACGCTTTTTCCGTTGCCCAAAATCAGAGGGACACAGACGAAACGTGCCACACCAACTTTAAGAGCGACCCTACACATACATGATAGATGGATCATGATTAATGATTCCCAGATATCGACTCCTTATTTCATAGCCGCCTCCAAAATATGTTGCTGAATTCGCACGAAAACTAAGCTACGACACAGAGATTAAACAAATGATCGTCTCGTGTACTCATCATATCCTCATACTGATAAAAATATTCTTTTCCTTGTCTCCCTGCATCTCCTTGACGTTGCCCATTTTTAAATTTTTTGGATTTTGTAAGACGTGGGAGTCCTCGGTCATTTTCCAGTTTCGAACGATCTGTGTTTGAAACGAAGAAACTTTTGTGCATACGTGGACCGCGTAGTACTTACGCTTTTATCGTTCATCATTGTTATTGAAAAGTCCGGCTCGAGAATTGGAAAATCGGTACAGAGAATAAATTTAATTAGTGGCCAATGCGGCGTGATCGTTTTGGAATGTTGAGTCAATGCGGTCTCTGCGACATTTTGATTTTCTCGAGGGACGAACAATCTCTTCTCCAGAGTCCACAGTTCCACCACGGTCCACCACCCTAAAAACGACTCGATGCGGCGGTGACAATCATTATTTCTCTTTCTGACATTATTTATGGCGAGACAGAAGAAATGCAAAATGCAATCATAGACAAAATCAAAAATGCCTTGCACCACCTGTGAATCGTACGATTTCTCGGTACGTGTAAACGTTCCCCATGAAACTTTACACATGTATAACAATATCGGTGTTTTCAATTTCAATTTCCACGGCCGCCATGAGCCCTCTTTTGTCTCTCTGTCTCATTTATTTCATCTCAGGACTCCAAATTCTAAAAGCTTGCATTCAGGATGTGATGACAGACAACACGGCGCAGAGGCCAGCTATAAATTCTCATTTCCCCACACAATTCCAGGTCACTCCATTTCAACTTAAAACTAAACGTGTCGGCACAGGCGAGCACCGACATAAGGTAGAAGGGAAAAAGGAAAAGGCAGGCTCGCAAATCGCAATGATGCCACTGCCGCTACCCAGTGCCCACTGCCTCTTCCTGCCTCTGCCTCTGCGTCTGCCAGCCGGCAGGCGTCCACATGAAGATTCAGAATGATCACAAGGTACCTGCACCTCGTTCCAAGTCGAACGAAATTTACGACCGACTTTCTCACAAATAAAATCTCGGTTCTATCAAATGTCCAAAATCTTCACGCTCCCGAACTCGAACACGGTACCTAAACATTTTAACAATTGAAATAAACATTTTATAACTAAACATATCTAGGTATGTTTCTCTTCCAAAAACACTTGTATTTAGGGAAAACGAAGTAAACATTATACTCGTATCTCTGTATGCGGTGCTTACTTTAATAAGCAAACACATGTGGAAATGAAGATATCCGAGAGGATCGTCAATATTTCCAATGGCAGTTGACGGACTCGTTGACGGACTTTTGCTATATACAATATTTGGACAGACTAATAATTTTGAATTAAATTCGAATGTATCTATCATAAAAACATTTAACTCTGTTCCTCTTCCAAAAACATTTGTACAGTGCTGTTTTTAGGGAAAGCGGAAGCAAACATTTACTCTCATCATTCCAATAAACAAAAACCAGGTGGAAATGAAAACCTGGAACAGAATCGTCAATATTTCTAATGGCAGTTGGACTTTTGCCAATTATAACTATATAGGAGATTCACAAACTAATAAATATTGAATTGAATTCAAATGTACGAGTTACAGGTTTACTTCTGGACAGGGCAGATTAAGGCAATTCTCTTGCGAGCTGACTGGGTGTTAATTTCTTTTCATTGTTTACAGATTTTTAGGGAATAAATATAGTTTATAATATATTATCAAACATTGAATGATCGTTACATATTTTATTATATCCGATCCCTCTACCTTCACTTGTGGAGTTTTATAAAATGCGTCGGTGTAGACGGTGTAAAATTTGTTAATTTAAATAATTGCCTAGTGTAGATATTTTTAATATATTTCGATCCATAATTATTTACAATAACTTAAATATATATATATATATAATTATTTTTGCCCCATTACAATTTGTGATGATATACAAAGTGTTGGGTAAATGCTACCCATATCAAAATAAGCAAATTTGTAAAGTATTGCCCCTATATTTGCCAGTACCAATATAGACAATTGAAATTTTATCAAAATCAAGTTGGCATTTTTGCGGGGAGAATATTAAGTGATGGTTTGTAAATATAGAAAAAAACCCATCCATAAAAAAACACGGTCTTATTAATCTTCCTGAAAGGCTTCTAAATAATATGAAAAATGAAAGTCCTTTCAATTCGTAAGTATGAACAAATATAATAAAAATGATAATCCTCTTACTTCTTAAATATAAAATGTGGGAGGAATTTGTTCAATAAAATAACAATAAATAATATACATTTTTAAAATCTTGCATTTTAAAATTTGACCAAAGTTTGACCAGTAAATTTTATATACTTTTGATAAATAAAAAAACCTTTATGATTTTACGTATTTGGAAATTATGATCAAAATAAACAAATCGTACTTTAAAAAATAAAAAACTCTCATATACAAAACAATCAATAAACAACATACTTAAGGTTATTCTATTATTGAATGTTTTGCAGAATTTGAAGAGGGGTTTTAGTTGCTACTGCCGCCGGAAATGCTAGAAATGCTACTTATATTATTCCTGCTTGAAGAAATGAAGTAACTCATAAATTGAACACGCACACATTAAAAATTAAGAGTTGATTAGATTCCCAAACACATAAACGGCAGTTATGAGGCTGTTCCACACTCAACAATTAATATGCAATTTTATGCGAAAGCCAGCAACGTCTGGCTGAACGGTTTGCACATTTCTTTCCTGCTCCTCATTTCTGCCCTTCATTTGCACCGTTACACATTTGATTATTTTCCCCATGAATGCAAGATTTTGATATTTAATGACTGTAAGATTTTGGAATTACTTCAATTAGATTATGCCTTTAATAACAGGGAAAACATCTGCAAACTGAAAGAAACATGGAGAATACTTGCGAATAATGAGAACAAACAATTCCGATAAACTGTAAATATCATTAATAAGTCGAATACATAGATACGCAGAGGACGGAAACCAATCAAAAGATTGCCATGGCTGTTGTTCACGCGAAAATGCCAGAGCAATATTGAATCTCGCTCGAGATTCACGAAGGGAAAACCAGGTGTACATTACACCGCTCCAAAAACTTGAATAAGTATTGTTTTAGACAACGCTTCGAAACCAATACTTAATTACATATCGTTTTAGACATATTCCTAGCTACTACTATCAAAAACGCAAATGTAAACAGAAAAAAACCACGAATCAGGCAGTGAACGGAACCCTAATGCGAGGAACAGCATGAAGTGGAGAAGCCATCTCGCAGGACAGTTTAAGAAGTTCAGTCAACTCCACGGGATGCTGCTGATGAGGCAGCCAGTAAAAATGATGCAATAACTTGGCCACCCAGAGATGAACAGTAGAGAGGCCGAGAGCTTTTCCGGGACAGACGCGACGACCCGCGCCGAAGGGAGCGAGCCTCAAGTCGTTGCCTCTGACATCCACATTTTCTCCGCCTTCAGAAGCCACAAACCTCTCTGCACGAAACTGGTCAGGTGAATCCCAGATCTGCGGGTCGTGGGTAATTGACCACATGTTGACCATTGTTGTGGTGCCCGCAGGAATACAAAACATTCCATCAGCCACGTTCGTGTCTTGTGTGGAGAGACGGGCCCACGAGAGCAGTGGACCAGGAGGATGCATTCTCAGCGTCTCCTTCACCACCGCCTGCAGATACGGAAGCTTGCATATGTCCGAATCATTCACGCTTCGTTCCTTGCCCACCACGGCATCCAGCTCCTCCTGCACCTTCCTCTGAGTTTCCGGGTTCAGCACCATCTCCGCCATGGCCCACTCTGTGAGCAGCGCCGTCGTATCCGTTCCTCGAAAAATCATTTCCTGCATACAATTCGAAACGGCCGTCAAAAACGAATTCTGTGAAAATATGAACAGAGTTCAGAAAATGATGAAATTTAATGGCGTAGGTACCCAGAGAACAGAAATCATGTCCTCGACGTCGAGCTTATCGTCTCCGTTTAGAGACAGCAGAACGTCGACGAAATCAGAGCCGGCGTTGTCGTCTTCGCAGCCTCCCTTGAGTCGGTGCTCCTCGATTATGTTTCGAACGAATGATCTGACACGGGGAACCAGGCGAGCGCAGCGGGAGTGGATTCGCAGTGGATCCAGAATCCTCAGCCAGGGTAAATGGTCCGCCCAGTTAAACGCCCCGAGAAGCTCAAACCCTCCACCACCATCTCGCGCAGCTTCCTCACCTCCTCATTCTCGCACATCGTATCAAATCTCCTCCCAAACACGCTTCCCATGATGTTGTTCAGCGCCGCCACTTGGAGATGTCCACGGAGCATCACAACGCCGCCGGAAAGGAATTCGCTTTCAATATTCTTCAGCATGAACAGAGAATCCGCCTGGCGCCCCGGCTCGTGAGCGGCAATCCTGCGCGGAGCGAAGAGATGCGCGGCAGAGATCCTCCGGAGCATCCTCCAGTAGTCACCGCTGGGAGCAAAGCCGATGGCCCTCCCGAACATGAGCTGCTGAGCAGACTGCTTGAGTGGCCTGTCTGCAAAATGAGGCGAGCTCAGCAGCTCTCTGGCCACCTCGGGATCAGAAGTGATCACAGCGGGAGTCGAACCCAAACTGAAAGCCATCAACTTTCTCGCGCCGTGTCTCCGAGCGAGCTCGGCGAGGTTGCGATGAGCCAGCCCGACGCTCATATCGACCAGGCTTCCGATGATGGGAAAGCCTCTGGGTCCGGGAATACCAGCGCCTGAACTCTTATCTCCTTTCTTATGTCTCGCAGCCCAGGCACAACCCCGGGACTCGACCACGCGACCACCACAGCACAAACCGCCGCAACCAGAACCGCGACGTACAGCGGCCATGCAGACGAAATACCATCACTGGTTTGAAGCAAATAACCACGTCCATCCTTGGCAAAGACGGGAAGGGCGTAGAGCCACCACCCGCCTCCACCTCCAGAATTTCCACGGCTCTCCATTGCAGGAAAATAAGAACAAATTACAGTAAACGAAATCTGGAATCTCCAATGCTTGCAATGTATGCGGATAGGAAGAATGTGAGGGATGGGACTAATTTATAGGGTTTCCATATCGTCTTCTCACATAACGACTGGACGTCCAGAAAGAGAAGTAGGAGAGAGAGAAGTGGGGCGGAGATTGAGAATGATGGCGTACAACCGTCCGATCATTTTTTATTTTTTATTTTTTATTTTCACCAAGCAGTTTTAGGCGTGAGGTCACATGGTAAAACCAATGCTGTGGGTCCCGTCTAACATTTCCGAGAACGTGCTCGACGGAGGGAATTGCCTAGAACTAAACAAATATATTTACTTGGGACAGAAATGGATTTTGCCATATTTGGAGGTCGGTGGCTGATGGTTTTTATGAAGGGGGGTTTTTAAGTTTTCTCCCTTTGCCTCGTTCCCATAACTAGATCTATTTCTAATTTAGAGGTCTCGGTTTTTAATTAATTAATGTATTTATTTTCTCCGTAATTTTTTTGTACGGACATAATTCAAGGAGAAATTCTATGCATTGTAATTATGTAGGTGGTCCATATATTTATTTGATTTTACAATGTTTAAAAAATCATTAAAAACGTTACAGGTACAAAATGTTTTTATGTTGGTGGGAAATGTTTAGTTTCTTCTTTTTAATTATTGTTGAGATTTTGTCGTTAAAAATGTGGTGCTCCTATTTCATAAGAATATATTTATATATTTTACAATGTTCAAAAAATCATTAAAAACGTTATAGGTACAAAATGTTTTTATGTGGGTGGGAAACGTTTAATTCCCTCTTTTTAAATCTTGTCAAAATTTTGTTGTTAAAAATGTGGTGCTCCTATTTCATAAGAAAATATTCATTTTATTCATGTAATTGTGTTGCTTCAACTTCATGAGACCAATCTCACAATAAAAATAGGTTATGTTCCTTGGGATTGCATCCAAACCATGCCTAATTGTAATTAGGTTTAATTCAAACCTCATTACGAAAAATAAATGGGCTATTTAGATCGTTGGGGAATTTAAAATAATGAAAGTGTTTGGAAAGACGAGAATGATGTTTAAGGACATAAATACGTCGAAATCCATAAATATGAAGGTAATCGCTAGTGACAATATGTGAAAAGCGGGTTCATCAAGCGAGACAAGCACACTTGTGATACTAGAGCATCTAGTAAATAAACATAATTTGTGGTACATCTTCATGTTAAAGGTTAGTTTTGGTGTTTTAGTGTGGTTTCCCACTTCATGGGATCTTTTTGAGCATCTAACAAGGTCAAATTGGTTTTCCCTGCAAAATACCAAGTTTGAAAATTTGAATTTAGTAATCAACATTGTGAGGGGTCATGACAAGTGTTATTAAGAGGATGTCTTAAATGATGTAATAGAGTTGTTTTAACTCATAACTAAGCATCTTGACCCACTTATGTAAAGTGGTGGTAATTAGTACACTATAAGTTAGGCATGTTAGGTTTTTTAACTACTCATTCTTGAGTGATAGGAGGAGAGATTCAAATAAATAAAAAGTGAATGTCAATTTTAAAATGAAGGAGTGAGGGAGATAGAGTAAAAGATAGCCTATAACATTTTCATGGAAAACTAGCAAGACAGATTCTTGGCAAATAAAGTGTGAATTTCTTGCGCATGTAAATAGGAATTGGAGTGTTAGTGTGAAAAATTGCCTTTGATATATAATTTGAGCATACCATATGGTTGTAAATGGTGTAACTAACTTGTTTACTACTAATCTAAATCTCAAAGGAATGTTTTGTGGTTAGAAGGCTGCATTCACTCAGTTTTAAGAGAGAATTATTTCTTTAACAACTTGACCAATGGTATTCTGGAAAATATGTGTGTGGTTGTAGGTTTTGTTTTGGTTTTGCAAGTATCATGAGCACTAAAGGAGGTATCTACAGGTGGAAAAGTCTCATATCCATTATGTGTTACAAATAATAAGGTAGGGTTCTTGATACACCGATGATAGGTAGGTTGTATTTTGCTCGTGCACGTTGTGGAAAAGGTTTAAGATATTGTGGGAAGCTATGAAACATGAGTACTAGACCATGAATTTTGGTGTGCGAGGTAATTACGACAATGGATTCAAAGGTAAAAGAATCATTGGAGCAGTCATCAAGACTTAGAAACTTGAAAAAGTCTAAAAACAAGGTTCTTACTCTTGAAAATGAGTAAAGGTTATTGTTAAGAGAGACTTATGCGAAATCACATGATGGAATCAAAAGGAGAAAGGTAGAATATGACGGGCGAGCTATAGAGGTAAGTCTTAGGTCTTTAAGTGCTAAAATGATCAAGCGATGTATTATTCTCCTTCTTGGGTCTCAAAAGCCTTGATTTAGGGTTGAGAATGTATTTTCTTTGTAAATCACGTTTCATCCAATAAAAATCAATGAAATTGGATATATAAGGATTGACCATGATTATCTAAAGGATTTTATTGATTTCATGTTGAATGGAGGTGTATGGACATAATTATGCATGAGAGTCCTATCTAGACTTGTGTGGAGACCTAATTAGAGTATGAGAACCAAGGTAATCAGTGTAATTCTCCTTAAGGACCCCATCGAAAAAAATGACCAACACCTATAGAAGCTAAATGGGTATCCAAAAATTATTAGAGTGCATTTTAAAACATTGTATAATGATTTATATCTCTAAATATTAGTGAAAAGGGGGCTAGTAGACAGGGCACTCAAGGTTAGAGGTGGATGAAGTGTTCCTTGAAAATTTTTGGTGTCTCCAATCTTGAAGAGGTCTCCATTGCATTTTCTTATGTTTCTAATCCATACAAAGGTTTGAGATGTTAAGTCATCATGTTTTGAGAGGGTTTAGATGTTTCAAGCAATATGAATGAGTCCCACAAGCCATAAACAGGTAGGTCTTTAGATATTAGGCCCTATAGCCTTTAAACCCGGTTGTGAGGAATCAATTGCACTATCTTGTGGATGTATGTCCAAAGTTGAACCATATAGTGGTGAGAAGGTTTTTTTGGAGGTAAAACATAAAGAAGGATATTTAGTGTTTTATGAGTACTTCTTACTAGTTAGACTAACTGTGTGAACTAGTTTTACGAGATATGGTGTTATTGTATGTAGAGAAAGCTTGGAAGTATCTTGAAGATGTTGGATAGTGATGATAGGATCTTATGAAGGCAATAAGAGGACAAGAACAAACATGAGACATGGACAATAAGGGAGAAAGTAAAATAAAACTCAAAGGACCAATCAAATCAAAATAACTAGAAATTAGGCGGAGGGTAGAGTTGACAGTGTGAACATGGTTATTACTTGAGTTGGAGCATTGAATCTTCAAAGGCATGAAGTGTGATGATTACACGGAAATAAAGTCTTGGGTAAAATTTAATTATTGAATAAGTATTCTTGAAAGGTCAAGACCCTTAAGTAGGTACATAATACAAAGTAGTCTAAGACAAGAAAATTGGCATACTAATCCATAACTTTGGGTGAGGATGAAATGGATAGTAGGGTAGAGTGTAAGATAAGTGAGGTGAGTATTGGTTGCATAACTTATAGATAATCTTGTGAATAGTTGTATGGTGAAAGGAAAATACATCTAATTTACGAGTTCAATGAGGTTGATTCTTGTTTTCTTGGCATTAATTGGTATCGGAGCACGATAGATCTCATGGGGAAGATTGATTAGGAATTTGATGAAGCCAACAAGAAATTAACACTTTGTGAAATTAAGTGAGTATTTGACATGTTGTAAAAAAAAAAAAAATGTAGAATCTCAAAAGAGGAAGTCTAAGATTAGGACTTGGATATCAAGGAATAATAGCTAAGATGTTGAGATAAGAAAGTAAAGACAAGATACATGGGTGTGCCAAGGTAGTAAGCCACAAGAAGCATGAAATTAAGAAGATGAAATTGAAGGAGGATTCGAGTTGGATATAAAGATATCTGAATTGAGAAAATATCTAGAAAATATTGAACTTATGGAGAAGAAATGGCTAAATGTAAGAAAACAAGCATATGGTTGGCCATTGAAAAGGAGAGTTAAGTGGCCTATAGAACTCCTTGTCAAAAAGAGAAGAGGGAAAAGATGATTTCCTGGAGAAGAGAAGATGAAGAAGTTGGAAAAGCCCATGGAGGCCTAAAAGGTAGAGAGTTTCCGGGTGAGCAAACACGGAAAGGAAGTTGTGAAAGGATTTCTCATCGAGGAGAACATGAAGAAAGATAATAAAGAAATGAGAGAATAAGAAGTGCAAAAGCACTAAGAGGAGAGATGAACACAAAGAAGAGAGTGTTTATGAAGGAGGCACTTGTAGAGACATTTTGGTCTCTTGTTTTATTTTCTAACATTTTATTTAAGTGTATGCATGCATGTATGAAGAACATTATAAATGAGGTCAAGAATAATCTCTTGAAGTTTGTAAGAGGTGAGGCAAGTAAAGCACCCATGGACAAAAATGAATGTGAAAGGAGTAAATAGTTTCCATCAATCTACAAAGAGAAGATACATTACAGGGATGCCTAGAGATAAAGATGATGATGGTGTTTGAGTCCTTCAACATTTTAATGAAGAAATTAAAGACAAAATAGATTTTCATAATGCCTTGGAAAATGCACTAAGAGAAGAAGAAGAAACATACAACAAGGAGGAGATTGTAAGCAATGAAGTCGTAGGAGGAATAAAATCCATGCAACAATCCTTTCAAGAGGTAAATGAAAGTTCAAATCTTAATTTTAATTGTATACATGAAAATGAGAGTGTCATATACATGTTAATTGAAGGAAGAGAAAAGTTGAGCTCTCAAAACTAGCGAAAGGATCATGGATATAAGATGCAAAGTGGATGAAGAAACCACTTCTTGAAGTAAGTCATGCAAAGCCCAATCAAGAAGTTGGCCATATTGAAAATCTAAGAGGAAAACAAGTACAAGGCATGCAAGAAATGATAGAGTTCAAGGTAACCCAAGGTTATAGGCAAATTAAGCGAGAAAAGAGGCATGAAGGAGGCGTTACAGAGAAGTAATTCGATTTAATCTAAAATAAATTAAATCTTATTTCGAGAGTAACTATTGTAAAAAATGATATTTAGGTGATTATATACAACAATATTCAGTTTACAAGTCTCTAAAATTGATTAAATCTAAGTAAATGCAAAGGGGATAAAATCTTATTTGATTTGGGTTGATTTGGAAGTGATCGGGATTGTCTAAGTATTGGATCTAGCTAGAAATAGTGTTAGGATGGTTGGTGAGGGTTATGGAACTCGGGGTTGTCTTTGGACATAAGTGCCCAAAGGAGGAAAAAGTGCCAAGGGCGTTGGTGGTGATCTGGGTGTTTGTGACTACATGAATGTTAAGGATCTGGTCTTTTCCTAGTCAAAAGATCTTCACTTCTATTTGTTTCTTGTCATTTTTGTTTCACTTTTAGGGTTATGATGTCACATGTAACCTACAAAACAAACCCTAGATATCTGCACAAGCTCACAAACACATTAGATATGAATAAAATATGCAATATGTGAAGTCGAATGACCTCGGCGGTCACCGATGAGTGAACTTATTACTGAGCGTTGCACTACATCTCAAACTCCATGTAGTTCTTTGTGTTTGTGTGTGAAATGGTGTCCTTAGCCTAGGTTTTCCTCGCGCCAATGATGCCAAGATAGCAGACTATAGCTAACTTTGATCTAAGAATGCAAATGTGTGGTATGGAATTCAACACTTCCCCTTCCTATGTAGTGTATGCAGCCCAAAATGTAATCCCTTTGAGTAATAGTAGTAATATGTAAATGTGATAGTCCCTCTTGATTTTCCATCCAAAATAATAGTTAGTATGTTGTGTATATATATGAGTCCTTGTTTAATTTTTACATTAGTGACACAAAAGGCCAACTAAGAATGTGGGATAAGGATAAGAAAAGAAGCAAGGCCGACCACAAATTCTGAAATGTGAAAAAGAACAAAGAGGGTAGGAGTTCCGGAAGGAACACAAGCGCTGAGGCACTAGTGTCCTGAGATAAAAACAATAGATGTATCAAAACAAGCGGAGATAAGGATTCCTACGACTTGACCAAAAGTACATACAAAAATGAGAGGTGTAAAAGAGATACAATATAAATTAGTCAAAGAATGTAAAAGGGACAAGGGAAAGTGTCACCAATGTGTACTTTTATTACTTAGGATTCATGCATATAACAACATATCGATGACATAATAAAGTGATGATACGTGCATAGTTTTGTGTCTACATTTCCCCCTTTATGTTATTTGAAGGAAATTCAAGTAGTGTAAAGGAAGTAAGAAACATACATGTATAGGGTTCGAAGAAGCCATATTACAAAGTGTGTGTAGAATATAGAAACTTGTAGCGTGGAAAACCATGGATCAACATTTTGACCCATGCGGCGTAGGAAGAGATAACATGTTGTCGTAAAGAGTGACTTGCAGAGATTGTTGTGATGTTATTGGAAATTTTAGATTTTTACCAAAGATGATAGAAGAGGTAGGGAGTGATCAATTCCCAACCCGATTTGTTGATAATTGAAGGATTTGGGCGTCTTTCCACTAGAGGAAGAGTGTTGGGGAGAGGCCTATTTTTCCTCCTATTGACGCTTCCCCAAAGGTCTAACTGTTGTATACGGATAAGGACTAATTTGTTACCATTTTGTTCCAATCAAAATTCATTTGTCCCAATTGAAGAGCCCACATATATGAGAAATACAATGAAGGCAATAACATCTTATTTTCCTCACTCTTCTAGTAATAGGTGTTTCAATTTGAATAATATTGGATGGTTTCCAGTTAGGTCATATAGAACCAATGGTGATGTAATGCGGCTCCCAAGCTTGGTCATTTGGAAGTGATGGTAACTAGGTTATTGTGTTAATTGTTTGGAATGATAGGAGTTGATTGAATAAAATGTATTTGGAAGATTAATCACGAAGATATTTTGTTTTTCTTCTAGATTAGGTCATTTGGGGGAAATAGCAAAAGTATTGACTATCGTATAGAATAAAAGTAACCGTATTTGAATGGAATCAGAGAAAATGTGATAGTCACATATTAGGAGTGTTGATTGATTGTGTTGTATGCCAAGAGGGATTATAAGATGATCCTGATTGTATGCCCCCATTTCAACGAAAGGGTGAGGGGTGGAGAAACAAATCCGAAATAAAGCAAAAATGTTAAGGTTCGTAGAAATAATCGAGAGATAGTATAGGAGATGTAGTAGTGTTGATAAAGTATATGTAGATATTGAATAGTGTGTTTTCTCGGAATCAAAGATAGAGTGTTTATAATTGTATAATACGGTAATAAATGAGACTGTGATCCAAATGTCGTAAACATGGAGAAAAACAAAGTAACGAGGCTCAAGATATGAGTTGAACCGTGTGCTTGTATTAGTTATAAGAATGGGGGAAAGTAGTGATTATAATATAGAGTAAAAATGAATTGCTATATATAGTAATATGAAAAAGGTGAATAGTAACTTCATTTTAACCAAGAGTGAGTGTGATTTGAGTTGCGAGTTGTGAGGATATCACGTGTCGGGAGGCTATTCAAATGACATTTGAGAGGGTGACGATGGTCAGGCAACACAAATGGATAGCGATCTAGTACGTATGATAAAATCTAGCATTTTTGTCAAATTCGTCTATTTTTAGCATAATTTGAAATTTTGTAAAATTTAATGTTTTCGACTAAGACGAAAGCATCAAGGGAAATTTTGTCCATTGGGACACTAGCGCCCAATTCATGGTGCTACGACTGTCGTATGGGGCACTAATGCCCAACTCATGGGCACTAGTGTCCAAGGGCTAATTTTTTGCATTGTTTAGTGACATTAGTTTATTTGGAGGTTATTATGATTGATTTTGAAGAATGGATGTGTGTTAATATTGTGCTTCGTTGTGTTTGTTTATGTTGTATAGATAGATATACACTCGAGGGAGCTCCGTGCAGGGCTTCATTTGAGCACATTTCTTTTTTTAGGGTTGATTGATGATGAGTGGGGTGTATTAGATCATTTCGGATTACGACACATCACTAGATTGGGGAGATACCCCATAATATGCCATTATTGACAGCAATGTGTGAGAGGTGGTGTGCAACTACATGTAAATTTTGGTTGTCGATAGGAGAGATGTCGATGACATTAGAGGATGTGTATATGATATTAAGGTTACCTTTTGTTGGAGAGAGGGTACAGTTATGGCGGAAACATTTTATTCATGTGTGATACCCAGTCTTTCACCATAAGCACTCCATTGGGGTATTGCATTTCGAGTTCCAATTCTTCTTGTACATCTTTGGCGCCACGGGCTTCTCCTTGCCCTTGCCTTTCCCTTTTCCTTTCGATGATACAGTTATTGCCTTCTTGGGTGCCATGTCACGCATAAATCCTAACTATTACTCTCTTGTGAATTATGTGCCTTTAATTTCTTGCTTCCAACCAATCACTCCAAATATATATCTTATCTTGTGCCCCTGTTCTCAATTATGTGCCCTAATTCTTCAAACCCTAGCTAGAAAACCCTTCTCCTACTACAAACAAGCTTCCGCGCCACCCCAATCCTCAAACTTCCTTCAGAAGGATCTCTTTCACTTAGTCATGTCCTTACTTCAATCTAGTTCAGTCAATTTTCTAGTTTTACATGCAAGTTTGTAAGAAATCGCAAGAATTCTCTCTTGAAAATGCACAAATTCTTCATAAGGTAAGGTAAAAATGATTTTACCCCGATGCCCTTTTATAGATTTAAAATTTTTACCACATTAAATGTTCACCACCAACCACTTTAACAACATCTTTAAATATTCTTTTTCTGCTTCTTTCTTACGCGCACCGCTATATCGTAACCTTTTGGTGCGCTTACTACTTCCTAGGCCGTGCATACACCTCCTCGTCATGTGCAATACATAAACATCTCGCACCATATATAAAGTAGTTCATCCTACCACTACCTACCTCACATTACATTGTGAGATCCTTTTCACGCGTGGTCTTCATCCCGATCAATTTCCATATTATCACAATCCTTCTCATTTCTTATAACACCTTTTTCCACTTTTCAACACACCACCTTTTTCTACCTAATGCGCGCACATCCACATCCTATTCAAAGCACCAACCAAGTCTCTTTTTCATGTATTTGTACCTAGTTCACCCCACACTAAAAGTATGCATGGTCCTCTCAGTGCATGAACTCAAGAGATAGTAATCACTTCTTGCACGCAAGAGTGCTTATTACAAGAAAATAAGGAAACAAAACAATCAACACAAAGGCAACAAATGAAAATAAAAACATGAAAGGGAAACCTAATCTAAGTAGCAGTACTTCCTTATTACAAACACCAAGAATCTTTATTTTTAATAGGGCTTCACCTACTCCCATTGAAGTAACAGGAAATGTAATTCCATCCATTTCTTGCAATTGACATGTTCCTGATTCAAGTATATTGGTTACTACAAAAGGTCCCAACCAATGCACCTTCGATTTCCCTAGGTGGTGCAAAAATTGGAGTCATAAAGACTATCTTTCCAACTGCAAATTTATTATTCTTAATGTTTATATTATGCCAAGCCTTTTTCCTCACATTCTTAGTCTTCTAGCTCCAACACGCAATGGTGCACCACTCATCTAATTGCATTAGTTTGTCAATACACTCTCTCTATAGCTTTCCCATCATCTAGTCCACTTGCTCGCGTAATACATAGGGATGGTAACATGAATTCAACTAGGAGCACAACTTCTATGCCAAACACCAACTAAAAGGGTGTGGCCTTGTTTAATCTTTTATAAGTGGTCATGTAAGCCCAAAGTACAACTAACACTTTATCATCCCAATCCTTTCTTCCAACATCACAATTTTTTTCAATGTTTGTCCCAAGATCTTGTTGAAATATTCTACAGTACCATTAGCTTGAGGGTGATAAGGGGTGGTTTTATGGTGTGCCACCATAAAATATGCTAACATAATTCTGATTGTCTCATTCAAGAAATGAGTTCCTCTATCACTTATTAAGCTTCATGGATAGCCATACATGCTACTAATGTTTTCCCATATGAACTTTGCTATTGTAATTGTCGTATAATCCTCTGTAGGTGTTTCCTCTGTCCACCACTTGTCAAATAGTCTATGAAAGCACCGGGTGTAACATGTGTTAGTTCTTCATATGGGTGGGGAAATAGGTCCTAAAAATTTAATAGCCCACTTCTCAAAAGGTTTCACGCTCACAATTGGTCTAAGTGGCATCTCATCTCTATTTCTAGGCTTTCCAAGGTGCTGAAAATGATCACATGCTTTCACATACTCCTTGGTGTCCTTGTATAATGTCTCCCACAAAAGGCCATCCATAAGTATCTTGTGTGCAATCACATCACTTGCATAATTTCCTCTTGTTATACCACCATGAGCTTTTTCCATAATAGTTTTGCACTCATGTTCAAGTACATAACAATGCAATACCTCATTTCTACCCATTTTGTACAAATCTCCACCAATCAACTGATAAGGCATCACACGTATAACAAGTTTCTTTTTCTAGTATCTTCATCCTCTCGGTGTCGATCCATTGTGTAAAAAGACAACTATATCTTCCAAATCTGAGGGCACGTGGTTCAATCTAAACAACTACGCATCGCATAGTAGTATCTTGATGTTTTGTGCATCCTCACTTGAATTTTTCTTGATAGATAATCGGCCCTGAATTACTCTTACCTGGTTTGACAACTATTGTGAAATCAAACCTTGAAACATAAGTATACACATGTAGATGTGCCCTTGTAAAAATGTCTTGTTGACAAAGTATTATCATGCTATATGATATGTATAGAAAATAAACGAGGTAGTCAACAAGTATTGTCTAAATTTATGCAGCGTGTAGATCATAGAAAAGGCTTCGCACTCCATTGTATAATTTTTCTCCACAGGTGTCAACTTCTTGCTTACAAAGTAAATAGGATGATCTACAATCCCTTCCCCTAGTTGTGCCAAGAATGTGCCAATTTCTATTCCAGAGGCATCAATGCATACATGAAATGGTTTTTCACATGAAGGAAAGTGTAAAATAGGTTTAGTGGTAAGCCTCTCCTTCAATGTATCAAATGCCTATTGTTGGGTGTCACCCCAATTGAATTTCCCCTTATCTTTGAGCAACACTTCTAAGGGCTTGGAAATCCTTTGCATATCCCTTGAAAAACTTCCTATAGTAGCCAACATGTCTCGAAATCCATGCACTTCACTCTGATTGGTAGGATCTTCCAAACCCAAAATCACAACTATCTTGGTAGGTCTACCAATAATCCTTCTTTGTAAATGATGTGCCCAAGAAAAGTGCCAAAAGGTGTAGCAAAGATACACTTCTTAATGTTAAGAGAGATGCTTAACTGCCTACACATCTCAAACATGAGCCTCAAATTTTCATAGTGATATTTTACTAAACCATATATTGTCCAATCATCCAAATATATTTGCAAGAACTTGTGAATGAAATCATGATTTGCTTGCACAATAATGCGTGAGAATATACTTGCTCGCATTTTTCAATCCAAACGACATAACTGTATATATGTAAATATTCCCCACTTAGTAGTGAAAGTGGTCTTCTCTTGGTCTTCGCATGTAATGTGCACCCGATGATAGCCTGAGAACCCATTTGTAAAAGAATATATCTCGCGCCCAACAACTCCTTCCAAAATTTCCTCAATAAAAGGCGTGGGAAAAGGATATATAACACATGAAGCATTCAAATCTTTGTAGTCCACACAGATCATGATCCTCCCATCCTTCTTGATATTAATAACCATAGGACTAACCCACTCTAACTCTTCAATAGGCTCAATAATTCCAAACTTGAGCATCTTATCAATTTCTTCTTTCACTTTGACGCATAGATTTGGGTTCATCTTGTAAGGCCTCTTCCTAACAGGTCACATGCCTTCTTTCAACTTTATCTTCATCTCACCCAAAGAAGGATACACACCCTTCAATTCATGATAGCCTCTTAGAAAGAGATCCTGAAATTTGCGCAAAAGATGTATGCGTTTCACTATTTCATATTCTCGACCAATATCCCCAATAATTGCTTCCTTAGGTTCATTGTTAGTGCCAATATTAACCTTCTTTGTTTTCATGGGAGCATGGTATGCATGTGCCTTCTCATATGCAAAATCAATCACCTCGCATGTACCCTCAATGTGGCTAACATCTAGGTTCTCTACCTCTTCATCATCAATCATGTATACTAGCTTTCCTTTTTATTTTTCCTTCTAGGAGCAACCCTTATGTACTATTATGGCCCCTTAGGATCAAGGCACGCCTCAAAATCAAGTTCACCCAACAACTCTAGCATGAGCCCTTCGCCTTCGTGTTATCCCCAATGGATGCCCTTCATAATTTGCAATGCCTCATGAACTAGAGGCTCAGTAGAAAAGTAATCAAAAATTTGAACCATACCTGTAGTCATCTCTTGTCAATTTGTAGTTTCCCTTTTTAGCTCAATATGGACATACCAGTGCACTTGCATCAGTGTAGTGTGGAGTAGAACTTATGTACCCATAGGGATGGTGGAAAATCCTCCTGCCTTGTCTCTCACAATTATGGATGTGTACCGAAGTCGAGTCTTCCCATGAAATTCACAAATGTGCATAGGTACATTGCTTTGAGTAAACCTAGTGGAAAAGGTGATTCTCACTTCTCACCATTCCAAAAGGCTATCTCTATGTGTAGCCCACCAACACACTATTGTCCCATGCAAGGTATAAACTGGTATGTTTCTTCTATCTCACTCATTCTAACACCGAGCCTCCATAGCATGCAAAAATGTATCGAGCTTCCCTTCATCAAGATATCTTAGACTGAGCAGAGCCTAAATGCCTCACCATGCACAACATGATCATCCTTATGACTCACCCTTTAACTTCGTACCACATCATCTCATATGTTCCATGAGCCTAGATATCACAAGCAACACTAGTAGTGTCACTTAAAGACTACACATCCTCCCACCGAGGTACACATTCCTTTGATGATTATACATGCTCTGGATCAGCATCGTCATGCATAAATTCAATTAAGCTCTTCTTCACTTAGGGGCTCAACATAAGGCTCTTCCTTTTTATCATGCAGAGGTATGATCACGCACTCATTTTTTCTCAAAACTTATGTATCTATTGTTAAAGCATAGATCAACATTGTTCACATAGCACAAAGTCATCCAAGTAATGTTAGAAAATTGTTTGCTTGAAGCTCCAATACCTCAAAGTCTTTAGTAAACTTGCCTCCTATATGGTAATGGATGTATCCTTCAGTACCCCAATAGGTATAGCTTAGTTTTGTTTTCCATGTACAACACATTTGAAGATGTATGTAATGTAGGTCTCCCCATCTGATTCCATGCATCTAGAGTCAACACATTTACCTCAACACCTATATCTATTAAGATATTGCTTACTAACCACCCATTAATCACCGCATCAAGTGTAATCTCTTTGTCAAATTCATGATTATATGGGGTAAGTTTACATGAAGTATTTTCCTCTCACATTCAACTCTAATGTGTGGTGCCTTTTCACGAAGCCATTCCCCTAGCAATGGGATGATATTCTCCTAGCACAACATCTTACACACCTCTTTCGGTCATCCACATCCTTCTTCGAGAGGTCAACATTCTTCACGTGTGCTCTCTCTCTCTCTCTCTCACCTATCCTTTTAAGCATTGCACCTCACTCTGTAGATCTCTCATGACTCACATGGTCTCTTGATATACTTCCTTTTGATGTGTTGTGTCTGGATACTTGGCATGTATTACTTCCTCCCTTATGATGAGCGGTTTGATCTTCAATTTCTCATGCACAAGTGTTGTATCGGTGCATGTTATAACCAACATGGGTTGTAATTTTGGATCAGAGATATTCTTAAGCATCCATTTATTAGCATTCACATGTTACACCTTGATCATCCCTACACCATTTTCCTTCTTATTGCTTTTACTCATGTGCTCATATATATTTGGGCAATCCTCCAACTTATGTTGTTTCCCACATAATGAGCAAACTATATTGTAAGGACAATCTCTCTGATAATGATAAGGGGACCCACAAGTATAACAAGTTCCTCTGAACCTGCCTCTACTACCACCATGACCTTGACCTCAATATCCTCCTCGGAAGCCTCCATTTATATTATCTCCATTGTTGCACCCTTCATTATGTTGTCCTTCCTTCTCTTTTGATCCATTCGCCACACTAGTCTGGCACACTCCTATTTCAATGGCTTCATGGATATGATCAATCAATCTACAATCAGTGTGTCATGGGTATGGGCATGAAAAATCTTACAATACATGGACACATTCTTTTGAATCGTGCACTGTAAAGAAAGGAAAATTCTAGACATCACGGTCCTTATGACAAATTTTAAAATCTAGTAACAACGCGCGCACTGACTTATATGGGCAACTATCCTTAGTATGTCCCTCAACCTCACAATCAGTGCACCATATATCGCTACATGTATCATGTCTTTGAGTTTGGTAGAGATGTTCTCTAATTGCTTTGCCATGGCTGCAATTTTCACCACCAAGAATGGGTTCACTCTAGCATCGACACTATTAACTACATTAGTGCACAAAGCTACTTCTAATTCCTCTCGTGGATCCAGTATGTCTTATGAGATAAAGCTCTATGGAGTGGAGTTAGTAATCCTCTAACAAACCACTATGCATGATAACTTTGATGAATGCCATAATAAAATTTAGATAACAAGGTCTTAAATTGTGTGTCATACTCCCTCACACTTTCAGACAAACCCTGCTTGATATATTTGAGTGCGTTGATGCTCTGCTACTCAAACTATAGAATGTGAAACTCAACAAAAAAAGTAGTGTGCAAAGCATTTTAATTCACCATGTTTTGATGTGGGTCATACATATTATACCAGCTATGTGCACGTCATTAAATCATAGTAGAAAATTGATTTGCCTTCCTATTTGAGGCTATGATCCCCTTAGCACGTCATAGTAATTCACACTTATGCACATGCTCTATTGCATCTTCAATACCTCTATACTATGGAAAGTGGAGAGACATCTCATAGTAAACTTGAGGTGTTTGCTGAGGTTGATGTGGAGGTTGTTGTAGTTGATTTGGTGGTTTTTTTGTTCTCTATCCACTAGATCCAGAACCAGAAACTCCTCCGTGTAATGGCTGACCTGATCCTTCTGATCCTCCCACACCCCCTACTACAGGATGAGGTCCAGTTGATAAAAATCCCTTGTGTCCTAGTTTTAGTGCTAAACTGGACACCCAATATCTACATAGTTGCAACACCTAAGTATGCTTCTAATGGTAAGTGTGCCAATATCTTGTCATGATGATGTTCCCGAAATAATCCTATAATAGAACTACCCAAACATTGATGCCTCTGTTGTGTTGTCATGGGCTTGCTACTAACTTGTTTACCTTCTCGAATCCAACACAAATTAATATCTACCCATCTCTACTTACTTACTTGTACTAACATACTTCTCAATTACTACCTCTGGATTTGAAACACCACGCACAAAGGCTAGGTGGCTAGGTGGGATCAGATGCATGCTCAATCCTCATTCTTTCCTCTAATGCACTCCCAATCGAAGCCAAAGGGGATTCTCTATTATACTTTCCCAATGTCATGAGGACCTAATGCTACGGCTCCTTGTCTTCTACAAGAGCTTCAAAACCTTCATGAGTAATCATTCCCCTCAACTCCAACGACATGTCTGCAATATCCCACACGTGTGCCATGTCTCTCTCTTGTGCTTCATTAAACTTGAGTCATCTTTCCTCTCTCTATCTTTCTACCTACAAGTCTATCATCCTTCTCCACACCTTCTCCTTCCCCTGTGCATGTTGGGGGTTTATCTAGACATAAGGAGGCTCTTTAAACCTAGTTCTATAATCAAATTATTGATCAATAAGGGTATAACACACAAATACGATCCTATGGGATCACGCAAGAACTGAAACTCAACTTCCTCTAGACATAAATACGTAGAAATAGTGTACTCTAATGTATCATTGCACAACACTCCAGCCCACCAACGATCTACAACTCTATTCCACTCCATATTCATCAAAAGAATTTTGTAATCCTCATGTGTCCAAAGTTTCGGCCTAGGACCCCAACACTTCTTTGACACATTTACTTTGCCAACCACTTGTACAATTCTACTGGAAAGAAAGTCAAGAACGTCTCATGAGCTCATGATAAAGGTTATATTCCACCGAAAAATGTACACTAAAATCAAGTCCAGTGTTATACCTCTGCATAAACCTATCTTGACCATCCTCTACCCAAATTTCAATAATTTCCAAAGTTAATCGATATGTCATATATAAGCAACATCATCCGACAGGAAAAATGAAAAGAGGTCTCGGAGATGGAACCAAAATGTAGTTGTTATTTTCCACTAGAGCACTATGCGTGCTAGAAATTCATTTAGTAGGATTGAATGCTCACCCTAAGAGTGCACAACTACTAGGTACCTCCTTTGTTATGTCTACCAGAATGTTAGCATGAATAATCACCATGATATTTTACTAAGTAATAACTCAAGAACCTTTAACCATTGCATTCATTCACTTTGGAAACACATGTAATAAAGAAACATAACATCTCAAACAATAACTAAGATTAATTGCAATAACACATCTCCATACTCAGATACATCAATGATCATAATCCAACCACAATTATCCATTAATCTCCAAAAACAACTACATAACAAGAAGTTATTACATAACATGTGAACACAGAGTCATGTGTGCAGATATACAGCAACATAACCCTAACACATAACACAATGAACATCAAAACTATCGTTGTCTCTCTAACAAGGACTTACATTAAATATATATAGGGGTGGGGACTTTCCCTTCACCGCCCATGCACTTCCTAATAATAGGCATGCTCAAAATAGCCATGTGTACTAACATACATGCTTTATTGGACACTTTACTAATAATATATTGCTTAATAATATCCCAATTTAATCCTATTAATAACTAAATCCATGCACGTGATTTCTACAAAAATATCCTTTGCTTATTCCCAAGGTAGCCTTTTTTATCCTTTGTGTGGTGAATACTCCAAGTCTATTTATAGTATGTTTATGGAAAATGGCTAAGTCCTTAATCTACCCATATGCATAGTCTAGTGCACTACCTTTCTCAACATTTGTGTGCACCTCCTGGTGCTACTTTTTATTTCAGTGCACATGTTCTTGCCTATTTTTATACTTAGTCATTTTCTCATCCCAATAGTTTAAAATTCTCAAGACCACTCCCTAGCCCCTTTTTGACCCTTCGGACCCCTTTACACCTCTTAGTAGCCCTTATGGGATCACCTTGAACTTTATTTTCTTTCTTCTTCCTCTTATTTCCCCTTTTGGCTCATACAGGATAGTACCACCATGGCCATTCTGTCACACGTCACCGGTGGTTACAGAAATCACCTTAGCGGTTTTGTAAACCACCACCTACAAGAACCTAGGTAGTTCCATCACATTTGTAACTTGAGATCAACTTACACTTGCCATGTGTGAAATTTTATCATTTTTCTCCATGTATGCATTCCACCTTGTTTTTATGCCCATTTCACTCCTCCTAGCCACTAATGCTTGAGTTTACTTCCTAATTGATTCAATCTAAGACATATGTTTATTTTTATCTCTAGTTATGATTGAAAACATTTAGAAGTTGACTATTAAGAAAAATTAAGTGCTCATTTGCTACCCCCAAAATTTGGAAGCTGTTATTTCCATAGAGTACTTGTTACTACTATATTTATAATCTAGAGAGAAATCAAGCCCAAAGGAGACTATTTTTAGTACTAATCACCTTGATGTCATGTGTTTTTACAAGGGCAAATTTCAAGTTGAAAATATGACAATTTTACCCTAGTAACCAATTTTTTTATTTGCAAAACCTTCCAAGCACTTCTCTAGATCAATTTTTGCTTTGTGTCAAGCCTATCCCCATCCTAAAAGTACTCATGTGTTTTTTAATAACCTTGAACAAGTGTTTGAAATATAAAAACTAGTTCATGAAGTTCTTCCAATGTAGTTCTTCTCAAGGCGATTCTTGATGACCTAGAAAGATTATTTCTAGCCTTTCTGGGGGCAGGTGTGGATCCTCCGGGATAGAGTTGAAGGCCCAAATTCATCAGGAAGTGGTATTGAGGAGAAAAAAATTATTTCAATTTATTTAAGAAATTTTAGGGAAGATTTGAAGGTTTAGGAACAAGTTCAGTGAAAGTGGGTTTTGAAGGTGAAGGAGCTTGTGGTTCAAAATAGTGCATGAGCTTTAGAAGATGATTATGGGAGATCCATAAATATTTAGAGGTCAAGAAAACATTATTGGAAATATAATTAAATTCTATAAATGATGGTGAATTCATATTTTTCACAAGACTCGGTGCTTCTTTCCATAACCCATTTTTAAAAGACAAGTTGATATGTAAATTGACCAATTTTTTTCCTCGATCAAAGACCCCTATAGGCATTAAATTCTTTTCCAAACTTACCCCATTAAAATCAACTTAAAATAATGCAATAATTAAATTACACTACCCACAGTGATAACAAAGTTCAAGTAGAATGCCTACGTCTCCGGGTTCCTTAATAGAACCGATATATTATCAACTTCAAATGACTGTAATAAATAATACAATCTAAGCATGATAATACTAAATACATAAGAACAAGAATCTTTATACCAAGTAGCGACCCTAACTGATAGATTTGATCCAATATTCTCCGTCAGATATGATGTCCTTTGGTTTGTCGATTGGTCTTCCGAATGGCTCCCAGTCGATTCTCTAGGATCTGCATTCTGAAGTGTGGCTCAAATGTGGCCTATTGGGTAGTTTGAATAACTCCCAATAACAATGTTTTACCTATTAAAATAATAGGTCTTATCTTCATTTTTCTCGATAACAAATAATATCAGTCCTTAATGAAGATGATGCCTATAGGATATAGGTCTTATCTCTCCATAATACCTATTTTAAAATAGGTCTTCTGTCTCCATAATATCGCCTCCACAATCACCTTCGAACTTCATGTCGTCCTTCTTGGCTCGGGCTCGGAGTATGTCTTCTCGGAGAGAATTCAAAGCTACAAAATAATATTTCTCCTATTAAAAATAATAGGACTTAAAAATAATGATAATGCCTATAATGATAGGACTTACATATTTACATGCCTATAATAATAGGCCTTAGCTCCAAATGTGCCTATAATAATATAGGACTTATTTTCTCACAAATGTGGGCCTTCACATTTTATCATGGCCACAAATTATAACACCACCAAATTTTCCTATTAAAATAATAATAATCGGACTTATAATTATTTCTCCAAAATATTCTCCCCCTCCTTTGAGCTCCAAGAAAATAGCTTAGAGTTATGTGTGTTTACAATGTACCGGTCCCCTATTTATATTTATTAGAGCCCGAAATATAAGAATATTTTATAATATCCATGGCTTATTTTTTAAAATATCCCATAATAATCCTCAACGGATTAGGCTTAGCCAAATTCTCTGTGGCATAAGAATAATTTAGCCACAAAATATTTAATCCGCTTCAAATAATAACCTTAATAGGCTTTGAGCGGGTTATAAGGGATTTTTTTTTTTAAAGCTTTTAAATAAGCTTGAGCCATATTTTTTAAAAAGTCAACTCCATAATAATATCCACTCTTCATGTGGATGGAGTAGATTTATGTGGGGAAAAATACCACATTATATGCAAGCCTTCCACCAAAATTTATTCTCACGTGGACTTTTCCTCTCTCTCTTTTTTATAAAAGATTATAAAACCTTTTATGTGGGTAAAACCATAAACCCATGTTTAATGCCATATGTATAAATATTAAATCCACGTGGTCACATGCAGATTTTCCATGTGTCAAATGCAGCTGTGTAGCTATGCCACATGTCACCATGTCATTTATCCATTTGGTATATCCTTTGATTGTTGACTACCAATTAACCAAACTTTGACCGATTATAACTTTCCCATACGGACTCAAATTTGGTCCATTCAAAATGCATTGGAAAGGTCTTGGGAGATCTACGCAATGGTGCTAAAATTAGATGATTTCAAAATCATCCATTTTCTATTGACCACCATTGACCAATTGTTGACCAAACTTTGACCAGCCACCAGATGTGCATATGACCTCCATTTTCGATGTTCAAATAGTCGACGGAAAGCTCTCGAAGTCATATTCTATACTATAGTGATCCTAGGAGATTCAAATAACTTATTTCCTCTGTAATGTCCTCCAAATCACACCTCCCCATGGGAAAGGCTTTTTATCCCAAAAAGCTTGTGAACTCCAAATCACCTTGCTGAGAAGAGATCATCGTAGTATTCTACCAACTCCACATTCAACAATGATGGCTCAAAATATAGTACCTATGGCACTTGGACTCACCGCCTCTTCTTTGCACCACTTTGATATCCGTAAAATACCTCTATGCCTCCACTTTATATGGTGTTAAGTTTCCCAATGAAACCTCAACGCTCCCACTATGAAATGCTAAGCTTCCAGATAGCTGACAACAAGGATCTTATTTGACTCTATAACATAGTTCCCGGATCCTAGTTTATTCCGTAGAATCCAAAATGGTTTGAAGGAACTCCATGTTACTTATAACTATGATTGATCCGATGTCGGTGATGGAAAATGACTTGTCAGGTACCATCCTGCTACAGGTCATAAGAGACTCTACACATAATGAAGTTGCGACCTGATGTCACATCCCTTTCTAGACTTGAATGCCTCCAATACACGATGCTAAGTCTCTTTCAAGACCTCAACGCTTCCAATATATGATGCTAAGTCTGATGATTATCTACCATTCGAATATGCGGTCGCAATGCCTTAACACCGAATGACGTTTTGAACTAATCTTTTGAGAGCTCCTTTTGTTGACAAACAACATCAGGTGCCATTCTGCTAGATGCCCATAATGGACTCTTCACAGAACAAAGTTCTGACCCGACGTCAATGCCAATGGTGATTAAACTACCATTCTGTTGCACGGTCATAATGCCTCTACATAGAATGAAGTTCCGAGCTGACATTTCCGTGAGCTCCATTATCTACAAAAATGGCCGACAATATAAGGTGCCAATAGGCTAGATGCCCATGATGGAATCTTCACAAAAAAAGTTCGACCGGACATCAATAAAGATGGTGATTCAACTACCATTTTGTTGCATGGTCATAATGCATCTACACATAATGAAGTTATGAGTTGACATTTGCATGAGCTACATTATCTACACAAATGGTGAAAATCTCCAAACTCATAGATATGAGTATTCAACTATAATTGTCACTCAAAAATTTGATTAGGATATATGCACACTTACAGGGTCTTTATACAACTTTCAAATATAAGTGTAAGGGAAAACATTTTCTAATACATCATGCAAAACTAGTTGTAAAAATGCTCCATTTTTTGAGTCTTGTACAATAAGCTTAAATACAAATTTTATAGGAAATAAATTCGCATGATAAACCTGTCGTAAAAATTTCTCCTACTTGGTGGCTTATGTACTTGGTCTTCTCCACTGCATCACAATCGTGGATTGACCTAGTTTGTCTCTTCCCTGTTGGAAAAATAACTCAACAAGGACCAAATATACTGCATCTCCTGGTATTAGCAATTTACCAAAATAATTTCCCTCTAAGGGGTCTTACTAATGCAAGTATAAAAGAGTACAAACATTTCCCAAAAATTGGGTCTTTGACTAATCTCAATAAATGCCCTACAGATCGTCGAATGATCTCTCATTTGCATATGAGATATAGTGGAATAATCCAAATATAAATGTGAGAAAATTACTAAGGATGTTAAACCTATCCCTCAGCCTATCCCACCAATCTGACTCCACAAGTACAAGTTGATGCCATCATTGTCCACTCGGCCTACATTGATCAACTTGCTCAGAGAATAACAAGTTTGCAAGTGCGATCACCGCTCGATACCAAAATTGATCCGTAAATTGACCGAATTTTTCCTCGATCACAGATCCCTATAGGCATTAAATTATTTTCCAAACTTACCCCATTAAAATCAACTTAAAACAATGCAATAATTCAAGTACACTATACACAAGTTGATAACGAGTTTGGCAGAATGCCTACATCTTTGGGTTCCTTAATAGAACCGATATATTATCAACTTCAAATGATTGTAATAAATAATACAATCGAAGCATGATAATACTGAATACATAAGAACAATAATCTTTATACCAAGTAGTGACCCCAACTGATAGATTCAATCCAATATTCTCCTTCAGAACGATGTCCTTTGGTTTGTCGATTGGTCTTCCGGATGGCTCCCCAGTCGATTCTGCAGGCTCTACATTATGAAGTGTGGCTCAAATGTGGCCTATTGGGTAGTTTGAATAACTCCCAATAACAATGTTTCACCTATTAAAATAATAGGTCTTATCTTCACTTTTTGATAATAAATAATATCGGTCCTTAATGAAGACGATGCCTATAGGATATAGGTCTTAACTCTCCATAATACCTATTTTAAAATAGGCCTTCAGTCTCCATAATATCGCTTACACAATCACATTCAAACTTCATGCCGTCCTTCTTGGCTTGGGCTCGGAGTATGTCTTCTCGGAGGGAATTCAAAGCTACAAAATAATATTTCACCTATTAAAAATAATAGGACGTAAAAAAAAGAATAATGCCTATAATGATAAGACTTACATATTTACATGCCTATAATAATAGGCCTTAGCTCCAAATGTGCCTATAATAATATAGAACTTATTTTCTCAAAAATGTGGGCCTTCATATTTTATTATGGCCACACATTATAATCATTATCCAAATAACTCTCTTAGTTATTCGAGTAACTTATATACACATTCTCTCTATGATCCCCATTAAAGGTCGCACGCACTCAAGTTCAACTGACATAACTCCTTGGTTGCGCTTTCCCTTGGCACTTGAAATATCCCTTGTGGGATGCCACTTAAAAGTGCACAAAATATTGAAAATTTGCAGCCAAATAAAATACTGATTTTTGCAGATTTTTAACAACTAGGGCAACGAACTGAAGAAAATTAATATCTCCCAAAATACCCACTCAAATCACTTGAAATTTTTAGGAGAGCTTTCTAATATTATAAAGAACATAATAAAATAATTTTTGTAATTTTTGGAATAATATGATGTAGCTAGAAAATTACAGAAAGCCCTAAACAGGTAAAACTTTAAAAATTTGTAACTTCTCCAATAAGTAATATAAAATTATGAAATTCTGGAAATAACATATACTAATATGGAGAATGAAACCCCAACCTTTAGATCTTAAAATGCCAACCCGAAAACCCTCCAAATAAAGGCTGCAATCTCCAAAACAAGTTGCCCCTTTTGGTAGATGGTCAAAACCCTTTGGAAATCCTCTAGAAATGATGCCAAACCTTGTTCTTATCACTGCCGTAAATCTGATATGAAAACCCTTTGATTTTCTCCACAAAATGTCTCCAAAACCCTCAAAAACCTTCCTCTAAAACCTCTGAAAATATCCTTGTAAATCAGCCTTGAAAACAACTCCAAAATGACAAACTAGGGTAGATCTCTCAATACCGAAGAATGCCCTGCTAGCTAAGGATGGATCTCTCACCACCGAAGCTAGGGTTCTTGTGGGATTTCACTCCACAAGTTGTAAATTTGCAAGCAAAAGTTGCACATAAAGGAAAATAATTATGTATGAAAGAATGACCTTTCCTTTTTTCCTCCAACTCCTTTTATAATTTTCCCCAAGGCAAAAGAGCTCCAAAAAGCCCAAGTCACATTTTTCCTTAGGATGGGCCAATAAAATAAAAGTAACTTAAGTTAATTTTCCCTTTTTAAGTCGTCATGGCCCAAAAGTACCCCCAATGCAAAATTAGAACATTAAGTGTCATGTGGCACCTTTCTAAATACAAAACACAATATCTGGTCCCTCTAAACACTTTAAGCTCATGTTAACAAAGAATTATAACAAAACAGATTAGATATTCATACGTAATAGCTCCTAGCGTCCATATCACCTTGGGTATGACCAAGGTTTGGACTCTAATTGGCCCTTATGCCTTTAGCGTAGGAAAGGGGACATTACAGTCCTCCCTTCCCAAATTTTGCTTGTCCTCAAGCAAATGCAAACTAGGATGCTACAAAATTTGTTCTCCCTCCCAAGTAGCATCCTCAAGTGGCAATCCCTTCCACCGCACCAAATACTCCATGATCACTCTGTTCCTCAGCCTCCTCTGTCTCACCTCAATAATGGATTCTGGCTCTAACACCAGCTTCCCCTCCTCATCCAGTGGCGGCAACTTCGTAGATGGTACAATATGCTTGCCCAAGTGCCTTCTTAAGGCACGAAACATGGAAGACATTATGTATCTTACTATGCTCTGGTAGCTCTAGCTCATATGCAACTGCCCCAACTCATTGAACTACTTGGTACAAACCATAGAATCATGGTTTCAATTTCTTTGCACCCTTCTGCTTCAACAAGGACTGCCTATAGGGTTGTAAACATAGGAATACCAGATCCCCAACCTCAAAAAGATCTCTTTATCCTGTGTTGATCTGCATATGCCTTCTACTAATTTTGTGCCTTCAAGGTTCTCCCCGAGAGCCTTAAAATATCTTGGTTCTCCTGTAGCCAATCTCAAGCTTTGGGAGCTCAACTATCCGGTAGTACCAAATCCACAAATGTCATAGTGTCATACCCATACAAGGCTCGGAAAAGGAGTCATGCCTATGCTCATCTGATAGGTGGTATTGTAGCAATACTCACCCATGTGTAACCATCTAATCCATGCCCACTGATGACCTGACACATAACTCTGCAAATATCCCTCTATCCACTTATTGACTATCTTCATCTGGTCATCCATCTTTGGGTGATAGCTAGTGCTAGGAGCCAACTCTGTACTTCTGCTAGCTTGAAGATCTCCTGCCAAAAGGTGCTCATGAAGATCTTATCTCGGTCACTGATAATATTTTTAGGTAACCCATGTAGCCTAAAGATACCTATTTAGAAAATATGGGCCACATCTTCCACCTCATGCCCCTTTGGTAGGGAAAAGAAATGAACATACTTACTTAATCGATCAAATACAACATAAATTTAGTTATGCCCATGTACTAAGGGAATCCCTGTGATAAAGTCCATAGATATTCTTTCCCATTTCTGTTTGGGAATGGGAAGTGGTTAAAGTAATCTTGCTGGAAAAGAATGCTTAGATTTACTTTTCTGGAAAACCATACACTCTCTGACATGATTACAGACATCGTCCTTCATTCCCTTCCATGTAAATATCTCCTTGATAAACTTGTTTGTTTTAAAAATACCTAGGATGCCCAACTAATGGTGTATCATGTATTGCTCGAAGGATCTTCTCCCTCATCTTGGACCTTGATACAAGGAAAATCCTATCCTTATAGAAAATGAGATCATCCACCACTCAGACGGTCATCTTGTATAATCCCATCCATGATCTCACATGAAAATTGATTTTGGAATACTCAACAAGTATATGAGTCTTCCAATCTACTAAATATCGGACATAGAATTAAGCATAGAAGTAAGATAAGGCCTCCTAAATAAAGCATCAACAATAATATTATTCTTACCTCTAGTGTACTCTATGTCAAAGTCATAGGTTTGTACCTTATTCACCCATCTTTGTTGGCGATCGTTGAGCTCCTTTTGTCCCAAGAAGAACCTCAAACTATTGTGATCTGTACGAACCATGAATTTGCTGCCCTAAAGGTATCTTTCGAATTTGGCCAAAGCATACATAATGGCCAACATCTCTTTATCATAAATTGAATACCGTCTCTCCACTAGTTTCAATTTCGACTCTCATAGAAATGGGATGCTTATCCCGCATGAGAACTTGCCCAACACCCTCTCCTAATGCATCACACTCTAGAATGAATGAGCGAGAGAAATCTGGTAATGTGAGAACGGGACATGAAATCATCTCTTCCTTGAGGTGATCAAAAACCTATTGTGCTGCCTTTGACCAACTAAAATCCCCTTCTTGGTCAAATCACAATGGATTAGTCAACGAGAGAAATTCTTCATGAACCTCCTATAGTATGTGCATGACCCCACAAATCCTCTTAAATTTGTCAACATCCTAGGTGGCACCAATCCAAGAATTTCCGTATCTTCTCTATCCACCTTCGCACCCTCCAATCACATATCCCAAATATAGAAGTTTGGTCATGCCAAACTCACACTTAGAAGCTTTCACATATAGCGAATTAGCTTCTAATATCTCCAATATCTCACCAAGGTGTCTGATATGGTCCTCCCAAGTTCTGTTGTAGAACAAAATATCATCAAAGAAAACCAATACAAACTTCCATAGGTGGCGGTTGAACACATGATTCATGCAAGACTGGAATGTAGCTAGAGCATTAGACAATCCAAAGGGCATCACCAAGAACTCAAAGTGACCATAATGACATCTGAAAGTTGTCTTATGCACATCTTGCTCCCTGACTTTGATTTGATGATATCTAGATCATAAATCTATTTTTGAAAAATAGATTGCACCATGTAGCTCATCAAGTAACTCATCAATGTGTGGTACTAGATACTTGTTCTTTATTATCTTCTTATTCAAGGCACAATAGTCTATACACATCCACATGGTCCCATCCTTCTTCTTCACCAATACCACCGAAGAAGCAAAAGGACTGGAACTCGGTCTAATATGCCCCATATCAATGAGCTCATGGATAGTCTTCTCGATCTCATCCTTAAACCGTTTGGGGTGACAATAAGGAGAAGTAACCACGGGTCTAACATCCTTGAGCTTAATCACATGCTCAAATCCCCTATCTAGAGGTATGCCTGGAGGTATGTCACTAAAAACTATACTATGTCTCTCTAATAAGCCCTGTATATCCATGTGATACTCCTATTGTCCATCCTCTCGATTTCTTGGACGAAAAAAGCAATTTACTGCCCAATCCACCCCATTGTGCCTATAAATCCTCTCAATCCTCTTAGTTGTAACAACCCGGGGTGCCTCTGAAGATAAGCCCCTCAAAATCACATTCCTCCCTTTGGACTTAAACTTCAACTCCATCGTCTAAAAGTTAGTCCAAAACTCACCAAGGGAATGGAGCCACTATACTTTAAGCACTAGATTGGTCTCTCTAATATCAACAATATAGAAATCATCGGTAACTGTATAGTTACCCATCATGATTCTCAATTGGGGAACCCACCGTGTATACCTCATAGAATCTCCATTGGCTACAACTATGTTGAATCCCTCAAACTCCTATGTCTCTGTAATCCTTACCTCTCAACCAATGAAGCATCAATAAAGTTGTGGGTGCCCCACTATCAATGACTACCACTACTCGCTATCCCTATAAAACTCCCCTAACTTTGAATGCCTTATACCTCGAGGTACTAGACAAAGTGGCGATAGTCTCCTGGGGGAAAGTCTCGCTATTTTTCTCAAGACCTGCACTATCCAATGTCTCATCATCATCATCCTCTAATCCTTGTGTGTCCAACTCCTCATCACCATCACTCTCCTCAAATACATCTATGAATTGGGCCTTCCCTCTACCCCTGCAATCATGTCTTGGAACCCAAGGTGTGTGGCAATCGAAACATAGTTTCTTTCACCTCAACTCATCTCTGTCCTCTCTAGATACGAATGGTCTCCTGGCTGCATCTTGCCTAGGTGGAGGTACCTTCGGTTGTGAACCATCGGATCTAGAAGGGAAAACCTTAGGCTGCACTCGAGGTGGAAACCTCGACTTAGGAGTGGATAACTCCAAATCACGAGCTCTCCTAATAGCCTCATGCAAAGAAGAAGGCTCAAATGCCTTCACAAACACAATGAGAGCATCTGTCAAACCTGTTGTGAATAGTGAAACCAACCTTATGTCCGTAACATCGATACCATGACTGATAATCTCTGAAAATATGTGATATATTGATCCAGGGAACCGGTCTGTCTCAAATGAGTCAACTCTCTAAAATACCTGTCAGGGTCCCTCCTATCAAATCTACTCACTAGCCTCTGTGTGAACTCTGCATAAGTAGTAATGTGTATGTGTCCCTATGTAATCAATCCATGATGCCACCAATCATGAGCATCTCCCTCAAGATGTAAGATTACAAACTTAATTGCATCTTCCTCACACATAGGATTCAAGTCAAAGTATGTCTTCAACTTTTGAACCCAAGATTGTGTAGTACACTTCTTAGAACCATCAAAGTGTGGAATGGAAATATGTCCCAATCTCCTTTGTAACTCTGGTACCTATATCTGATGATCTCTCCTAGGCCTATTACCAATCTTCATTTTGCAATATTCTTGGAATGACATGTTGTCACGAAAGCCCTCACTCAAGGTCTGGTACCTTTCCCAACAAGACTCCTCATCTAAAATATCCATTGGCTTCCGTACTTGTGAAACTTCCGGATCCTTCAAGAAAGAAGGTTCGTGAAGCCCCAAAGGTTGTAGAAGAATGGGGAGACCGCTGCCCTAAATGTCCACCCTCACCTCTTTGACCATGTTGTCCCATATTTCTATTTTCTCCTCTCTTCGTATGAGCATCAATCCCGCCTGTGCTAATCTCTTAGTGAGTTGGCTCAAATAGAGATTGGTATTCTCTTGTTGCTTTACCTTGTTGGTGAACAATTATTTCATCAGATCCACACCCATATCATCACTATCTTTGTCTCCCATCTTTCAACCCCAATAGGCTGGAGAAACAACTACTCTGATACCACTGAAATATCCCTTGTGGGATACCACTTAAAAGTGCACAAAATATTGAAACTTTGCAGCTAAATAAAATACCGATTTTTACTGATTTTTAATAGCTAGGGTAGCGAGGCAAGAAAATTAATATCTCCCAAAATACCCACTCAAATCACTTGAAATTTTTAGGAGAGCTTGCTAATATTATAAAGAACATAAGAAAACTATTTTTGGAATTTTTGGAATAATATAATGCAGCCAGAAAATTACAGAAAGCCCTAAACAGGGGTAAAACTTCAAAAATTTGTAACTTCTCCAATAAGCAATATAAAATTATGGAAATAAAATATACTAATATGGAGAATGAAACCCCAACCTTTAGATCTTATAATGGCTACCTAGAAACCCTTCAAATAAGAGATGAAATCTCCAAAACAAGTCGCCCCCTTTGGTAGATGGTCAAAACCCTTTGGAAATCCTCTAGAAATGATGTCAAACTCTGTTCTTATCACTGCCGTAAATCTGATCTAAAAACCCTTTGATTTTCTCCACAAAATGTCTCCAAAACCCTCAAAACCTTCCTCTGAAACCTCTAAAAATATCCCTATAAATCAACCCTGAAAACAACTCCAAAATGACAAGCTAGGGTAGATCTCTCACTACCGAAGAATTCCCTGCTAGCTAGGGATGGATCTCTCACCACCGAAGCTAGGGTTCCTGTGGGATTTCACTCCACAAGCTGTAAATTTGCAAGCAACAGTTGCACATGAAGGAAAATAATTATGTATGCAAGAATGACCTTTCCTTTTTTCCTCCAACTCCTTATATAATTTTCCCCAAGGCAAAAGAGCCCCAAAAAGCCCAAGTCACATTTTTCCTTAGGATGGGCCAATAAAATAAAAGTAACTTAAGTTACTTTTCCCTTTTTAAGTCGTCATGGCCCAAAAGTGACCCCCAATGCAAAATTAGAACATTAAGTGTCATGTGGCCCCTTCCTAACGACAAAACATAATATCTAGTCCCTCCAAACACTTTAAGCTCATGTCAACGAAGAATTATAACAAAACAGACTAGATATTCATACCCAATAGCTCCTAGTGTCCATATCCCCTTGGGTATGACCAAGGCTTGGACTCGAATTGGCCCTTAGGCCTTTGGCGTAGGAAAGGGGACATTACAGTCCTCCCTTCCCAAATTTTTCTTGTCCTCAAGAAAATGCAAACTAGGATACTTGCAAAATCTGTTCTCCCTCCAAAGCAGCTTCCTCAAGTGGCAATCCCTTCCACCACACCAAATAATCTGTGATCAATATGTTCCTCAACCTCCTCTATCTCACCTCAATAATGGATTATGGATCTAACACCAACTTCCCCTCCTCATCCAAAGGTGGAAACTCTGTAGATGGTAAAATATGCTTCCCAAGTGCTTTCTTAAGGCACAAAACATGGAAGACATTATGTATCTTACTATGCTCTGGTATCTCTAGCGAGGTCATCATATGTCGGTACCTAAATTACAAAAGAACTCATTTGAAGAAGAAGCTTTTAGAGAAAAAGGTATGATTTCCATTGGGAAAAATAATTGCATTAGTGAACTTTTCTTGTTAGAGAAATTATTCCATCTCAAGAGAAGAAATTCGTATATGCAAGCAAGGAGGATGTAATGTAAACTCTAAAAAGGTGTGAAGAATGAAATAGCAGAGCTAGACTTGCTAGATTGATATCCGCTCAAACAAGACAACACCTACAAGATTTCAAGGAAAAGATGTGGGAAAATGATGCAAGGAATTCTACACCCATGAAAAAAGTCTTTATAGAGCAACTTGTATATGAGGAGGAGCCTCACATGGACACTTGTGTGAAATTGCAGCCTGCAGTAATTTTCAAACCAAAACTTTTGATCGATTTCGGATACTTTCAATGGGAACTCAGGCAATAATGTTGGGGAGAGCTCAACATATGTCTATCTTGAACACACAAAGGACATCGATGGCATTGAAAGGTATGAAGATCATAATAATGTGTCTTATATATTTTTTCCTATTCCAATTTATTTCCATCATGAGATACATGGTATGGTAGATGATGAAGTCTTCATTATGGAGTTTGTTGAACTATTGCTCCAACTATGTGTATATGAGCATCTCATGGATGATATATGGTGGCAAGTTTTAGCTCACTTAACATGTACATGGGCTCGGATGCTGAACACTTCAACATGTTTTTCCCCTTGTGTTTGGCTCTTGGAAAAAACAAAGATGCAATTGTAAGAGGGAAAGCAATTTTAGGAAGGGAGGATTGTAATATCCCCTTCCCATTTGAAGACCTTTGGCCTATTTTGTCAACCCGACGGCTAAAGGAAAAATATAAGGGTGACTTAAGTTATATTTAATTATTATAAAGTGCCATTAATAAAAGAAAAAATATATAGAACACTTATAATAATTTATATGACTTAATAATTATTAAATCTAGGATGGAAAACGTCCAAATATAAATTGTTATCCATCCTAGGTGAAAATGCGACTTGCCTTAGAAAGGGAAATGGGAACATAGAAAGGATAATTTCCCATTTTACTATGTATTTCCCTAGAAAAATGTGACTTGCATTAGGAGGGAAAACATTGTTGGGAAAAACATTTAATATGAGAAAATATTAAATGCTTGCATAGGGAAAATCCTTGTGAACTAATTGGATATTGTAGAGGTTGTTTTGAGTCTCTTCTTCCTTTATAAGGAGAAGTCAACTTGAGGGGAAGGTATTCCATAACCATTTGATATTTTCTGATTTGTGTCTTAAGCTTAGAACTTTTCAATACACACTTAGATTTTTTTTAGCTTGTGGAGTAAGATCCCACAGGGACCCTAGCTTTGGTGGTGAGAGATCCATTCCTAGCTAGTAGGGCACTCTTTGGTGGTGAAAGATCCACCCTAGTTTGTCATTACTGGAGTTGATTTAGGGATGATTTTTAGAAATTAATTTCAAAGGAGTTTTTGGTAGATTTTTCTAGCAAGGATTTAAAAAAATATTGCAACGGTTGTTCTTCTATTAATCTCTAGAGGAGTGACCCACTTGTTGGATGATTTGTGCTTTGGAGGTACTTAAAAATCTGATTTGTATTGTTATATCTTGAGGTGAATATTGGAAATCAAAGTAGCTTGTTTTCTTAATTTTTGGAGCTGATTTAATGCCCTAAATATGCTGGGTGACCTAATTTTTAAAGAAAAAATAGGGTTTTGTGTTTGTTGTGTGAAAAATAATTTTGAAATATTATTCTTCATATTTTAGTGGCCCAAGATCCAAAGTTTCAGCTCATTTGGACTTCTCTAGCAAAAGATATGAATTTTTGAAGTTATGTTGCAGACATGGTTTTTAAATAATTTATTGCAGCCTTGTTTACATCTGAAATCTGCAATTTTATACATATTTGGAATTTATAAATTAGTGGTACTAGATTTGAGTGGAATGATATAGATTTACGAGCTGATTTGTGGTGGTATTTAATCCTACCCTAGTTGCAATTTCCTTTATAAATTCAGATCTGCAAAAGTAAATTTAATCTTTGTTTTATAAGTTGTGATATGAGGATTGGGGATTGCCTGAAAATTTTTTAAGGGAAAAAATATGTCCATTGGGGACATTATAGCACCCCCTTTTTTTTTTTCCTCGAGCATCCTCATGTGCTTTTTTTTCTCTCCTTCCATTTTCCTTTTCCTCTTTGTTCCACTCCTCCCTTGCGCCCATCTTCTACGCTTTCTCCTTCTTCCTAAGCATCTTCTTCACCCTGCACATGTCTTAGATTTACTTCAATCAACTAAGTCCCCGTCCTACTCTCACATGCCACACCCATCACTTTGTAGTAGTTTCTCCTTCACCATGTGTTCTTTACACACAATTTTTCCTCATTTCCCGCGTGCGTCACGCGTGCCCCTCTACGCCTTCCTTTGCGTGCCCATCCCTCACACCCTCCTTTGCACTCCTCCATGCCAAGGTCATCATCCGACATGCCTAAATATATCCCGCACAACCAGTCAAAGTGCACTAATAGGGTGCCAATTCCTTATAACAAATCAACAAGTGACTCATGGTAGAAATGACACATATTTACACAATTAGCCATCACTTGACCAACCCCGCACGCCACATGTTTTTCATGCACCAACGAATCTAACATCTTTTGATAGTTTGTATCTTTTGCTACAGAGCTTAGATCACCGTGTGCTTAGACTTTGTCAGAAAATTGTTGACATCAACTATGCTAGAAATTCAAATTCAAATTCTTGGCGGATCTAGTAGGTGAGAAATGGGAAAACGTCTCTCGAACATTAATGAGAAGATATGATTGCTCCAACCACCCAATTTGATATGATCCACCCTCCTTTCTTCTTCAACATGCCAAACAGGCTTGGGGAAGCATATTTCATAGATCTACAGGGGATTTGCAAGCATTGAATGCTTCTTGTTGGTGGTTGCATTTCAAATTCAAGTTTTCCCTCCTTCTTCCTTCTTCCTCCATGGATTCATCTATAAATGTAAGAGATAGACTCATTTGTTATGTTGGACACTCTGGATCCTTACACATTTTGCTAAGGACTCCATACTTTATGTATTTTGAGTTGTAAACCTCTAGATCTAGCTCTTGCATGTGGATATCGGCCTCCTTCACCATTGAATGATTATGTGCATTTCTCGAAGTAATAAAAGCATCATTTTGTGAATATTCTCTATCCTAATGTGTTTGCATTCCTTTTCCTTGCCTTTTCTTTTGCGTTGTGTGATAGTTACGCCATTTCAGGTCCATTGTGATTCCTTAATTAGTTATGTTGCATGAGAACAATCTGGTAAATACGTGTTTAGTTGTGCTACTTGTGCTTAGCCTCTCTTCACACATTTCCTTTCATTCTTACTTAGAAAAATAGTGTTCATCCCACTTTTTCTGGTATTATCACCTTTTAGTGTAGGTTTCCTTTCATGTTATTCTTCTATACTTGGTCCCTTGGCATTATTAGCTTAATTTCCCTTCAAGCACTAGGAGTAGTAGTAGAAGTAGAAATAGATAGAGGAACCACCCTTCTCTTGAGATCCATCCCAAGTGCGCAAGGTTTCACAAATTGGGTACGATTCCATTGTGTTCTCAAACACCTCGACCCTTCCAAGGTTTGAGACACAGGTGCACGTCCTGAGCAACCAATATTTTCTCGCACACCCGATGGGACCAAAGCATTAAAATCTCAAATTTCATATCTCTAAGTTCAAAAGTGCGTGGACTTAGTTTTTCAGCCTTTGAGGCTCATTTCAACACATTTGAAAACTCCCATCATTTTAAAATATTTTTTTTAGCATTTCTCGAGTGCCTTTTATGAGAAGAGTACACACAAGAAAAAGTATAGTAGCTGAAGATTCCTTTAAGTACCTCCAACTATCTCCAAGAAGATTTTATTCCGTAAAAGTCTGCGCGCATCTCTATCTCCCGCACACCATGCTCACTCAACTTCTCCTCAAAATAGACAACTTGCACACCCCTACAATGGCGCATCGGCCACCTCCTCCACTTAGGAACCTTGCATACTTTGCTAGAGGGAGTCTCTTGGTTCTAGTCATGCAACATGATATGTCGAATGGCGCGCTTAAGATCATTCCTTACTTTACTGGTGAGAATCAAGTCACCCCTCAGGAGCATATCTAGGATGTAGCAAATGTGTGTTCACTTTATTTGATCACACATGATGATGTAGCATTCAGGCTACTCGCAACCTCTTTCTAAGGTAAAGTAATTCAATGGTACTAGGGATTAACAATTGGATCTATCACCACCGGGATGAGTGGGAATAACTATTTACAACTACTTTGAAGATAAGTCGACCACCTATCTCTGGTGGAGCAATTGACAAAAACAAGGAGGGTGCCCAATGTGTAGATGACTGATTTCAACATAAGATTTCAGAAGACTTGGGAAAGAATTCCTCTTGTGGTAAGGCCTACAACCCAACATATTTCTGTATTATCTAAAGGCGCTCAATAGTGATGTCTTAGTCATGATCCAATCCATGGGAGGTAGGAATTTACCAACTCGCTTGTAGTATTGCAATTAGGGCAGAAAATAATCTTATTCAGTGGGAAAGATAGCTCCTAGACTGCCTATGCCCTTGTTCCTAGAAATGTCACAAGTGCCCCAGCCTTCTGTGGCCCCTATCCCTATTCTTGAGAAAAGCGTGAAACTGTTGCATCAACATCATACTCTCCAAAGGCAACAGAAAGAAGATGAAGACTCGAGGGCCCTGATTAGAAATTTATCAAACAAAGTCATATAATTAGAAAAGTAATAGATGCAAGCCTATAGAGGTAATTCTAATCAGTGCATGGCCAAAGTAATTAGCCTTGGCGGAATCAGTATGGAAATCGAGATACACGCCCACCAACAAAGTGATAGATGACATCCCAATGCACATCTTCCATTGCAAATTGTTCCCCCACACCTTCTCTTCCAAAGACCCTGTGTGAGTCAAAGCTTGTTTCACTTCAGAAAAAATTGGCGCAGGAGTTAGAATGGTGCTTTCCTTGCAACATGCCTCATAGTCAATATCATTATGCCAATGCCATGCGTGCCTATGCCTTCATGATCCAAATTTTTTTATTTTGTGATCCTTCAACAAGTGCCCTTGAGGCAGAGAGAACCAAGAGAGAACAAAAGCTCATCTAGAGACAAATATGATGTTCTTTGCCACCGAGGACTTCGTATAATCAACCAACCTCGTAAAAGATACAAACAGACTGCATGCCCAAGTTACGGACAACACAATATATAAGCAGAGGATGTTAGAGTCAAGTGCGTAGGTCCCACTCCCAACAATGCAAGTAGACCCTCGAAAGAAGAAAGATGCAAACAAGGCATACTGCAGTAAAAGCACTCAAGTCCCTACACAAGAGGTCCTACACAAAGATCCTTCGAAGCAACATGCACCTACCCATTGGTAGGTCAAGCCTCTGCTCTAGCTAAATTCTAGGCTTTTGCGCATGAACACTCAAGAAGGGATGTTGTTCCCCAAATGCATAAGACAGGGGCCTTCCATTTAGCATTGTTGACCAAATGAAGAGAACAAACGTAAATGTCACACTATGGGATGCCCTGACCATTCCATCTCAACGAGATTTGTTCCATGAAGCTCTGGTGCAACTCCCACACAATGATCCAACTATGCAAAATCCACACGCTTCTATCAATACCTTCTAAGAAGAGGTGAAACAAATACGTAAAGTTGTTGAAACACCACCCTTCTATATGTCCTTGATCATAGACAAACACCTAGTGCATAATTGTATGATTGACTTAGGTGCTAGTACTTCTAGTCATGCCTAAGAAAATAGCCATGTCTTAGGTATGAAATATAGCCCTTTGTCTAAAGGAGTCCTGCAACTTGATGGTTCAACTATCACCACCTTAGGAGTCATCAAAGATCTTGAGTTAACTCTCCATGCATGTTCGAGCCTAACCATTACTCAAGATGTGTCAATCATTGACCTACCTCCTTTGTTTTCCCTATGCCTATCAAGAGACTTCACTACTAAAGTGGGTGGTTACTTATCTTCTGATTGGTCTCATATGTTACTTAAGATAAGGTATGGTACCCAATTTACCATACAAGCTGAGCCTATATTTTCCTATCATGTAGAGTCATATGTCCCATCCCCTCTCCAAGCCAACTGTTTAATCCAAGAACAAGATTTACCTCTTGAAGAATAGTCTCTTCCTCCCTCTATTCCTGACCTAGTACTTGATGAATGGGTGGAAAGAAACCATAAATTTGATCCATACACTGAAGAATTGGAAACTTATGAATCTGGGCTTGATAATTACTGCATTCTCAAAGAAGAAGCTATGCTTCGCACATGCTCAATAAAGAAAAAGTTGAGTTGGGTCTATGGAAGTTGTACTTTGAAGGATCTAGAATCAGAAATGGCATGGGAGTAGGAGAGGTTCTCATTTTCCCTAAAGATGATAAATTATTCTTCACACGCAGCAGTGTAGTTTATATGTTCTAACAATGTGACAGAGTATGAAGCACTCGGTGCATGGCTTACTCATCGTCGAGAAGAATAAAATTACGATGCTACGAGATCTTTGGGGACATAGAATTGGTTATCCACCAGGTTACCAACAAATGCCAGATAAAGAATAAGCTTCTCAAAGATTATAAACATATTTTGGGACCTCCTTGAGAGCTTTGATGGTCTAAATCTGCAGGTGGTGCCACACAAATGAATAAGGAAGTTGATCAAATGGCCACGTTGGGTTCATAGTTTTCTCCTGTTGAGGACTTTGTCAAAGGAAACACTCAACATATCAAGATGGTGATTAGACCATCCATTCAAGACAACAACACCAGCTGACAAGTGTTTGACCGTGACATGCAGATCATCTAGTTTATCCTGAATGAAGTTGAGTTCTCATAAAGCATGCAAGTGACTTGCGCATGACATTACACGATGACCAAGTGATACACCAAGACAAACAAGTTTCCTAAAGAGTTGGTCACCTTAGAGAAAATGTTTAGCCCGATAATGAGTTCAAGGGTGAAGAAAAGTGCATACATGTCACGTAAGAAGACTACTCCTTAGTCATTATTGCATGCGGGAAAGAGTTGTTGCTCGTTGAAGACTTGTGTGCATGAAGAGAAACAAGCCTTCATCTCTCTCTCTCTATAAAAATATAGTGATATGTTCTCATGGGATTATGAATATCTCAATGGATTTGATCCAAGTGTTTCTCAACACTCCATTAACCTTGATCCCGGTATCAATCGCCGATAGAACCAAAGTGATCACCAATCCAAAGATAGAGCCCCTCATTAGAAAGGAATTATCAAAACTCATTGAGGAAAAAATTATTTTTCCTATCTTTTATTGGCCAAGTATGAAGGATGGTTGGGCCCCTAGAATATTGGCCAAGTATGAAGGTGCGTGGGTGCGCGGGATCCCGAGAGGGAGGAAGAGTTAAGAAGGCACATGGTTCACGTCACGTGCGAAAAGGAGGTTTGGGACTTAGCCAATTTATGCAACAAAGGTAGAACATGTGAAAAGTGTGATCGGTTGCACATGGATAAGATGCCACTGGGCAACAGGTGGCCTAGGAAAGAGCATGCCAACAATGGAATCTTCTAGAAGATCATCATGAGATGGAGTGGAGAGCTCAGGCTTGAAGGAACATGCTCACTTGGAGGACCACATTCGACACTTGGCGATGGATCTGAGGGCGTGGCAAGGTGAGTTGGTAGCGTGGGAAGATGATAAATACAAGTGCTGTGGAACAAAAAAGAAAGAGACCAAGATAACATACAAATGGGGATATAGAGATAGAGGAAGAGATATACACATAGAGAGAGATAACATGGGTGAAGCTCTGCAGGATTGCTTGCGAGTGGAACTTTGATGCAGAAAGGAATGTACTAGGCTTAGTATTGTAATTTCTTTTTCTTTTGGCATAGTTATACAAGCCTAGTGATGTGCATGACTGCGGTCTACCCTCTATGGCTCTTTGTAATGAAACAATGAATACAATGAGGTTACCTATTGTAAATAGACATGGATATCAGTAGCTTTAATGTATATTTCATTCATAGGAGTTCTCTTTCCTTGCATGCTATGAATGAATGATTGTATCTTTCTTTCTGTTATAATATATGTTATGGAGTCTATTAAAACATCCGGTCTGAAGAAGCTACAAGGATCTGGAGGCCATTCTGAGCCCTATGATTCTTGTATGTCTAAAATTCTTTCCTGAATACTCTTACACTAATCATAGATAAATGCTTCCCACTAAAACTCACATAAAAGAGAGACTCGACACCCCGCATGCCTCGGGTGAGCACTCAACTTTTGTTAGGTGATAGGTCAGCGTGCATGGGGATTCCTTCCTTTTATAGTGGGAGTAAAATTGACTACATCTTGGTTCCATTTTGGGACCTCTTTTTGAAGTTGTAGTGGGATATAACATGCATCATGATCTGTGTAAAGAGTAATGATGGATCGGTTAACATTGGAAAATGTTGAGTCATGGTTCAAGAGCACGGAAGATGAATTTTCCCAGAGATTCAACACTGGACCTGAGTTCAATACACGTAGATGGGTAGAAGAGAATCTCTACCATGATCTATGAGACTTTTTTCTGCTTGCTTCCCAGTAGAGTTATATGGATGGCTTTCAGCCTATGCATCTAGATCAAGTTGGCATTATGGATCATGGATATGGACCGAAGAAGACTACCAGAGGTTGCAGGATGCAGATCTGATGTGGACCCATGTTGTAGATCACTGGTGGGGAGGAGTACTAGCTAGCTACACTCTGGAATACACCATTTCCATGTATTCTTGCCCAGAGATTGCTTGAGTTTGAGTTTCTATGAGAACCTAGAGGAACATTTCTACGTGTTATTCCTCTAGCTATGAAGATATTGATGGTTACCATGAGTTTAGAGGTGCTCCCAATGGCCGGCTAAACCATTCTGAGTGCTTTGGGTAAGGAAGCTCGGGTGGAGGAAGATGGCAGATGATACGATAGAAAAGGAGAGGGAAGAAAGATGGCTCAAGTATGGCGAAGCGCATGAAAGGGAGATTACTAGGCAATGTGAGGCTACTAGTGTGATGGATCTATGGAGACAGATGTTGCGGGAAGGAGTTGAGGTTCATGCGAAGACGTGGAACCTGAGCAGTCTGTGCTACCCCATCTTGGCAAGCGCGTGAGGGAGACCCCTTCACTTTTGGTGAGAGTTCGTCACATGGAGAAAGGAGAGTCATTGGCACATATCTGAACCCACCTAGTGATGAGCCCTGGTGCTTGGTTTTCCCGATCCAGGAGGAAGTATTGACCCAATTGAAACTAGTGGAAGAGATAGATCCGCACTAGGAGGTATAATTTTTCAGTTCCTTCTTCTATGGCTGCACATATTCTAGTATTTGGAGGAGTTTTTGGACAAGGGAAAGTGTACAAGCTTTTGGTCTCACATCAGGGAGTGGCGCGGGACAAAGTAGCGGTAGTGGGGCGCTATCACAGACCATCGGCACATAGTTCAGTGGGACCATGGGGGTGCTTGGCATAGCTCCTACAGGCCTATTGGACCCAGTGGTTCTAGGTGGATCTAGTGGCTCTGGAGGTACAGGACCCGGTGGACCTGGTGGATCAGGTGGTGGAGGAAACACCGAGAGGAACCAAGGCTCTGGTTCAGGACAAGGACCCCAGCCACCACCTCAGGTTTTCTTTGAGATGTCTCTACATTTACTAGATTACAGGGGCATTGAGGATGCTTTGAGAACATGTTCACAAGTGTGAACTACTATGGCACGAAAGGTATCACAACCCCAGAATGAAAGGCTAGTCAATTTGTAACCATGTTGCAAGGGCACACACATAGCTGGTATAGAAAGTATGACCCTCATCAAATGGTGGTGGATTACACTACCTTAAAGAATGCATTCTTGGCAGAGTTCCACATTCCTGAGTTCGAGCAAAAAAATCATTAGCGCTTTGAAGGAGATACAGCAAGGAATGGCAGAGAGAGTGTGCGGGAGTATGATGCATGCTTTAAGACTCTCTTGTCTAAATTATCATATGATATACATCCTTCTCAGCATGCATAGTGGTTTGTTGGAGGATTGATCACCCCTTTTAGAAGGGCCTTGTCTCATAAGACTTTTACAGATCCACGTGAAGCATTGGAGGCTACCTTGCACACTAAAGCTGTTGGTAGTATTGATACTTGCATTAGCCCATTCTTGGAGGCTCAGATTGCTGCTATGGCTAAGCAGTTGGAAAAGCTATCTGAACTCGGTCCATGAGACTCACAGTGGTTTGTGGTGCATAGATTGTGAATTAGAGGGGCATGTTAAGGAACAATTTCCCCCAGAGGATGGTACACGTTGTGACATTAGACTATGAAATCTGTCATGGGGACCATGATACAAGTAGATGTCCCTTACTGCAGCACACGATCAGGAAGAATGTATCTTGTTATTGCAAGATTTACACCTCCATGACCCATGATACTAAAGATTATAGGCTCATTGATCAGATACATGAGGCCATTGATCATGGGGTGCACCAAACCAACATTGCCAGTGGTTCTAAAAATGATGATCACCATTATGAAGAGCGCGTAGATGGAGGCACGCGTGGAAGAGGTTTTCAGGAGGATTCCATGTGGATGAGGTAACCACAGAGGAAGGAGTGAGTTCCCATGAGGAACATGTTTTAACTATGGATCTATAGAACATTACAAGCATGAGTGCCCAGACTTGTTGTAGTGCTCATGGTGTGGTAAGAAGCATAAGTATGAGGAGTGCCCAAATTATTTGAGCATATGAATCAACAGCACCGGAAGGAAAAAGGCACGATGGTCAACATCAAGAAAGTAGACATACAATGGATGCCTCGGGTAACACGGGATGAAGGTTTGGAGCCTGTCTTGGTAACAACAAGGGTAGAAGCCACACACGTGAAGGGAGATACCAAGACAGAAGAACCTGGTTTCAAGGGAAGAGGTCATTCATGGAAAGTATCCAGACCCCGCACATCAAAAGGAGATATATCAGGACACCATGGATGTTATTCAAAGCTTGCAAGGGGAGATCCAGTGTCTAAAGGAGAAATCTAGGAGGGAGGAACAAGGAAGGAGAATCGAGGCACATAAAAAGATGACCTGGATGAGGTCAAGGAGGTGTGTAAAATTGCTAAGGTAGGAGAACATCATTCCTTTGCTAGGATCTGGTTGAGAGAGAAGGTACCACATGCCAGAGAAGAGCGCGAGAGATAGGTCTTGCATGAACCTTCCCCCTCACAGCCTCGACTATGATAAGGAGATTACATTGAATGCAGTTGTAGATGGATGGCTCCTCAGCAATATACTCATTGACACTGGTGGGAGGTTAATGTTTTGACTTTGGATGCATGGCATCAGATGGGGAGACCTACATTACAACCATCTTCAAATGTGTTGTATATGGAAAACAAGACTAAGGCAATGCCCATCGGTGTCTTGAAGGATGCAGCTATTACTATTCAGGGAGCCAAGTTTACTGGGGACTTCAAAGTCTTGGTGCTCACCGAGGCGGACAATTTCCCAGCATTACTTGGGTGCCCTTGGTGTTACAAGAACAATGCGGACCTTCGGTTCAACAAAGGGTACATCAATTTTGAGAACAAAGAGGAGTGGGTCATTATACCCCTGGTTGATGGGAAGTCGAGCACCCTACATTGAACCATTGGGAGAAGAAGTTCTGGACAAGATTTATGTGTGCTCAATCAGAGACCCTGAGATGGTACACCCTATTAATGGGGTTATCCAGTTTGAAGATGCTCAATCAGTGAGTGATACCACCAGTCTGGCATGTGACAATTGGGTGCATGGGACTTACAAATTAATGGGATGGTAGTTGAGAGGATCGGTGACCAAGGTAACAAGGCATGCATGGTTCGGTGCCTTGGAGAGAAAAGAACTACCCAAGTACTCAGGAGGAGCCTTCCCTAAGATCTTTCTGCAGAGATAGAAGCTCAGTGGAAGAATGAGAAGGAACGGAGGGAGATGTTGAGTTACGTCTTGCTTGGCACAACAACTCATTGGTGGGCCACACATCAGGAGAGCCTTTTAGAGTGGTGCGAGGTAAGAATTTCTCTCTCTGTCAGATTTTCTAGAAGTAATATACCCACCATCATCAGGGAGTACCATGGGAAGGAGCCCACCTCTTTCCATATCTAGGAATGTGAACAAGTCTAGAGAGAAGGCACGAAGCCTTGCCACCATCCCTCTGGGTGCACAAGTTGTATTCTACACTACAGGGTTGTGCGCGCATGCATGGTACATTCATTCGAGAGACACGCCGCTAGACAAGGAATTGGAAAGAGCTCACGGCTGATCTTATTCAAGCCTTTGAGTATCGGAGTACCAAACCATCAGTTGATAAGGCCTTGCAAGGTATCAAGCACCTTACCATGGGGGATAGTGCGAATGAAGATAGGCTATTGGAATTATTAGGTGAACCAGGATTGGAGGCATGTTTTGAAGAGATTGAAGAAATAGAAGAGTTACAACTTGAGCATGCATGTTTGGAAAAGGAGAAGGGAAAGTTAGTATATGTGATCGATGGAGAGGAATCAAAAGTTTAGATGTTAACCATTCTATAGGGACACGTGAAGTTGTGGATAGTGCAGATGCCCACGCATGCATGCTTACCATGAGCCGTTAAAGACAAAGAAAGTTAACATCGGTTCAGGAGAAGAACCTAAGGAAGCTATTATTGGAGATTATTGGATGGAGAAGGAAGTATCAAAGATCATTGATCTATTGTGTGAATTCAGGATTTATTCCCACGCGGGTACCATGAGCTAAAAGGTGTTCACCATTCCTTGGGGAGATGAGGATAAAACTGAAGGAAGGTGCGTGCTTGGTTAGAAAAAGGCCCTACTGGATGAATCCCAACTTACGTGTGAAGGTTAAGGAGGAAATAGACAAGATGATAGCTTATGGGATCATTGAGGTAGTGGAAGAATCGGAATGGATAAGTTCGATGGTAATCAACATCAAGAAGGATGGGTGGATTAGAATTTGTGTGGATTATAGGGAATTGAATGCAGTTTGTGTCATTGATCCATTTCCAACCCCCTTCACTGAAGAAATTTTGGAAGGAGTCACTTGGGCACAAAATCTATTCCTTTACGGATGGATTTTCAGGATACCACCAAGTCCGGATTGCAAAGGAGGACCAGGAGAAGACAACTTTCACCACCGAGTGGGGAAGTTTTGCATATACGGTCATGCCCTTTGGGTTGAAGAATGCACTGCTTTGTCTTTTTTGCATAGTGGTGCAAGCATTCCAGGACTTCATTCATAAGTTTCTCCAGGTTTATTTGGATGATTGGATAGTATATGGTTTGGTTAAGGACCATTGTGACAACTTGAGATTAATGTTTGAAAGGTGTAGGTAGTTGAGGATATCCCTCAACATTAAGAAGTGTGTGTTTGCTACACCCTTTGGGACTTTATTGGGGCATATCATATGTAAGGAGGGCTTCTTTGGTAGATCCCGCTAAAGTTGTAGTTATTGTGGGGTTAAGGGAGCCTACTAGCTAGAGCACAATGTGCAGATTCCTTGGGCATATGGGGTATTACAGAAAATTCATTAAGGGGTATGCCAAGATCGCCATGCCCCTTAGAAGAGTTGCTTAGACACAAAAGTACCTTCCATTGGGGAAAGGCAAACAGAGGGAATTTGATACATTAAAAGATAGGCTTATTACCATGCCCTATTTTATGATTTCCCTCTTGGGACAAGCCCTTCCATGTCCATGTAGATGCCTCAGGAACCACCATTGGAGTAGTACTTACACAACCAGGTGAGGGGATTGTTGATCATCCTCTCTATTTTGTGAGCAGGAAGTTAACACCAGCAGAGCAGAATTATACCACAACCGAGCGCAAGGCATTGTCAATGATCTATGTGCTTTTCAAATTTAGATAGTATCTCACTTGGCGACACCCTTTGTATTCTACACCGACCATATGGCATTAAAGTATTTAGTGAACAAGCCCATTCTTCAAGGGCGCATATGTCGATGGGTGTTGTTGTTTCAAGAGTTTGAATTCACCATTGTAGTGAAGCCCAAAAAAAGTAATTGTGGACCTGATCATCTGTCAAGAATTGATTCAGGAGAGGATGCACAAAGTATTGAGGAAGCAATGCCGACACATGCATAACTTATTTAGATTGCGGCGTGTGCCCCTCGGATTTGGAAGAGATTGCTATATTTTTAAAAGAAGGTGTGGCACCGGATGGGATGAAGGCATTAGAAAAGAAGCAGTTGGCCATACGTGTCGCACCCTACATGTTGATTAGTGGAGACTTATACAAATTGGGATGTGATGAAGTTTTGCGCAGATGTGTGTTAGAGCATGAGCACTGGCCATCATGGAGGAAGCACACGGAGGAAGTGCGGGTGGGCATTACGTAGGTGATGCCACCACGCAAAAATATTAATGGCAGGTTTATGGTGGGAAACCTTGTACAAAGATTGTAGGGATTATTGTAAAGCATGTGACCACTTGTCAACGCATTGGAAACTAGGAAGGAGGGATGAAATGCCTTTGCGTCCTATTCCTAGCACAGAGCCTTTTGAAAAGTGGGCGATAGACTTTGTAGGACCTATTACACTGGAAGCACGTAGGAATAGGTCACGTTATGTCATCACTTGCATGGATTATCTCACAAGGTGGGCAGAGGCAGCCCCAACTAAAGATTGCACAACAGCAACAATGGCAAGGTTCCTATGGGAGAACATTATCACAAGGTATGGATGCCCTTTGAGTTTGACCAGTGATAGGGGTACACATTTTCTAAATGAGACCGTGAGGATCCTGCTATCTGAGTTCATGGTGGCTCATCATAAGACTACGCCCTATCACCCACAAGCAAATGGAACCATAGAAGCATTCAACAAAATACTGAGTCATACCTTGACCAAAATCTATGATGTTGGAAGATAGGATTGGGATGACAAGGTATCAACAGTTTTATGGGCTTACAGGACTACGTATAAAAGACTAAATAAAGCCACACCTTTTCAATTGGTGTTTGGCATGGAAGCTATTTTTCTAGTTGAATTTATGTTACCTTCTCTGCGAATAGCACGTGCAGGAGGATTAGCCGATGAGCAAGCGCTGAAAAAGAATTGATGAACTAATGAAACTAGATGAGAGATGATCACTTGCCCGTTGGAGCCAAACAACGGAAAAGGAAAAGTAAAAGGCTTGGCATGATCACCATATTAGAAACAAGAAGTTTGAGGTTGGGCAGATGGTATTATTGTATGATTCTAGATTTCTGCACCATCCTGAAAGTTGAAAGTCCATTGGTTAGGTCCCTACACAATCTCATACATCCTTGATTTAGGCATGTGCCAGTTACAAGCGTTGGATGGAACGAAGTTTCCTGGACACTTCAATGGTAGTAGGTTGAAGCCCTACTATAAATAAGTCTTCTTGGTGTTTGTAAATAAGGTAGTTTTTCCAGTTAGTTTAGAAATTTTCCTTTATGCATTTTCCTTCCCTTGTGTTTCCCTTTCACGTTGTTGTTTTGTTTTGCACCTTGGCGCTTGGTAACCTTATTGCTATTTTTGGAGAATTTATGAGTGCGCAGAGGACCGTGCATCGTTTAAGTGTGGGGTGGAGAAAAGTGAAGGAGAAAAGTGAAGAAGCACATGATTAAAAGTACCAAGGAAGTTGTGTTGAAGAGCCTTGTTGAGTAGCCCGGTTGAAAGAGAGATGAAGAGAAAAGATAGAATGGTTGGTGCCAGGATAAAGCTACTTGTAGATCCCACGTACAAAGGAAAAGGAAGCACAGTTAAAGCAACACGAGGTAGGTGAAAGCAAGAATCTGATAGAAGAAGTGCCTTCGGCACATGTTGAGCACGCGTAAGAGTCTCTGTCAGGTTGGTTTGCGCTGCCAGAAGGTTGGAGGCATTTTCACGTAGGAAGGGCGCGAGTTAAAGAGGTTTTTCACGTAGGAAGGGCGCATGAGTGAAGGTGTTGAAGATGGGATTTGTTTTAAAAATCCACATTAAATGAACAAAGTACGGGGTAGGTAAAGTAGCCTTTAATGACCAAAAAAGGAAAAACTATAAATAGAGGGTCGGGGCACTCTCATTTTACTTTGCAAAAATGAAGAGTTGGAGATATAAGCGAGTGTTATCAGCTAGGGTTTTTCAGATTCGATCAAGTGGAAGATCTGTGTGATTAAAAATGTGAAGAGCCAGTTTGAGATTGCGAACTAGAAGGAAGGAATTACACGGGCATGGAAAGAAGTAAAAAGAGACGTTGTCTTGTGAAGAATTTATCAAAGTTAGGGTTCAAAAAACTAGGGCACAAGTTTAGAAGAATTGTATCATGGATCTGAGATCAAGGTTGGGAGAAGGAAAGTAGAGTAACAAGGAGAGGATTGGAGTGATAAAATTACCTCGACCATGGCACCCAAGAAAGGAAAGGGAAAAGCTAAGGCTAAACAACCAAAACCCGAGGTAGATACAAATGAAGAATGGTATGCAGAGATGCAGTACCTGATGGAGTGATGATGGGGAAGGAATGGGAATCCCATTTGAGAAGCATACCATTCAGTGACTATAATCACCACACCAACACTATAGAGAAAGAAATGGCATTAGAATTGGTACACCTAACCAACAAAAATGAACACCTGAAGGTTTTCCTATCTACAATGATGATGTAAAGGTCAAGTTGGCAAAGGCAGGGTTACTACAACTCTATGAGTTGCCTTATTTTGGGAAGCCGGATCACTTGTACCAGTGGTTGATGTCTCGGGTGCACGAGGACTACTTCCACTTTGCTAGGGTGCAAGATGCGCATGACTCCCCAGTTGATTTCATAGTTTACAGGCCTCATATGCAAGGGAGATAGCCTGGAAGATGACCTTGGCGACAAGGAGGCTATTCAAGAGACCATCACAGAGTATGCCTACAAGAAAGGGTCATGGTACTATGACATCTCAGACATCAAGGACCTCATTATGAAGATGGCCACACACCTGTAACAAAGTTGAATGGCCAAGAAATATGGATGCAAGTCAACAAGCCATGGCTACATGTCTATAGGAAGATTGCAAAGGGGACTATATATAACTTATCCACATACATTGCCGAGGAAATTGTAAAGTGCACGAAGGAAGGGGACATGATCCTCTTTGGCAAATGTCCTACTCACCATAGTGTTTGCAGAAATTGGAGTGCCGGATGCACCAGACAAGTTTGTGTGGGAGTACCCAGCCAAGACCCTTCGCTGTGAAGAGGTTTGAAAAATATGCATGTGATACAATGATGGCTCCCCACAAAGCACGGCTTGAAAAATGGTATACACGCTTGAGAAATGCATTCGGGGCGGAGTGGAGGATCCCTGAACAACTCCCAGCAGCCACACAGGGAGAAGCTGAGTTCACGGTGTACTAAGCACTACTACTTGGGTAGGTTCAAACTTATTGACAAATCATGGAGCCCTTGGTGTAAATTTCCTTTCACATTCACTACCCAATACTTCCAAGTGGGAGTGAACAAATTTAAAGAATCAAAGAAGCTAAGGCTAGAGCTAGGAAAGTTGGACCGGGAGCACAGGATATGAGGAAGAAACTAAACTACCCCGGAGGTAAGCGCGCGTATGTGGAGAAGTACGTGTCACATGAAATCCATATGACTAGGCCAATAACACTTCCCATCGCTGGAGGATCCGCGGCACGCGTATACATGCACATAAGGCCAAAATTTGAAAAGGGAATGTACTTGGTGGATGAGATCTCAATACCTGAGGACCCCTTGGGAAAGAAGAAGCCAACATCTAAGAAGAGAGGCAGAGGAGAGGAAGGAGCACCAAGTGTGCCGACTGCTTAGACAGTGAGCATGCCTTCTACAAGCACCAAGCCAAGCACCTATGTTTAGAGAAAGAAGTCTCTAGTAAAGGAGAAGATGCTAGAAGTAGAGGTGCCCAAACAACCCACCACCATGGAGGAGTCACAAGAGGAAGAAGAGAAGGTAGAATCTCCTGACTAGAAGACACCTCTCAAGAAGAAGCAGAGGGTGGATGAAGAAGCTGACTCGGAGGTGACCGACAGCTTGGAGAGATATCTGGGAGAAGGAGAGGATGAGAGTGAAGGAGGTGGTGACGAGGAGGAAGAGCCAGAGAAAGACAAGGAACCTTTGGAACCTCATGTATTTAGTGTCTATGACTCGGAGGAAGAGAGTGGGGATGAAAAGCAAGAGTTCGTATTCGCACGACGAAAAGGCACACAAGGTGATGAAGGCACTGAAGATACAAAGATGGATGAGAAGGATGCCATGGAGAAGCAGGGAGACATAAGTTTTACCAAGGAGTAGATAACTAAAGTGGTAGAGTGAGAAGCGAAGAAGATGCTTGAGGCCCTTGTAGACCAAGAGTTAGAGCGTAGTGCAGACATAGTGCTTAAGGAAAGGAAGGAGGAGAGCGTTGAAAAGGGACATGACAGCCTAGGAGGCCCCACTCGACGATAGTTAGCTTCCCCAAAGGCACGCGCTCGGGTAGAAGAACTCTGGATGTAGAATAGAGGTAGATAATGGGCTATGTGGATGATTTAAGGAAGGTGCTACGTGCAAGGTTCCAGAGCATGATACCCACTAAGAGACTTATAGCCATGGGATCATTCGAGAAGGAGGGCATGTACCCCAGGACCAAGAAGATGCTTTCTTGGGCATTTGAGTCCCACATTGATGAGCCAGACTTTGAGGTCTGCCAAAAGGCACTTATCACGTTGCCAGAGTCTAAGGGAGACAACCCCTTGGTAAATGCTCAGGAGCTCTCAGACGAGAAGTGTGCAATTCTCTAAACAAGGTCACGGTTGAAACAAAGGCGGCTATTCACATGGAATGATAACATAAGGGCTTTAGAGGGAAAATTGGCCAAGAAGGAAGAGGAGTTGGCTAAGGTGGCCAAAAACTTGAAACAAGAGGAATTAATTAGCGTGTAGCTGAAGTGCGAGCTCAAGGAGGAAAAGGAAAAGGTGTAGGAGGTCTACAAAAAGGTAGAATTGATAAAAAGCACCATCATTTTAAAACACCCAGATCTAATGCCAATCCCCTAGAGGTACGCATCGACACTGGAATGCCTAGAAGACTTAACATGCGTCCTCACCATGGAGAGACAACCCTTGGCATTGGAATCCACGAGGAAGTGGCCATGTGCCTGAAGGAGGAGGACTGGTTAAAGGTGATAGCACTTGTTGCCAAGTACAACCAAGTACTCACGGAGATCAAGGTCACTACCCAGTCTGCAGAAGCCGCATACAACACATGCACGGATCGAGATAAGGTGGCAAGCTCCTTGGTTGCCACGCTTGAAGTAGAGCTGAAAGAGTTCTAGGAAAAGAACAAGGGGAATAGGGCAGAGAGGGACAAGGTTCTGGCTAGGTAGAAAAGAAATCAGAGGTGATTGAGGCTTTAAGAAGCTCAATTAAGGCCCAACTGAAGGAACTATACCCCCAGATCACTAGAAGAATGGACAAGCTCATGGATTTGGGTAAGGAAATGGAACAGATTGTGGACACTTTGGGTACCCAGGGAGCTGGCCTAAGCTTTGATGAAGTGAGCACCCTGGTGGGTGACCTATGCTAGAAGGCGAAGGGCGAGGTCAAAGTGTGGAACAACCTAGAGGTAGATCTGACGATGAGACTTTCCCAGCCTTCTGAATTAATGTCCCCCCCATTCTTCATTCTTTCCCCTATTCTTTCATTCCTTATTCATTTTGTAAAATATATGTCTACATCTTGGTTCCATTGAACCAACTTGCACCTTGGTCAAGTAGAATGTTTCGAGGATGGAGAATAGGTGTAGTGTGGGGTGATGTTGGGCCCCTGGAATATTGGCCAAGTATGAAGGTGCGTGGGTGCGCGGGATCCTAGTTATAGAAGGGCACGCAAGGAAAAAGTGCGCAGGAGGAAGAGTTAAGAAGGCACATGGTTCACGCGGCGTGTGAAAGGAGGTTCGGACTTAGCCAATTTATGCAACAAAGGTAGAACACGTGAAAAGCGTGATCGGTTACATGCGGATAAGATGCCAACCTGACAATAGGTGGCCTAGGAAAGAGCATGCCAGCGATGGAATCTTCTAGAAGATCATCATGAGATGGAGTGGAGAGCTCAATCCTGAAGGAACATGCTCACTTGGAGGACCACATTCGACACTTGGTGATGGATCTGAGGGCGCGACAAGGCAAGTTGGTAGCCTAGGAAAGTGATAAATACAAGTGCCTATTGCGGAAAAGCGAGAGAGGAAAAGAGACCGAGATAACATACAAATGGGGATATAGAGATAGAGGAAGAGATATACAGAGAGAGAGAGATAACATGGGTGAATCTCTACAGGATTGCTGCGAGTGAAAATTTGATGCAGAAAGGAATGTACTAGGCTTAGTATTGTAATTTCTTTTTATTTTGGCCCCGTATGGCTCTTGTAATGAAACAATGAATACAATGAGGTTACCTTATAACTATTCATTCTCGCTCATAACAGATAGTGTTCATCCCTCTTTTTGGTGCTATCACCTTTTAGTGTAGGTTTCCTTTCATGTTATTCTTCTATCCCTAGTCCCTTGGCATTATTAGCTTAGTTTTCCCTTCCAACACTAGGAGTAGCAGTAGCAGTAGAAATAGATAGAGGAACCGGCCTTCTTCGGAGATCTGTCCCAAACATGCAAGGTCCCACAACTTGGGGATGGTTCCATTGTGGTCTCAAACACCTCAGCCCTTCCAAGATCTGAGATGCGGGTGCACGTCCGAGCAACAAACAATAACACCACCATATTTGCATATTAAAATAATAATGATAAGAATTATAAATATTTCTCCAAAATATTCTCTCCTTCCTTTGAGCTCTAAGAAAATAGTTTAGAGTTGTGTGATTAGGAGCCTAAAATATAAGCATATTTGATAATATCCATGGCTTATTTTTAAAAGATCCCGTAATAATCTTCAATGGATTAGGCTTAGAAAAATTCTCCGTGGCATAAGAATAGTTTAGCCATAAAATATTTAATCCGCTTTAAATAATAGCCTTAATAGGCTTTGAGCGGGTTATAAGGGATTAATTCTTTTTTAAGCTTTTAAATAAGCTTAAGCCATATTTTTTAAAACTCAACCCCATAATAATATCCACTCTTCACATGGATGGAGAAGATTTATGTGGGGAAAAATATCACATTATATGCAAGCCTTTTTAATAGGCTTTATTCACCAAAATTTATTCTCATGTGAACTTTTCCTCTCTTTTTTTTAATAAAAGATTATAAAACCTTTTATGTGGGTAAAAACCATAAACCCACCTTTAATGCCATATGTATAAATAATAAATCCACGTGGTCACATGCAGATTTTCCATGTGTCAAATGCAGTTGTGCAACTATGCCACATGTCACCATGTCATTTGTCCATTTGGCGTATCCTTCGATTGTTGACTACCAATTAACCGAACTTTGACGATCATAACTTTCACATACGGACTCAAATTTGGTCCATTCAAAATGTGTTGGAAAGGTCTTGGTGAGCTCTATGCAATGGTGTTAACATTAGATGATTTCAAAATCATCCATTTTTCGTTGACCAACATTGACCAATTATTGACCAAACTTTGACCAACCACCAGATGTGCATACATACTGGACTCCATTTTTGACATTCAAATAGTCGACGGAAAGCTCTCAAAGTCATCTTCTAAACTATAGAAATCCTAGGAGATTCAGGAACTTATTTCCTCCATAATTTCCTCCAGATCACACCTCCCCAATGGGAAAGGATTTTTGTCCCAAAAAGCTTGTGAACTCCAAATCACCTTGAGAAGAGATCATCGCAGTATTCTACCAACTCCACATTCAAAAATGATGGCTCAAACTCTAGGACCTGTGGCACTTGGGCTCACTACAATCAGATATTTAAAGAAGACCTCCATGCCTCCACGTTGTATGGTGCTAAGTTTCCTAATGAAACCTCAACACTCCCACTGTGCAATGCTAAGCTTCCAGATATTTGACACAACAAGGATCTTCTTTGACTCTATAACATAGTTCCTAGCTCCTAGTTGATTCCATAGAATCCAAAATGGTTTGAAGGAACTCCATGTTACTTAGAGCTATGATTGATCCGATGTCGGTGATGGACAATGACTTGTTAGGTACCATCCTACTACAGGGTCATAAGAGACTCTACACAGAATGAAGTTGCGACTTGATGTCATGTCCCTTTCCAGACTTCAATGCCTCCAATGCACGATGCTAAGTCTCTTTCAAGACCTCAACGCTTCCAATACATGATGCTAAGTCTGATGATCAACTACCATTCGAATGTGTGGTCACAATGCCTTGACACCGAATGACATTTTGAGCTAATATTTTGAGAGCTCCTTTTGTTGACAAACAATATTAGGTGCCATTCTGCTAGATGCCCATAATGGAATCTTCACAAAAATTTCTACCCGATTTCAATGCCAATGGTGATTAAATACCATTTTGTTGCACGGTCACAATGCCTCTACATAGAATGAAGTTCCGAGCTGACATTTCACGAGCTCCATTGTCTACAAAAATGGCTGACAAATCTCCAAACTCATAGATATGAGTATCCAACTATAATGGTCACTCAAACATTTGATTAGGAGATATGCACCCCTAACAGGGTCTTTATACAACTTTCAAATACAAGTGTAAGGAAAACATTTCCTAATACATCATGCAAAACTAGTTGTAAAAATGCTCCATTTTTGGAGTCTTGTACAATAAGCTTAAATACCAATTTTATAGGAAATAACTTCGCATGATAAACCTGTTGCATGAAAATTTCTCCTACTCGGTGGCTTATGTACTTGGTCTTCTCCACTACATCGCAATCATGGATTGACCTAGTTTGTCTCTTCCCTACTGACAAATAACTCAACAAGGACCAAATATATTGCATCTCCTGGTATTAGCAATTTACCAAAATAATTAAAGGGGTCTTACTAATGTGTATAAAAGAAAATTTCCCAAAAATTGGGTCTTTGACTAATCTCAATAAATTCCCTATAGATCGTCAATGATCTCTCATCCCATATGAGATATAGTGGAATAATCCAAATATAAATGTGAGAAAATTACAAGGATGTTAAACTTGTCTCCATCTATCCCACCAATCTGGACTCCACAAGTACAAGTTGATGCCATCACTATCCACTCATCCTGCACTGATCAACCTGCTTGAGAATAACAAGTTTGCAAGTGCGATCACCTGCTTTGATACCAACTTGATCCGAAAATTGACCAAATTTTTTCCTCGATCACAGACCCTATAGGCATTAAATTATTTTCCAAACTTACCCCATTAAAATCAACTTAAAACAATGCAATAATTCAAGTACACTACACACATGTTGATAATGGAGTTTGGCAAAATGCCTACGTCTCTAGGTTCCTTAATAGAACCGATATATTATCAACTTCAAATGATTGTAATAAATAATACAATCTAAGCATGATAATACTGAATACATAAGAACAAGAATATTTATACCAAGTAGTGACCCCATAGCTGATAGATTCGATCCAATATTCTCCTTCAGACACGATGTCCTTTGGTTTGTCGATTGGTCTTCCGGATGGCTCCCCAGTTGATTCTCCAGGCTTTGCATTTTGAAGTGTGGCTCAAATGTGGCCTATTGGGTAGTTTGAATAACTCCCAATAACAATGTTTCTCCTATTAAAATAATAGGTCTTATCTTCACTTTTCGATAACAAATAATATCAGTCCTTAATGAAGACGATGCCTATAGGATATAGGTCTTAATATCTCTCCATAATACCTATATTAAAATAGGCCTTTAGTCTCCATAATATCACCTCCACAATTGCCTTCGAACTTCATGTCGTCCTTCTTGCTCGGGCTCAGAGTATGTCTTCTCGGAGGGAATTCAAAGCTACAAAATAATATTTCACCTATTAAAAATAATAGGACTTAAAAATAATAATAATGCCTATAATGATAGGGCTTACATATTTACATGCCTATAATAATAGGCCTTAGCTCCAAATGTGCCTATAATAATATAGGACTTATTTTCTCACAAATGTGGGCCTTCACATTTTATTATGGCCACACATTATAACACCACCATATTTTCCTATTAAAATAATAATAATAGGACTTATAAATATTTCTCCAAAATATTCTCCCCCTCCTTTGAGCTCCAAGAAAATAGCTTAGAGTTGTGTGTGTTTACAATGTACCCGGTCCCCTATTTATATTGATTAGGAGCCCAAATATAAGGATATTTGATAATATCCATGGCTTATTTTTAAAAGATCCCGTAATAATCCTCAATGGATTAGGCTTAGCCAAATTCTCTGATGGCATAAGAATAATTTAGCCACCAAATATTTAATCCACTTCAAATAATATCCTTAATAGGCTTTGAGTGGGTTATAAGGGATTAATTCTTTTTAAGCTTTTAAATAAGCTTAAGCCATATTTTTTTAAAAACTCAACCCCATAATAATATCCACTCTTCATGTGGATGGAGAAGATTTATGTGGGAAAAATCCCACATTATATGCAAGCCTTTTTAATAGGCTTTATCCACCAAAATTTATTCTCACGTGGACTTTTCCTCTCTTTTTTATAAAAGATTATAAAACCTTTTATGTGGGTAAAAACCATAAACCCACCTTTAATGCCACATGTATAAATAATAAATCCATGTGGTCACATGTAGATTTTCCACATGTCAAATGTAGTTGTGCAGCTATGCCACATGTCACCATGTCATTTGTCCATTTGGCGTATCCTTCGGTTGTTGACTACCAATTAACCGATCATAACTTTCACATACGAGACTCAAATTTGGTCCGTTAAAAATGCATTGGAAAGGTCTTGGTGAGCTCTATGAAATGGTGCTAACATTATATGATTTCAAAACCATCCATTTCCATTGACCAATGTTGACTAGTTGTTGAATCCCTTTAGGATAGATGGGAGATACAAACTATCCCAGCTCCATTTAAGCCCCTTGGAACCCCACATGATCCCGTTGAAGCTCTGTGATGCAAGTTAAGATCCTTCTCACCCCATTTTAGCCCTTCTTGTCGAAAGCAACCACAACTTGACACTTTTCAACCCAAAGTTGAGGTGCAATTTTATGCCCCATTAATCCCAACCCTTTAGGATAGTTGAGAAATAAAAATGTGGCCCATGTTTGTCTTGGCTCTTGGTTCTCCACATGACCCAAAGAAGGCTATGCGAGCCATTTTTATCCCTTTCCCATCTTCGCCTCATCAAATCAAATCCTATCACTTGTCTCTTCCACATGAGGGCAATTTTTTCTACCCCATATGTCCTATTCCTTTGGGACATTTGGGATAAAAATTACACTCCATTCCAACTCTTTCCTTGTCTTTGACGAAAAAAGTTTTTGGGGACAAATTGGTGGATTTCTTGCCAACGCTCTTGAATCTAAATCCCTCCACTCAACCGATGCAACTTCCGTATATGCATGTATGAGTAAAAAGGTGGATTTTCCTTGTGGACTTTTAGTCGGGGATCCAATAGGGGCACTCTACGACCACTGTGGGAAAAAGCTCACAAATAAATATAAGGGAAGAATTTGTTAGGAGAGCGGGAAGGGAGTGAGAATATTAGACAAGGGAAACTAATGCTACAAGTAGAAAATCAGAGACTTGCATACACCAGTTAGAAATTACATCACATGCACTAAAATTAAGAAGAAACAAATCTGCATAACAACAACAAGACCAAATAACATTTAATGAGAAAAAAGTATCACTAAACTCCTTAGTCAAAAAAGGCTAAAATTCCTTCTTCTTGTATTGATGCTCAAGTAGAAATTGTACATAGCATAAGAATGGAAGACATTTTAGAATAGGGAAAAATAGAATAAATTTTTGCTATCTCTTTGTTCTCTTCACAAGGATATCTCTCTCATGAATTCACAAAAAACAACTCATAATTCTAAGAAGATCTAAGAAAACCCTCAAATGAGGAGCTTACTACAATTTATAGAAGAGAAGGCAACTCTTCATCTTCCCAGTGACTTTTCAAATACCATATTTTGACTTTAGACTGTTCATATTCCAATTAAATATTTAAGTCCCTTTTATAAAAACAAGGTGACTTAAATGTTACATTATGTTTCTAAAGTAACTTAAAGATATATCAAAAGGTGCAAACCCCAACAAAAAATTATAACATTGAAGAGAGAGAGAGAGAGAGAGAGAGAGAGAGAGAGAGAGAGAGAGAGAGAGAGAGAGAGAGAGAGAGAGAGAGAGAAGAGAGAGGAAGAAGAAGAATAAAGATGAAGAAGAGTTATGTAGAAGAATGAGTCACTGCGCAGTGGATTTGATCTCACTCCCGACATGTCTCCATGTCATGCCACTAAAAATATCTTTGTTCCTCCAAATTCCTTACTGAAATGAGCTGTTGTAGGTTCCACTTTTTCATCATGAGGAATATGAACATTTCTCAGGGTTTATGTCCATCCATCAGACACACTGTTGATGTCTTTGCATTTTCCAAACCATGATGGATGTTTCTCTGCGATAAGTGCAATGACGGCCCAAATCTCTGAGAGGAACTCCAAGGTATCCTTAGTGAAGGACAATGGATTTCCTACCTCTTTCTTGACATGTTCCTCGAATGGACCAATTAGCTCATCAATAGTTGTGTCTTCTCCCATTGTAGGTACTCCAAGTTTCTGAATTTGACGATTTATATTATCTTGTAACTTGTACACTTGTTCCTCTTTTTCCTCTAGTTTAGTGATGGCTTGATTGACTACTTCAAATATGATTTCAAAATACCTCGCCCATACATGCAACAAGTCTTCAAAAGGAATCTAAAAATATTCTTGTTGATCAACTCCTGACGACGAGTGTTTCTCATTTCATTCACTAATGGACCTAGAAGTTCCCAGTAATCCATTTCTTTCTCCAAGTCTTCTTTGAGTGCCCACATCCTGTTTGTTATCGCACACATGTATGCAAAAATCTTGACTACCTCTTGGAGCATTGACTTCCCTTTTCTAAAATTGAATTGATCCATTCATTATTAACTCACCCCTGCATTGCGAACTATTGTGTCCTCTTGATAGACTCTAGATATAAGCCACCAATGGGTGCAACTTCTTCAATGGGAATTGGCGTGGCATTTGGATCAACTAGATGTTGCACATAGGATGAAATTTTTGCACCTATTCCTTTAGTTCATGAATATTATTTATTCCTTGCCACCATACGAGAAGATGACTATTGATACATATGCAGATCCCCTTCATGAGTAGCCATTCCCGGTTGGATTGTGCTCATCTTATAATCGAGATGGTGTCATCTCATCCATCGCTTGATCACCTTCATTGGGCTACCTCAATGTATTGATTACCTATTTCCCCGCTGTAGAACCGTGAAGCCGTGTGTGTAAAATTTGTTTTCTTTCCTTTAGCCAGTGAGGATATTGTTGATAGGTTAAGGGTTGCCACTTGTTGAATAATGTGGGTGTCAGGGGAAATTAAATCCCGCATCTAAGGGAACATATCCTCGAATTAGGTTCTCGCGATATGTGCATAAAATTTCCTCCTCTGGAAGAGGAAGAACATCTTGGATGGGGGAGACATTGGTGTTAACAAGAGGTGAGGCCTCTTGTGGTTGGGATATTCGGTTTTTGAACTATGTGCTCTCCCTCCACTTGTGCTTCTACCACTGAATCTTCTTCTTGCATTATTACAACCGAGTCTTCTTCCACCCTAGATTTCTTTGGTGAACTTCTATGAGAATAAGTCTCCAATTCTATGGATCTTCATTTAGAACTTTCTCCATAATGCCTTGAACTTGAGGTAACTTCCATGAATCTTGATGATGACTGATGAGAGGCTTGTTTCTGACCTATGGGCATACCTCATGATTGGATGATCATGGTTCTCTTCCTATGAAACCAATCCCTCATTCTCCTGACCACTTTCTCAATTCAATCCTTTATATCTTCTGATTCACAAACATACCATTTGACTTGAGGCAATGGAGAAACCTTGACCTTACTGTGTACTCGGGATAATACATTTATGTCCCATCATCCTGAAAAATATCTTCATACCAAGAGAACTTGAATTTCTTCATTTTATTGATCAACCTCATATGATCATTTTCCCATACTTAAAATTCATCAACACAATTGGCCCAATAGTCCTCAATTTGTGGCTCATGGTGCAAGTCTGAACGTGGAAAGAATTAGGATCATCTCAGATGTTGAAATTGGGCCTAATAGTGTAGGAATGTAAAGTCAAATGAGTGAAGGTAGCCTCCAGATGAGATGCATCATTTTTATTCTTACATGTGAATACCCCGAGAGAGATGGGAAATGAGATCAAATTCTTCTTCCTACTCCTGAGCCTGTTGTTTACCTGTATGATTTGCCTATAGAGCTCAAATAGTAAAATTTGGTCACTAAGGTACTTGGGTAAGATCACACAAGGAGTCCATCACCATGTGGGGATAGAAGGCCCACCTCGAACCAAGGGCATGGAAGGACAGGAAGGACCCACACAAGGAGTGCGAAAGGCAAGTTCAAGATTGAGCATGAAGACCTATTTTTAGAAGATGGCATGTGGAACACACCAACGATGCAGAGACATGCACACCATGCATTGTCTATCTTTGGAGAAGTGGATCAAAGCATTTTTGCATGGAGACAAGATGAGAATAGAATTGACACTTTAGTTAACTACTAAGAGGACTATAGATAGCACACTTGCATGTGTGGCTATGCTTGTAAATGGCATGTGGCTATCAATAGCATGCGGCCTATTTCTGGAATAGATAAGTGGTGAAGGGAAAGTCCCCACCCTATATATATGATGTTAGGTACATAGTAGATAGGTAGATGTATGATGAGATGTATGATGAGATATGTATGTATGTATGTATGTGTATAGATATATGCATATGATTGAATCATTTGTATCAGATTCCATACGCGCATTGGTATAGATTGAAATACTTGTAAGGAGCTTCTATTTATTAATAGATGGAAGATATTGGCTGAATCTAAGTGTCATTCTGTGTGTAGTTGAGTAGTGCATGTTATTAATTCAATCATGATTACTGTTTAAGCTTGTTCTTTCATAGATCTGAGGGTAGCATGCATTGTAGAATGATGGATTAGTTATGAATCTATATGTTTCTTCCTTCATCATGTTAACATCCTATTACAACAACCCTAAAGAGGACTGGTACCTTTGCATGCTTTGGGTGAGCACTCAGTCTAGGCTTGAGTGATGTGCCAACATGACTAGGGTGTTATCTAGTAAATTCTAGGCTGCATCATTGGTTCCATTTCGGGACCTCTTTTTCAGTTGTTTTTAGGATGGTTCATGATGAAGACATACTTGGTTAACTCTAGCAAGTATTGAGGAATGGATACATGATCTAGGAAGAATATGCATGATGGTTTAGCAGTGGATCTGAGTTTAACACACACACTTGGGTAGAACAGAACATGTATGACAACTTATATGAGAGATTTTTCACTATCTTTCCAGTAGAACTATACGAGTGGCTTACTTCCTATGCATCTCAGTGGAATTGGAGGTATCACACTTGTCTAGACACAGGAAGAATTTTAGGCCCTCTATGATGTTGATCGATCTGGACTCATGCGGGTGGATACATGGTTTCATGGTGTTCTAAATAGTTATATTCTAGAATATTCAATTTCACGTACTCTTTCCCAGAGGTAGCTGAATTCCAAGTTTTTGTGGTATCCAAGAGGAACATATTTGCAAGGTATTCCACTTGATCAAGATCTTAATGGTAACTTTGAACCTGGAGAGTAAACCGATGGCTAACTAAACTTCACCACGCATGCGAGGGGTAGGAATAGGTTTGGTTTAAGATGGAAGACCTAGCGGCGAGAAAGAGAGAGAGAAAGGTGGCTTAAGTATAATGAGGCACATGAGAGGGAGATAGAGAAGCAACGTGTTCCATTGTAGAGAGTATGGCATGGAGGAGAGAGATGGCTCATGAAGGATTTACAGCTCACGTAGAAGACATGGAGCCAGAGCATCAGAACTCCCCATCTTGGAAAGCATGATAGAGATCCCCCTCGGCCTCACATGGAAGTGTGCCAGTAGAGAGACTACTTGGACCATGGGCATGCATCTTAATCCACCAGTGACCTAGCCCTTGCGCTTGGTTTTTCAGTATCTAGTATGACAAGTAACCAACAAACTAACTTGGGAAGTAGGAGAGCAGGAGTAAGTCAGGGATCAAGTACATCAATGGCAGGATAGATGACTTCAATGTCATTTGGAGGAGCATTCTTAGGTGCATCATCCACACAGAAATGTGAGCACACAAATGTTGGATTCACCTCTGGAAGTGGAACTACCTCACAGACTATAGGGGTTCAATATAGTACTACTATCGGAGCACATGGGAGTACATCTACAGGCCCTATTCCAACTACAGGTGGTGGATCAGGAGGTATAGGTGGTTCTAGTTCTAGTGGATCTGGTGGTTCTAGAGGTAGAGGGAACACAGAGGTTCTAGATCAGGTGGTCAAGGTCCACAACAACCACAAAATATCTATATGGAGATGTCTCTTCATCTCTCCAGAGTATAGAGGTATAGAGGATGTTTCCAACATGTGCATATGTGTGAAATCTTGTGGCACTAAAGGGATCATAGCTGTTGTGAAAGGCAAGTCAATTCACCACTACATTATAGGGCACACACACACAGGTATATAGGAAGTTTGACCCTGATCAAACTTGTGTGGATTATGCAGCATTGAGAGATGCTTTCTTGAAAGAGTTCCATATCCCTGAGTTTGAGCAAAAGAGTATAAGTGCACTCAAGGATATCAAGCAAGGCACTACTGAGAGTGTACGTGAGTATGATGCTCATTTTAAGACACTTCTATCTAAGCTATCTTATGATATTCATGCTAGCCAACATGCACAATGGTTCGTTGGAGGATTGATTACACCTTTTAGAAGGGCATTGTCACATAAGACATACATTGATCCATGTGAAGCACTGGAAGTAGCTTTGCATGTTGAGGTAGTTGGGAGCATTGACACTTGGAGTTAGTCCATTTCTAGAGGCACAGATTGCAGCTATGGAAAGTAGTTAGAGAAGCTATCAAAAATTCAGCCCATGAAACACGCTCAGGAATTTGGTGTATAGATTGTGAAGTGGAAGGTCACACCAAGGATAGTTTCCCTCACAGATCTATATGCTCATTACTATTGGACTGTGAAATTTTCATTTGAATCATGATGCTAGTCACTGTCCTTTGTTACAACGTGTGATAAGGAAGAATGTATCTTGCTTTTGCAAAATTTACAGGTCCACGACCCATGATACTGAGGATTGTCGGTTGATTGGTCAGATCCAGGATGCTATAGACCTTGGGGTATGATAGAAAAGTATAACAGATAATTCTAAGGGTAAGAATGAGCACCAGGATCGGGATCATAATCAAACACGCTATGATAGGAATGAGGGGCATTTTGAAGGAGGTCATGGAAGGGGACATGGATATCATGGTGGATATGGAGGATGAGGCCATGGTGGAGGAAGAGGAGAGTTCCCTCATGGAACATGTTATACGTGTGGATCTCTTGACCACTATAGGCATGAATGTCCTCAGAATATTGCATGTTCTTTCTATGGAAAGAACCATAGCTATGAAGAGTGCCCAGACTTATATGAGCATCTGAGTAAGCAACATAAGCAAGAAAAAAAAGGCATCGGGATGGTTAGAATCCAGCACATGGTAGAAGATCAGTGGATGCCCAAGATAGCAGAAGGACCTAGGCATTGATAGTGAAGATTACTACACATGCTGAAGCAGCACACGCGTGAGAGAGCATTGCACTAGAAAGCCTACGATCACCAAGGAGGAGGTTTTAGCATGCGAGGTACCCAGATCCTGCTCATCAGAAGGAAGTTTACCAGAGATACCATGGAAGTGCTAAGGAATCTTTAGGGTGAGATACAATACCTAAAGGAGAAAAAGAAAGCATCGAGAGATAGTCAAAAACTGATATCGATGATCTGCGAGAGGTGTGCAAGATGTTGCGCCAGGAGAACATTATTCCACTATTAGGAAGTTGGTTAAAAGGGAACACTCCATGCGCAAGTCTTGAGACCGGATGATAGATTCTACATGCAAATCTTCCCCCTGATAGCATTGACTATGACAAAAAAAATTACTCTTGAATGTTGTTGTGGATGGGTGGTTGTTGAGCAACATATTGATCGATACAAGTGCGGAAGTAAATGTGCTTACATTAGATGCATGGGTACAAATGGGGAGGCCTCCATTGCAGCCATCATCTAATGTGTTATTTATGGAAAACCAGACTAAGGCCACTCCCATAGGAGTTTTGAAAGATGCATCTATAACTATACAAGGGCCAAGTTCACTTGGGGATTTTGAGGTATTAGCACTTGCAAAAGTAGACAATTTTCCAGCCCTTGCTTGGATGCCCTTGGTGTTATGTGAATAATGTGACTTGAGATTCAATAAGGGGTATATCAGCTTTGAAAACAAGGAGGAAAGGGTTGTGATACCTTTGATAGATGGGAATTCTACACCATATGTTGAACCTCTAAGTGAGGAGGATTTAAACAGAGTCTATGTACACACTTATTCAGGACCCAGAGGTCAATGAGCCATCAAAAGAAGGCATCCTACAGTGGGAGGATTCTCATTCTATTAGTGATACTATGAGTATTGCTTGTGAAAATTGGGCTCATGGTACATATGAATTAGTAGGACGCGAGGTGAAAAGTGTGGTTGCGTGCAAGAATGGACTTCATTCAATTCGATGGATAGGTAGCACAATACCTTGGTATATAGGGACAAAAGATCTTCCTACCTTTTTGAAGGCCATGGAAACACAGTGGATAGATCAAATTAAAAGGAGAGATATGTTAGTATATACACTACGTGGGACAGCAACAATGCACTGGTGGGTAGTCCACAGAGATAATCTTATAAATTGGGAAGAGATTGGAATAGCTTTGTCTACTAGGTTTATAAGGAACAATGCACCTACACAAATCTGCACTTATCATGGTGATCAACCTATTCAACATCACATTCAGCAGTGTGAGAGACTCTAGACAGTAGGACAGGAAGCATTACCACCTTCACTCTGGGTGCATAGATTGTATTCTATGCTACAAGGATGCACACGCACTTGGTATGTATATGCAGAACTACATCGAGAAACTAGAAACTAGGAAAAGATTTGACTAGAGGAATGATCCAGACTTTTGACTACTTCTCGACTAAACCTCCTATAGAGAGAGCATTAAAATTTGTCAAGCACTTAACTATGGGAGATAGTGCAAAAGAAAAAGAGCATATTCAGGAATTATTCGGTGAGGTAGAGTTTGGAGCATGTTTTGAAAAGGAAGAAGAAATGGACTCCATACTACTTGAATGCACTTGCCTTGAGAAAGAGAAAGGAAAGATGGTTTACATCGTGGATGATGAGGAAGTTGAGAACCTAGATATTGAACATTCACATGGGGTGCGAGGTCTTGGATAGTGTAGAAAAGATACACGCGCTGCCTACCACGAACCCATGAAGACAAAGAAGGTGAATATAGGTTCGGAGGTTGAGCCTAAGGAGGCCATAATTGGAGATTACTTGGTCAGACTCGGAGGTAGCAAAGATCATCAGTTACTCAGGGATTATCAGGACTTATTCCCTCGAGGATATCATGAACTTAAAGGCATGCATGAATCACTTGGGAAATGAAGATCAAACTTAAGGATGGTGCATGACCAATTAGAAAGAGACCTTACAGAATGAATCCTAATTTGCATGAAAAGGTAAAAGAAGAAATTGATAAAATGTTGAAATCTGGAATTATCAAGCCCCTTGATGAGTCAAAATGGGTTAGCCCAATGGTGATCAATATCAAGAAGGATGGATGGATTAGGATATGTGTGGACTACATGGAGCTGAATGTTGCATGCATCACAGATCCATTCCCTACGCCATTCACTGAGGAAATACTAGAAGGAGTTGCAGGGCACAAAATATATTCCTTCACAGATGGATTTTCTAGGTATCATCAGGTTAGGATTGCTCAGGAGGATCAAGAAAAGACAACATTTACTACTTGAATGGGGTAGTTTTTCCTATACTTGTGATGCCCTTTGGATTGAAAAATGTGCACTGTGTATTCTCATAGTTGTTGTTCGGGCATTTAAAGATTTTATTCACAACTTCTTACAGTCTACCTTAGATGTTTGATATATATATGGCTTGTGAAAGATCATTGTGACAATCTACTGCTTAATGTTTGAATGATGCAGACAATTGAGTATCTCTTTGAACATCAAGAAGTGCATATTTTCTATGCCATTTGGGATATTGTTAGGACATATAATCTGCAAGGAAGGTTTGCTAGTTGATCCAGCCAAGGTTGCAGTCATTTTAGGCCTAGAAGTGCCTACCAGTCAAAGTGAGGTGCGTGGATTTTTAGGTCATACAGGATATTATAGAAAATTCATAAAAGGGTATGCCAAAATTGCTACACCCTTGGAAGAATTACTAAAGGGGAAAGGTACATTTTATTGGGGAGAACCACAACAGCATGTGTTTTTGAGATATTATTAAAAGAGAAACTTACTACCGCACCCATTCTGTGCTTTCCCTCATGGGATAAACCATTTCATGTGCATGTGGATGCTTCTGGCATGGCCATTGGCATTGTGTTAGCTCAACCTAGTGAAGGTATTATAGATCATCCAATCTATTTTGCTAGTAGGAAGTTGACTCTGCTTTGAATGAATTATACAACTACAGAGCGTGAAGCTTTGTCAATGATCTATGCATTGTACAAGTTTTGACAGTACTTGTTAGCAACACCATTTGTGTTTTATACAGATCACATGGCATTGAAGTACTTGGTAAACAAGCCCATCTTACAGGGGCACATATGCAGATGGGTGCTCCTATTTCAAGAGTTTGACTTCACAGTTGTGGTGAAGCTAGGGAAAAGCAATTCTGGACCAGATCATTTATCTAGAATCAATTCAGGAGAGGATGCACAGAAAATTGAAGAAACAATGTCGGATGCACAATTATATAGGTTACAACACATGCCCATGGAATTAGAAGACATTGTTGTCTTTCTACGAACATGTATGGCACCAGAAGGAATGAAAGCATTAGAAAAGAAGCAGCTTGCTATACACATGCGGCACCATTTATGTTAATCAGTGGTGACCTCTACAAGCTAGGCAGAGATGAAGTATTACATCATTGTGTATTAGAGCATGAGCATAAGGATATCATGGAAGAAGCTCATGGTGGTATTGCAGGAGGCCATTATGCAGGTGATGCGACTTCTCGAAAGATCCTACTTGTTGGATTATGGTGGGAGACATTGTATAAGGACTATAAAGAATATTGTAAGGCATGTGATCATTGTCACCTAGGAAAACTAGGGCAAAGAGATGAGATGCCTTTGAGACCAATTACTAGTGCCGAACCATTTGAGAAATGGGCCATTGATTTTGTAGGACCTATTTCACCATGCGCATAGGAGATGGATCATCACATATATCATTACTTGCAAAGATTATCTCACACGGTGGGGAAGAAGCACACTACCAAGGACTTTGTGGATAGACAACTACAACAACTAGGTTTCTATGGGAGAATGTTCTTACAAGATATGGATGTCCCTTAAGCTTGACAAGTGATAGAGGTACACACTTTTTGAATGAGACAATCAGGATCCTATTAGATGAGTTTATGGTTGCACACCATAAAACTACACCTTATCATCCTCAGGAAAATGGAACTATTGAGGCCTTCAACAAGATTTTGAGCCAGACTTTGACAAAAAAAATTGTGATGTTGGAAGAAAGGATTGGGATGACAAAGTATCAGTTGTTCTTTGGGCATATAGAACAACTTACAAGAGATTGAACAAAGCCACACCATTTCAGTTGGTGTTTGGTGTGGAAAAGTTTTCTCCTATAGAATTTATGTTACCTTCTTTGTGCATTGCATGCACTAGGAGGTCTAGCTGATGAACAAGGATTTAGAAGAGCGTATCGAAAAGATGATTCAACTAGATGAGCACCGAGCCATAGCATGATGGAGTCAGAAGTAGGAAAAGGCCAAGAAGAAGGCATGGCATGATAGAAACATAAGGGATAAGAAGTTTGAGATTGGACAAATGGTACTTCTTTATGACTCAAAGTTCTTGCGCCATCCAGGAAGCTCAAAGTACATTGGTTGGGGCCGTATGTTATCACTTCTATACTTGAATCAGGTGCTTTCCAATTAGAAGCACTTGATGGAACATGGCTACCCGATTACTTTAACGGGAGTAGGCTGAAGCCCTACTATAAATAAGTCTTCTTGGTGTTTGTAATAAGGTAGTATTTCCATTTAGTTTAGGTTTTCAATTATGTATTTCCTTAATGTATTTCCTTCATTGTCATTATGCTTTGTCAATTTAGTTGTTGTTTTTGTGTAATAAGCACTTGCTTGCATGCATGAAGCTAATTACTATATGAAGAATGTTTATGCATAGAGGACTGCACATACTTTTTTAGTGTGGGGTGGTTGTAGTTATCCAAGAAAAAGACTGTGGGAATTGAAAGGTGAAAGGAATAAGCTACTACGGGTGTGCTTTAAGTCAAAAGAAGATTGCTTCTCAAAAGTGACCAAGGATGGAGATGAATGAAAGAATAGTATAACATGAGGTAAGTGGAGGCCATGATAGCTACTAGGAGAAGGTACAGTGATGAGGTACTCGGGCAGAGGAGCACGCGCTTGAAGAGAAGTCTGTGACCAGAGGGTAGGAAGGTGCTAGAAGGTTATAGTTAGGCGCGAAGATGTACCACATGCAAATGAATGGATTTGGTCAATGAATGAGGGGATATTTGGTAGGTGAAGGAGCAATAAATGCATCAAAATTTGAAAAAAATTATATAAGGATGGGATGCGGATTCATTTTTACCATTGTGACTAAGAGTATTTGAGAAAAGAGCCAAGTGTGAAGAGCTCGAGTGATCGAGTTAAGGTGTGAAGGGTGTGAAACCAAGCATGACAACCAGATCTATGTGTGACAAGAAGCTTGCATCCCGGTGGTGAAGGGTTTGAGTGAAGCAGGGAGACAGAAAAGAGTTAGGTTATGAAGTTTCCACCTAGGGCATGATTGAATCGAGCTAGGGTTTGATTCACAAAGTTGCAGAGTTGAAGAGGAGACATTTGCAAGGTAAAAATGGCACCAAAGAAGGCATCTACAACAACAGTAAAAGGAAAGAAGAAGGTGGTCATCGAGGAGGAAGAGATGGCACCCGAAAGCCATTTTTCAGAGATGTAATATCCAGAAGGAGTCATCATCGGCCAAGAATGGGATTCACCCATCAGAAAGAGAAAAGTGAGTGAATATAATCACAGGACTTTGGAGAACAAGAAGGAGCTCGATTCCTTGCTCACGCTAGAATGAACAAGCACACGGCGGATGACATGCCAATATATGATGATGTGGGTGAGAAGATTTTGAAGAGAATTGGGGTCTACCAGTTGTATGAGCTTCCATATTTTGGGAAGTATGAGCCCTTGTATCAGTGGCTCATGAGTAGGGTGCACGAAGACTTCTTCTACTTTGCGGACACGAGTTAGAATCTCATCTGCACTTGTCTCATCAGTTACAGGTCTGAAGGCCACAGAGAAGACATAAAAGGTGATCTTGTAGATAAAGCCATGATTGTAAAGACCAAATAGGAGTTGGGGTACTTGAAGGGTCCACGTGGAATGGACATAGACAAATTGAAGAACTATCCAGTTGTACAAGTTGCAACACACCTTGTTACCAAGTTGAATGATCAGGAGCGGTGGTCACAGGTAAATACTATGTGGTTACATGTGGCGTAAGATGTCAGAAGGGACAATCTACAACATTGCAGGCTATATTGCAGAGCAAATAGTCAAAGAAGCACACATGAGGAGGAAGATCAGCTTTGGGGTTGTTCTACTATCACTGGTATTCATGGAGATCGGAGTACCAGATGGACCAAAGGAGAAAGTATGGGAATACCCCATGGAGAACAAGTCCCCAGCTGAAAGATTCAACAAGTACCTATGCAAGGGGGCCATGATAGATGATGTAAAGCAAAAGGGTGGAAGTGGTGGTATGATAGGCTCCACGTGACATTTGGGGAAGAGTGGCGCATCCCAAAGGACCTACCAGTAGTGGTAGGGAAACAAGTTTAGTTTTTTATATATCAGCATTTCTACATCATGCTTCCCAATGAAAGATGGAGTCTGAGCCCTTGGTGTAAATTTCCTTACGCATTCACTACAAGGTATTTACAAGCATCTGTTCATAGATTTATAGACACACACCGACTGGTCTTCAATGCATAGATAAGGTAGACTGTGACTACCATATACGTTGAGGAAGAAGTATGTGTATCCTAGCAGAAGTGCTTATACAGAGGATCATTTCGAGGTATTGAATATCAAACCAATAAGTTTGGTTGTAGCAGATGTGGGGGCAACATTGGTGTATCTCCAGTTGAAGCCAAAATGGAGAATAAAAATATGTGGAAGGTGAGTTCACACTTCCAGCACCACCAAAGGGAAAGCATACAATGGAGAACATCCCAGTGCCTAAGCCCATAGAGCCAATTGAAGTGCGAGGATGAGGAGGAGGAGGAGCGAAGATAGTGGTGGTTTGGAGCATAGGGGTAGGAGACATCCTACAAATAAGGGTGAAGATGAGCACATTGTTACACCACCTCAGCCACAAGAGGGGGATGATGAGGACTTGAATGCAGTCCAAGGGGAGCACAGTTTAAAAGGGTATTTAGGAGAACAAGGACCCAAGGTGCTACTCCAACCACTTGTGCATAAATCACCTAGACTCTCCCCACAAAAGGAGGTGACCACACCAGAGAAGGAGGAAACTGAAGTTGAATGAGGAGGTGGAAGAGTCAGAGGAAAGCATGCCTAATTCTCCTACACTTCCAGAGAACACAGAAGAATAGGGTGAGGCATCAAAGGAAAAAGAAGAGGATGAGAAAATACCGAGGAGATAACTACAGAGAGATGTTTAGGACATGGAGACACAAGTCCCAAATTTGGAGGCTAAAGTTCCTAAGTAGCAAAGGTCTAGAAGAACAAGTGGAGAGCACATTCCACCAGCCATGGGGTATGTAGAGGATGCAGGAAAAATTGTCCATGCCCCACTTCCAGAGCACGATAGCATAGAAGGATTTATTCGGTTGGGAGTTAATGGATGAGGATATGGTGATTGTGCACTCAAAAAAACTATCATGGTCAATGCACACCCACATGGATGAGCCTGACTTTGATGTGTGTGAAGAGTCATGCATTTTGAGATGACTGAAGAAGGCACCTCAAGCTAGACACATGACAGTAAAAAGCCTACTGTCATGTCAGATGAGCAGAGTCAACAATGCATTGGTGAAAGTTTTTCTGCTTGAGGTGGCTAGAAGAAACATGGACAAAGCTGCCACGATCAGAGCATTGTGCGAGGAGTTGAAGACAAAGGATGCAGAGATAGCACACATAACATAGGAGAGGGACTTCACGCAGAAGAAGAATGAGGTGTTTATAAGCATCACAGAGGAGATTGGGGACAATGTAATCAAAGCAAGGCCACACTTGGAGGCCAAGGTACCACAGACATTTCCTTCAGTGATACACTATGTGGGAAAGTTGGTGGACTTGGTACTTGAAGATGAAACTCTACGTATGCAAGCACTGAAAAAGCTCTCGAACAAGATGCCAATGGGAGAAAGCATCAATGATGAGAAAAATTACATCTTATGAAGGGTTGTTGCAAGCATTACAAGAAGTATTGAAGAAAGCAGACCAGGCTTTAAATGTATGCACAACTCCAGAGGTGCTTATCAACATCAAGACCCTCGAAGAGAACAATGAGGTCCAGAAAGTGATGAAAGATGAGACATTGGGCCACACGTAAAAGATTGTCAATGGTTAAACAGAAGCGTGAGGCCACAAGCAAAGCACAAGAGCCACACAAGACTCGGTTGGAAGAGCTTGGAAAGCTAATTGCGTAGAAGATGGACCTTTTAGAAGGAAGAATGACATCAATGTCCAGTGTTGTGTTGGTTCTACAAAATGAGAAAGGAGAGATTGTGAGGGATGAGTTGGAATCCATTGTTGTGGACATCCCAAAAAAAGTAGAGCAAGCACTCACTGAATGGTAGGTATTGGAGGCCAAAATAAAGGAGGAGTATCCAGAGTTGATACTTGCAAACTGATATACAGAGGAGGTTTCCTAATAACCTCATAAAAATTCTTTATTTATCTACATTCTTTCATTCTTATTCTTTCCATTCTTCTATTCTTTCCTTCAATTTTTGGAGATACCCATTGTCGGGATGACAATGAGATTAGTGTGGGGTAATGTTGATCAAAGAATACTTGTCAAAGATCACACAAGGAGTCCACGTGGGATAGAAGGCCCAGAACCAAGGGCGTGGAAGGACAGGAAGGACCCACACATGGAAGGCAAGTTCAGATTTCAGGACTTAGCCAATTTTGAGCATGAAGACCTATTTTTAGAAGATGGCATGTGGAACACACCAACGATGCAGAGATGTGCACACCATGCATTGTCTATCTTTGGAGAAGTGGATCAAGCATTTTTGCATGGAGATGAGATGAGAATAGAATTGACACTTCAGTTAACTACAAGAGGACTATAGATAGCACACTTGCATGTGTGGCTATGCTTGTAAATGGCATGTGGCTATCAATAGCATGCGGCCTATTTTTGGAATAGATAAGCGGTGAAGGGAAAGTCCCCACCCTATATATATATATATGATGTAGGTACATAGTATGATGATGTATGATATGTATGTGTGTGATGTATGTGTGTGTGTGTATGATATACACATATGACTATGAATCATTATATCGATTTCCATACACATTGGTATAGATTGATAAATATAAGGAGCTTCTATATTTATTAATAGATGGAAGATATTGGTGGTGAATCTAAGTGTCATTCTATGTGTAGTTGAGTAGTGCATGTTATTAATTCAATCACGTGAGACCACTTACTATTTTTAGTAAGTGTCAATTTTGGACTAAGATGACATTTCGATGAATTTTCAATTGCAATACCTCTTCTGTGTTCACTTTGTTTCCTTCGCATGTTCTTCAGTTGATGAATTTCCTAAAATAACAATCCCCTATGTAGAAGACATGTTATTTTTAGAAAGTGAGCTTCTACTGTCATATTTTTGTGGAATGAATATTTTTGATATGCACTTTTTCTCAATATCACCCCTTTGAAATCTTGGACTTACCCGATCAATGGTTTGGGAGATTTTAAAGTTTCAAATTTTGACCTAGTAGCACCTCTAAACACGACAACCATTAACGGACCTTGAAAGTTACAAGTTTAGTTTTCTTCTCCGTTTGTGACAAAAAATATATTTTTGTTGTGGGTTTTTCTTCTTTGGTGGTGAAATTTCTCTTTAAACCGATTTCCGGTTTGATGCGAAATAAGATTTTTGTCTTCATAGAGCCGGAAGGGAGATTTATTCTCTGCAGTGATTTGTGCTATGGAGGGAGGATTTTAAGGCAAGGTTTTAATGGATTTTTTGAGTGAATAACACAAAATAAATATGTTCTTCATTTCATGTACCGATTGCTTACCAAGATACGTTCATATCTTCGTCTCACGACAATGGAGTCTTCTAAAGAATTTTTCATTCTTCCTTTTGTTCTTCAATATTTCAAGTCTTTCGATCAACGTTATCTCTAAAACTTGTATTTTATCATGGATGTTAGGGTTTTTTTTTGTGGTGGATCTTGTTTGGAGCAGAAATGGTGAACAGTGCAAGTAAGAGCAAAGCAATGGCAAGGATGAAGTTGTGGAAAGTAAGAAGCGGGAAAGTTAGCTTTAAAACAAAAATTTGAAATTCTTTATAACTGCATACTAGGGGTGGGGAAAAATTTTATGTCCTTGATTTCCCTTAAGCATTAAGGGATGAAAGGTACATAAATTTTCATAAGCTGACCTTCAATGACACTTGGCAAAAATATGATGGTCGAGCATTTTGGCCAAAAAGCTTGTTGGAAGCACCTGGGGGCTGGAAAATGGTCACATGAGGAACCAAGAGGCATTCCTTGGGCTAGGTGAATTTTGTATGTACCTCATGTCCCTAAAGAATTAATGTACATGAGGTTCATCAATTTTCATGAGACGCCTCACTATGACACTTGGTGAAAATATGACGGTCGTCCATTTGGCTCCATTAGCTCTTGGGGATGAGAATCACTTGCTTTGGAGGGTCACATGGATGACTTGAAGAATTCTTGGGGTTGGGTTGATTTTTATATCCCTCATGTACCTCAGCAAAAAGTTACATGAGGGTCATCAATTTTCACGGTGTGCAAAAATCCGCCACTTGTCACAATCTGGACAATTGAGGGAATGAGTTCTGACAAGCACTTGGGAGTTGACCTAGCGATCCGAGAGGTTCTATGTGTGACCAGAGGGATTATTAGGGCTGGGAACATTTTTATGTCCCTCATGTCACTTATCTTGAGGTATGAAAGGGACATGAAATTGTGCCAGGCTCTTGGAGCTAACACGTGTCCTCATCTAAATTTGTCTAACTACAAGAACTCACTTAGAGGCAAACTTGAAATGGAGATATATTGAGCACTTGATGGAATTTTTTGGTGAAATTTTATGTGAAATTGACTTAAAATTTCCTTCTTAATCCAATGGTGTGGGTATTAGATCTTGAATCATCCATTTAAGCCTTGAAAAAGTGGATTTTTGATATGTTCTTTACACATTCTGAGAAAAAACTAGTTATAAACCTATTGCACCAAAATGTTGTGAAACATATTATTTCACCATCTTGTAGATATTTGAATTACCTTTCCAAATATGATTTTTTTGGCTCCTAACTCTATCCAGAGATCCTAGAATCACCTCTCGAAGTTCAACAACTCTTTTGGCGTTGTTGATCCTACCAACTAGCCTTTGTGAACCTTGTTTTTGATCGAACCTTGTTTTTGATCGAATTGCCCCAACTTCTCCAAATATTTCTTGAATATTCCAAAATCACTTCCAATATGTTTGTAGAGATTCAATCCATCTATGCATTGGATTTTTCTTCTACTCTGTTCTACCCCCAAATGGGTGCATCGATCTTGGGAAGGCCGGTGGTAGTGGTTCCCAACACACTACCCGAAATAGGAGATTTCAAGAACTCCTAAAATCACCTAGGGGGTTGAATTTAATTTCCTAAATTACTTAGGGGACTTAGTTAACATCATCTAGGAGGTCATGGGATTGACTGGGTAGACCTGGGGTGCCTCGGAAGAGAAAAACTTGGAAGTTTCGACATAGGGGTATTGTTGTCATGCTTTAGAAAATTGTCAATTTTCCCATTTGCACATTTGCATGAAAACAACCGGGTTCTAGCTTAGGGACATGGTATGGACTGTGCACACAATGAAGAAATGATATGAAGAATCCTTAAATCTCAACTTTACAATACATAAACTAGTTTGTTATCCATTGGGCCCTACTGAGTCATGTAGAATCTATAAGAGAGAGATAATCGGAAGAACGCTCACACACAAAAAAATAATGAAAACAAACACATAACACAAAACATGAAGGGAAACACACATAACAGAAGGGAAACACACCTAACAATAACCTATGATATAAGGTGGGGATAAACCTCTTTCATTGATGATACAACTTCAGATATTTCCCACTGTGAGGTAATTCCAATGACGTTCCATCCAAATATGAAAGTAGGAATACATTTTCACCGCAAGCTTCACGAATTTGGAATGGGCTGAGCCATAATGAGTCAAAATTTCCATGGATTCCTTTTGGTTCCCTTACTTTTTCCCATAGCAGAATGAGGTCTCCAACTTTGAACTCTCTCTCACCTTGGCCTTCTTGTCAAAAATCTTCTTCACCTTCAGTTAATGCTCTCTAATACGGTCCACCACTCGAGTCTATTTTCTTTTAGCTTCTCAAGAAAAAGGATCGTCTTGTCAATAGAATCCTTGTATTGTCCATATTCTATTCCTTAGAGAAATTAGAAGCTTGTATTTCCACCGTAATGGGAATTTCTGCTTCAACTCCATACAACAGCTGGAATGGTGACATACCTATTGCCTTCTTGGGAGTGATCATGTCCACCCACAATGCATCATACAAATTTTTGTGCCAATTCCTTTAGTTTTCATCCATGAGCTTGTGGAAAATGGTCACGATGTTCTTGTTTCTTGATTCGGCTTGACCATTTCCCTGTGGATAGTAGTCCAATGAGTGAGATAAGGAGATTCCATATCCGTAGCAAAACTCAGTCAACTCCCTTGAAGAAAAATAGGTAGCATTGTCATTTATGATTTTATGCGGCACTCTGAAACGCACTATGATATTATCTTTGATGAAATTTCATACCATTTCAGTATTAGCTTGCTTGATCGGGATGACCTCCACCCACTTTGTGAAATAATATTTCATTATGAGTACATAGGTATGTCCCACGCTTGAGTGAGGATTTAGAACACCAATGAAGTTTAATCCCCACTACTAAAATGCCTCTTCGATGATAACCAACTTTGAGTGGTAGTACTTTGTAAGGTGTGGTCTCCCAATGAATTGTTGACATGCTTCACATTTGGAAACCCATTCTTGAGTATTTGCAAAGAGGGTGGGCTAATAATACCTTCCTTGGATAATCTTGTCCATAGTGACCATCACTGAAAAATTCCCACCACATGCTTGGGCATGATATGCTTTAAGAAATTTTTCATGTTTCTCTTTGTCTATACACTTGAGAAATAATCCATCAAGACATCTTTAAGTAGAGTGCATTGTTCCATATGACAAATTTTGTTTCCTTAAGCTTAAGTGTTATCCTTTGCTTGTAATCAAGGTGAGGAGGGCATTATCCATAGGTTAGATAATAGGCGATGTCATCATACCATTCATCGGTAGTAGATTCATAGAGGACCTGTGGACTATCTTCAAAATAATTAGAGAAAGAACGGTTAGTTATCTTTGCCATGTTGAGCTTTGAGAGCTTCATTTTCAACAATCAATCTACACATGCCATTTCCCTATACCAAATTAGAGGGCTAGATCTCCAAATCATACTCTTGAATTTTCACAACCCAATTTCCTATTTTAGCTCCGAGATCTTGTTGTGTCAAGATGGACTTGATTACACTACTGGGACCATCACCACCATATGAGAGTTGAGTATGTAGAATCTAAATTTTTACAGCTTGACCACCACATAGGCATGTTTCTCCAACTGGATGTAGTTTATTTCATGCTTCTTCAATGGGTAGCTCATGAAAGAAATGGGTGCTTCCACACCTTCATCATTCTTTTGGACAAGAACAATAGAGAGTGTATGTTCCGATGCATAGCAATACATGATGAATTCTTTATTGAAATCCGGAGATATGAGAGTTGGAGCTTTGGCAATGGATTTCTTGATCTCTTCAAAAGATGATTTTCCCTTGTCATTCCACTTGAATCTTGTTTGAGGTTTCATCATGGTGGTGATGTGCTTCATCAATTCTGTAAACTCCAGAATGAAGTGACATAGAAAATTTACCTTGCCAAAGAAGGAGTGGACTCCTTTCTTGCTTATGGGAAGAGATAGTTCTTGAATGGCCTTCAATATTTCTGGTTCAATGTGTGCTCCATGCTTATTCACAATTTACTCGAGAAAATTACCTTCCGTTACTCCAAAAATGCACTTTTTGGGTTCAAGGATATGCCATGCTTTCTACATTTCATGCAGCACTGTTTCAAGTGGTGAATACGGTCTACCATATTTTTTGAGAAGAATGTGAGATCATCCAGGTATATGAAAATACAATGCTTCAAATCTTTGAACGCTAGATCCATCACCCTTTGGAATGTAGCTCCTGCATTGATCAAACCAAAAGGCATTCGATGTATGCAAAAGTTCCCCAAGGTGTTGTGAAAGTGTTCTTGGTGCAATCCTCCTCTACCACCTTGATTTGGTTATACCCCGAGAATCCATCAAGAAATGAGATCATTTCAAATCCAATGACCATTTGCAAAATGTGATCCATGACCGGGAGGGGGTAATTATCTTTCAATGATGCCTAGTTCAAGTTACGAAAATCTACACATATCCTTATTTCGCCATTCTTCTTCCACACTGGCATAATGTTGGCCACCCATGTTCAATGATGGATGGGAAATATGATCCTTGCATTGATTATCTTGATCACTTCCTCCTTCACGGTATCCATAATTTTTGGATTGTATGGTATTTTTTTACCGAAATGGCTTGGCATCCGGCTTCAAGGGGATTGAGTGATGCATTTCCTTCGGTTGGAAGGATTTTAGCTCATCATAAGAGTAGGCCAAGACATCCGAATATTTCTTGAGTAATGAAATAAACCTTCTCTTCTCCTTGGGTGAACAACATTTTCCAATGTTGACCATTCTCGGGTTCTTTGGGGCACCAATTTTTTCCTTCTCAAAATTAGCTAGACATTGAGAAGATTGCTTCACTTTCTCTTGAATGAATCTATCATGCTTATCAAATAGGTCTTCCATAGAAACTAGGCCTATAGGAATCTTGTTCCCTTTCAATTTGATCAATCAATATTCATAAACTCTTTCAATTCCTTATTTCTCCTCTTTGGCTACTATTTCTCGGTGTGGATTCTCACTTCCTTCAAAGAAGAGATTATTGAAATTGTCTCTTTGTTCTAGGAATGCCAGGAGTTGATTATCATCATTGAAGACTTGCCAATGATTTGCATTATCTGGTACACTAGGCCTAAACACCATCTCAATGGTCACTTTGTCTTTTCCAAAAGAAGGATGAGGTGTTACTAGAGAAGCTGACACTATAAGGGAATCAACCTTTTCATTCTTTTCTCATGGGATAGACTTGATGGAAAATGCATCAAAAGATTCAATGCAATCCCATACTCTGTTTCTATAATGACAAAGTATTGGATTTTTACCTAGTATTATTGCCAAACTTGCTTTACTATCACCTCCGCATCACCTTGACATTTTAGATTCTTGATTCCCATATCTTCTACTACACCCATGCCCAAAAGGAGAGCTTCATACTCTGCCATGTTATTTGTATTATCAAATTGTAGCTTGTAGGAAAATGGGTACAATTCGCTAGAAGGAGAATATAACACCACACCTACTCTTGAACCTGCACTAGAATGACTACCATCAAATTCCATTGTCTAGATTTGATCTTCTTCCTCTTCCATAAGAAGCGGAAAATTATCATCTTTTTTTATGGTGAGGAATTAGTTGCCTAGCTCACTATTTTGAAATAGAATGTTTGCTCTTAGGTCATCATATTTTCGTACCGTGTACTTCATCTTCCTGACCGGTAGCAATTTCTTCATTTCTCCTTTTACTAGAATAGTTGTAGATGACCAATCCATTTTGATTTCTCCACCCAAATATCTGTATAAGCTTTAGGCTCAGTAGCATCCCAAAGGATGTTGGAATGTCTACCACCAGAATGGTGAGAAGCACCTTCTTCTCTGGAAAATCAGTTAGTGTTACATGTGCATCTTTGATTCTTCCCACCAATGGCACTTGTTTGGATTCCATTGAATAACATGAGCTATTTTCTCAGGTCAAGGTGAGGCGTAGAGAGTTTACAACTTTGAAGAGCATCACATTGTTTAAGGCTCCAGAATCTATAATGCAATCATTGAGTTGGAAACCTTTAATGATAAGTGACAGGTAAAAAGGCTCAACCTTGTTGGCTTTAGAGGCACTAAGGGCTAGCATGTTTTGAGAAGGTGGTGTGGATAGTGTGGGAAGTAGGCCTTTGGAATTAGCTTTTGATTCTAGAGGGCTACCTCCATGGACTACATCAATGAACCTATCAAGTTGAGTGGGGTGCATCTGTAAGTATTCTAGTTCTATGATCTAGACTTTGGTTTTGCTTGCATGTTCCACAAAGTCAAATGGGGTTATGGTGGGCAAGGTAGAGGTTCCAAGAATGAAAGAAGATTTACATGGTGAAGGTTTTTCTACTTTGGGGATTGGATTTTATTTTATAGGTGTAAAAACGGCTTGGAAGGAGATGGGGATGCAAATTTTGATTGAAACTTAGATGATTTTATAGGAATTACGTTTGAAGATGAATCACTTTTATAAATTTTAGGATTAGGAGGACTAGATGACTTAATTGGTATGGTAGTCTGATTCTTTCTAACAAGTGGGTATGGATTTTCTTTGGATGAATCCATTGAAGGTGGTAGCGCTGATCCCCTACTGATGATTTTATTTTGTGGAACTTCCGCAAGATAATATTCTTTCTTCTTCTTTTCTTTCACCGCAACCATTGAGGATGAGGCTCCTTTTTGGAAGTGTGCATGTGTGAATACTACACACAAGAAGCTTGGGACATATTCATCATCATCATCTTCATCTCCATTAATTTACTTAATTAGGCCATTGTGCATATCACCATCAACTTCCTCAACCTCAAGATAGTTATCATCATCACCCACATCATCTTCCTCAAGTTCTTCTATTTCTACTTCTTCCTTTGGCTCCTTGGTGTCACAAGTGGCATTGATTGGTGGTGCTTCAAGAGTGATCCGACGAGGAGGTGGGGTGATCCTTAGTCTCATTTTATAGGATTTGAATTCCTTGGAGTATTTCACATTGTGATCTGAGACAATTTTTTCTTCACAACAATCAAGTCATTGGCCATTTTATGGAATATTGGGTCTATTGTACACGAACTTGAACTCTGACCTTTTTCTTTCCATTCGGACCTTTTACTTTTCTAAACAAGATCAAATCATCTTGTGTCTCAATCGCAAAGACCTATGCTTCCTTCAAATCTCTAGGTTGGGCTCTTCTGAGGAAGAACCAACTTCAGTGGTAAGGCACTGATGAATAATCTCTTCAAGTTATTTTAAGGAGGCACAAAATCTTAAGAAATCCTCCTTATCATCTGGCTATATTTGGTAATGAAGTCTCTCATTGGTTTGGAAGTTTCTTTCTTCATTTGTATGAGCTGAACCAAAAGATCCTAACAATATTTTATGGATTTGAACCTATGTTCAAATGCAATTCTTCTATTTTCCCAACATGTGATAGATCTTGGAGGTAATCTGTTGTTGCAGACTCACAAAGACACCTGGATACGATCGGCTTCTAGGTTGATCATTCTAGCATCCAAGTGTGATTGCACAACATGGAAACCTCTCTCCAAGTGTGGGGACTTGTGGCCGAGAGAGGAATCTCTAGATTAGAGGTTGGTTCCTCAACTCCTCTGAATTAGATCTATATTTTGCACAACTATAGAGGTTTAGATCCTAATCCTACCCTAAATTGTAAGGAGACAGGGATATAAATGCAAAAATTGAAACTAACTAAAGATGGTGATGCACCAAAAGGAGTGGTGAATATTTTTGTCAAGCAAATAGACACAAACCAGAGATTGCAACATAAAACATACACGTGATAAGATATAATTTAGGATCTTAAATGAAGCAAATAATACAAATAGAGGTGAGACTCATTCACAAAGCTTGCATTATTATTTCCAATGTCAAAAGACTGCATTACAATCCTTAGAGAGGTAAAAACTTATATCTTTGAAGAGGTCGATTCTTGCCTACAATCACTTATTGAAGGTGAAAGAAGAAGTTGCTATGCCCAAAAAATGTTCCCCCTTTAGAAAATGAGCCAAATCTGGCTTTTACATTGCATGGGTCGAGCCCAGGAGACAGAAACGTACAAAAACGTGAGAGCCCATTCCTCTTTGACTACAGATGCATTAAAATGGCATGGGGGACCTTACAAACCCATACCCTATCATTTTGACCGAATTGCAGGAGAATGCGACCCATTCTGCGTTAAATTTGGTCGTTGAAATGTCACTTCTGGCCATGAACACGTGTCAGAGCTGTTTCTGAATTTTCTCTCTCCATACTACACCAAAATTCAAGATTAACCCTAGAATCATGTAGAGAATTTCATAAGCTTTCCGTTGATATAAAGAACGTGCAAATCTGAGCTCTGGATCAAAAGATATGGAGATCTGAAGATTTAGGGCACAAAACAGGTGAAAATGTGTTTTGAAATTTTTCCCGCGCTCTGCCACCTGGATGACACGTGTCAAGCACTGATTGGATGCGTAATTCTCTCTCCTCTGCTGTCCCATAGGTTTTCCTTGAAAATTTTGACTTTTGATGATTTTGGAACATTTTCACTTTTTCCCCGCGCCCCGCCACTGGGACACGTGGCATGCATTGATTGGAGGACAGGGGCGCGGGGTCTTCCTTTACTTTTAGCTTTTTGGCTGAAACTTGGCCAAATTTTCTAACTCCTCCCCAAGCTCCATGCTTCCTATTCCATTGGACACGTGTCCAATTCCTATTGGCTCGGGCCAACGCTTGAAACCTCGCCCTTTGAACTTTTGGACGTTTCCCCCTTGTGACACGTGTCGTGATTTGATTGGTCTCGGGCCACCGGATTTTCGCGTCCCTCGCGTCCTCACGGCCCGGCTGTCCCAAACTACTTGGGACAAATTCCTCCGATCCACCCGAAATGGGCTTCCTTGTCCCTTTTCTACCGATGACACGTGGCGTAATGTGATTGGCTCTCGGCTCCTTCGGCTATCCGCGTCTTCCGCGTCCCTCTGTCCCAGATGTCCCGAACTGAAGTTCTCTGCGCCGGCCGATCCGGGTGGTTCGCATCCTTCGCGTCCTCACGGCCCAAATGTCCCAGACTATTACGCTTAGCAGTTAGTCGATTTTCCTCTGACCTTCGGCCGGTTCACCTTTCCACATCCCATGCGTCCTCACGGCCCGGATGTCCCTTTGCTCTGCCAGAGCTTTGCTGCGGCCTTTTGGCGATTCGCACCCAGATGTCCCTCATGTCCCAATTGTTGCAAGGACTAGGACTTAGCCATTTTTCATGATTTTTCCTGGCCCAAGCTTGTTTTTTGCAAATTTTTCACCTTTTCTCAGAACTTGCTCTTTTCTTCTTGGACAGGGGAGTTAGAAAAAATCTGAGGGGACCCTAGAAACATGATTTTTGCCCCTGAATCAATCTATTTACACAGGACTTGAGAATTTAATGCATGTTATCAAAATTTACCCTTTGGGTGAATTTTGGATAACAATTTGGCGACTTAGTGGGGTTACTTGCTGCTTAGGTAGAAGATACCGAGTTGCTGAAAGCGAGTCCATTGGGCATGGAGTTATCAAATATTCGATTTAGAACCCTAAGACTCGAGAATGTGCAAGGAGGAAGATGGAATATCACCTAATGGGCAAGCAAGGACTAAAACATCTCCATGGACAGCAAGTGTGCCCAAAGCATTTAGGAAAACAAAACTAACCTCACAATGAAAACAATGTGCACAAGCACTTGGAGGAATGAAAATCTAATCTAATATTTACAAGGTAGTGAATTTCCCTCTAGAAGCAACGCTTGAGATAGATTCCATTCACTGGAATCTGCCATTCTTCACCATCCAATGAGGCTAATTGGAAAGCATTGCTGTTCTTGCACTTCGTGACCATTAATATGGGCCACTCCAAATGGCATCAAATTTTGAATGCCTTCCGGTTTTGCTCTATCCACATCCCATTTCAACACTAGATCTCGAACTTGAAAAGATCTATCCTTGGCCTTCTATCAAAGGTCTTCTTGATCAAAGCTTGATCCTTTTCCATTACTTGGGATGCACGATTTTGATCTCTTGCAGCTCCATCAACTCTGCATACCTCACCTCCATGGGCTCAAATTCTAACAACTCCAGCTGCTTCATGAGTTCCAATGTTGGCAACTCAAGTGACATGGGCAAGATTGCCTCTCTTCCATAGACAAGTTTGAATGGAGAGTTACTGTGGATCTTTTGGGAGTTATCCTATCAGCCCCATAAGGCTGATTTCGATTTGGTATGCCAAGACTTCGATTCTCATCAAGAGTCCTCTAATGATCCTCAACAAGTTCTTGTTTGTAGACTCGGCACGCCATTACCTTGAGGGTAATAGTTTGATGAAGTGCTTAGGTAAATACCGTTCTTGACAGCCCACTCGGTCACCTTAGATCCAATGAATGCCATGCATTATCGGAGATTATTGTGGCGGGTACACCAAATCTGGTTGTTATCCCCTCATAAAAGTCTAAGATCTTTAGACTCATTTGCCTCTTTGAGTGCTACTTCACATCGCTTGTCCATTTGGTGAAGTAGTCGTGGTATTGTCATGTCAAAATCCATTTGTGCCCTTGGCTTGAATTGGGATTAATGACTCTAATGAAGTCCAACCCCATTGCATGAATGGCTGGTCAAACTGAGATTGGATGTAATGGAAGGGCAGCAAGTCTCTCTTTTCCTATGAAGAATGCACAATTCTTACACCTCTTGATCCATGCATAGCAATCACTGAAGATTTTAGGCCAATAATAACCAGCCTTCATGATTTTTAGAGCTGTCACTCTTGGTGCAAAATGACCACCAGCTGGTCCACCATGAAACTCTTCTAACACCCTTTGAATCTGATTTGTGCTAATGCATCTCAGTAGCACTCCATTCACATCTTTCTTGAACAAAACTCCATCAATAATGGCATACGGGACAACCTGCAATCTGAAGTGTCTCCTTTGGGTCTTGTTCATCTCTGGAGGGCATAGGCCTATGCCTAGGAAGTGCATAATATCTTGGGTCCAGCAAGGAGTGGGGCAGCATTGTCTTCTTCTTGATTGCCACTTGGCTCATGGCTGTCCTGGACTATCAAAATAGCCTCTTCTTCATTGCATACTTCTTTTTGCTTCCCCAAAACCAGCTGCTCACACAATCCTTTCCCTCTTACCAGCTTGGTGATCTTGATCTCAATGTCATACTCCATGACACGGGTGATCCAACCTACCCTTTTCTCATTCAAATCCTTGTTGAGGAGGAAGTCCTTAACCCTATCATGTGAGACCATCAACTGGACCTTGTTGTTTGAGACTAAATGCTTGAATTTCTTCAAGCTTTTGATTACTGCAAGTACATGCTTCTCAATAAAAGAGTACCTCACCTCATAGTCATCTAGGCTCTGGCTGAAGAAGGCAATTGGTTGCTCATCATTATCCTTGTTTTGCTGTACCAAAATGGTAGAAATAGTGTCATTACCTCCAAATGCATAGAGGATGAAATCCTTGGAGAAGTCAGGTTGATGAGAGTTGGTGCTTGAGAGATGGCTTCTTTGATTGCTTAAAAAATCTCCTTGCCTTCTGCTGTCCACTTGAAAGCCATGCTCTTCTTTAACATTTTGGTGATGGGCTTGACAAGGGCTGCAAAATCTAGGACAAACCTCCGAACAAAGTTTATCCTTCCCAAGAAACTCTGAAGGGCTTTCTTGTGGCTTGGCAATGGTAGTGCTCTTATGGCTTCAACCCTCTCTGGATCAATTGCTAATCCTTCCTTGGAGACAATATGGCCAAGGAGCTTTCCTTCATGTGCAAGAAAGATGCACTTCTTAGGATTCAAAGACACTCCAAATCTCCTGCACCTTGTGAAGACTTGCCTCAGGTGAAAGAGATGGTCTGCTGCATTCTTTGAGAAGACAGTGATATCATCTAGGTATACCAGCACTATCTTGTTGATCAAGCCTTTGAATGCCATATCCATAGCTCATTTGGAATGTTGCTCCGGCATTCGACAGTCCAAATGGCATCTTCTTGTAAGCATATGTGCCCCATTTTGTAGTGAAGGCCGTCTTGAACTGATCTTCTTCCTTCACCATTATCGATTATAGCTTTGAATATCCATCTAGCAATGAAAACCTCTTACGAACCAGCTCTGACAACTGTAATATTTGTTCCATTGATGGAAGCGGATAATGATCTTTGAGTGATGCTCTATTTAGATCACGAAAAGTCCACACACAATCTTATTTCTCCATTTCTCTTTCTTCGGCACCAAGTTTGTAACCCAACTTGAGTGTTTGATGGGGAAGATGATACTGGCCTCAATAAGCTTGCTTAACTCTTTTCTCATGAGAGGTTCAATATGGGGATTCACTGGCCTTTGCTTTTGCTTGACAGGCTTGGATTCTGGATCCAGCTCAATAGTATGTTGTGCCAATTTTGGGTTGAAACCTCTTAGATCTTTGTAAGTCCAAGCAAAGACATCTGGGAACTCTTGACAAAGCTGAACAAAATCAGATTTCTCTTGTGGAGTACTTACTTTGCCAATTTGCAATGTCTTGCCTTCTTCCACTAAAATAGGCTCTGAATCTTCACCCTTTACTTGAATGTTCACTTTCTCCTTCTAGAACTGATCATTCGGGTTGAAGATTGACTCCAAGGTTATGAGGCCTTTTGGTAATTTGTTAGTTCTCAATTTACACCACTTGGTCACCATCTTTGCTGCTCAGCTTGTCTTGATTCTGGCGGAGAACTCAGCTTCTTCTTGCGAAAATTAACAATTTGCTTGATCATTCTCGAAGACTTGCCAACTTGTGTTGTTATTCGGAACAGCTGGTCTCACAACCACTTTGATATGAGGCTGATATTTTCACTTTTGATATTTTCTACAACATCAAATGCAGCCCCAATTGCTGCTGCTTTGTCCACTACTTCATTCCTTTTTCTTGGGATGGAATTGATGCTAAAAGCTTCAAAATCTTCAATAAGATCCCATACCCGATTCTTGTAGCATCTGAGTAGATCATTCTTGGCATGCTGCCCTTTGACTTGGTTTACGATCAGCTCACTATCACCAAATACTTGCAAATTCTTGATGCATTTCTTCTTTGCCCAGTGCAATCCATGAATTAAGGCTTCATACTCAGCTGTATTGTTTGAGCAAGAAAACTGAAAACGGAAGGCTGAGTAATACTTTATACCTTGTGGTGAAATGAGCATAGCTCCTCCTCCTGCACCTTGTCTACTCCTTGACCCATCAAAGAACAATTGCCATACTTCATTCTTGTCTTTATGATCTGGCTTGGTGATGCTGGGGAGAGGTTGATTCTCTTCATGTAAACAATAAACTCCTAGCTCAGATTCTTCTATTTCTTGATAAGGATCAAAAGCATGCACCTTGCTTTCCCATTCATCAAGAGTTAGATCCGGGATGCTTCCAACCTTGGTGTCAGCTTCATCAGTGCTTGGGTGATCTTCTTGGTCAAATGCTGAGCAATTGGCATTGATCTGACTTGGAGTGTAAGGCTCAATGTGGAAATTTGCAATAGGTTCGACACGATTGTAGCCTTAGTTCCATACCTCATTACGAAACAGGCATGTGTGACCAATCAGCGAGAAAGATAGCCTCGATCTTGGCTGAAGTCCTTGACAAACAAAGGGCAAAGAGTGGTGGGAGGTCTATGACCAGATACATCTTGTAAAACAACAACATTTGGACATGCATGCAGGTAAGACTCAAGTTTCTAATCACTCCAACTGTTGCTACTATTGCTGTCCCATCCAGCTGCACTACCCCTTTGGATGTTGTTTCATACTGGAGCCCTAGCTGATCAGCTATTTGTTTGGGCATGATAGAACTACTTGCTCCAGAATCAATCATGCAATTGTGCACTAGCTGATTTCCAATGATCAATGAAACATAGAAAGGAGGGGGCTTCAACATTTTACCTTGTTGTCCTCCATGATTTCCCTCAGGCTGGGCAGCATTTGTAAGCACTTTGTCTTGCATCTGAACTTGCTGATTCGAAGTTGGCCAGTCCTTCATGGCAGCTTGCAGTAGATCTCTTTGGCCTAGGATGGATAGGGATTCCCACATTGATATATTGACGTTTGTCTTCTTCATTTGATCAATGATACTGAATGGGTGATGAAGGATCTCTTTGTTGTCCCTTGGTTTGCACATTCACTCCTTGCATGTGGGCAGCAACAACTAGTATTTGAGTTGGCCTAGGAGTGTTCTTGGCTGCCCTTGTGCATTTGAAATTGGATTTTGCTTGCCAACCATTTGTGGAGCCATGGAAGGTTGTGGATTGGTTGGGGCTAATGGCTGTTCTTCACCCAAATTCCTCCTTTTTGACCTTGTGTTGGCTGCAACACCTTGAGAAACTACTTGATTCATGCCACAGAAATCTTCTGCTTGCCAGTTCACCAATGTGGTGTCATTTGGGGCTGATTGTTGTTGGAATGTTTCTTGTTGTTGGTTGTTTCCTTGACCCTCACCCTCCACACCGATGGTTGTCACCATTAGTGCTTGATTCAAAGCACCATTGAAGCACATGGATTGGTTATGAGGCTCATTGCATGGAAAACACTAGTCATACTCTGGCAATGTTGTTTTGTGTTGGCACCAATGCCTTAGGAGGCGATATGGCATTTGGATTATAGGGCTGAAATGGTCTATTGGCAGGAGGCCTTGTTTGATTCATATTTGCAACTGGATTAGGAGGCCTTTGTGGTTGGTATGGCTGCCTATTAGGTTGAGCTTGGGGTTGATAAGAAGGTCTAAAACCTTGGGCTTGTTGCCTTTTGAGAGTAACTAGCTCATTGCCTAGGTTTTGCAATTGCTTCATGACCTCTTGAAGCTCATTTGGGGCACTTGGAGATGAAGTGGAAGCTTCATTTGAACTCTGATTTCTAGGAGTGGGAGAAGGAGCCAAACTAGGTGCTTGATTGGTGTTTGGGCTCTCTAAACTTGGAAACAATGGCATGGGAGGTCTAGGGCAAGTTTGCCAGCTTGGATCAAACAATTTTCAGCCCTAATGGCAATGCTATAAGCCATAGGGATAGTTATGCCTCCCATGGACTGAATCAACATAGAAATATCAGAATTTAAAGCTTTGAGATAGTAAAGAAAAGCACCTTCTACTATTGGCCTGACTGCCATAGGAATCCTCTCCCAAGTCTTTTGAAATCTGAAGTTGAAATCGGTCAATTTGCTCATTGGAGCTCTCTTGATGGTTGTCAGCTGCTCCAAAGAGACAAGTTGTCTCCCTTCTCTCCAAATTGCTTGTGAAGTGCTATACACAGCTGATTCCAATTTGTGATAGAACCAGCTCCAAGGCTCCTAAACCATTGCAATGCTTTACCCTTGAATGAAGATGCCATAACTTGCAATGACCACTTTGCATTTCATTGATTTCATGGATTGCACAAAGGTTAGCAATATCTTTAACATGATCACACAGGAGTAGTCTGATTTTCTCCGGTGAAGTAGGGAATGTTCTTGAGGCTGCAATAGGAAATGGATGTTGTGCATTGAGAGCAAGTGGGATGCTTGCACCTGTGAAGTTGACGTAGGGATTGTTTTGAGCCATTCGATTGGTCTTAAAACCCTTGTTGGTGAATGAAAGGCCTACCGGTGGAGGAGTTGAGAGAGTTCTGTTTGGTGGAGATGGAGACCTTTGAATCCTTCTTCCTCTTTGCCTTCTTCTTGGAGATAATTGCAGGTATTCAAACAACACTTCTTCTTCTCCAACTCTTGACCTTGTGGTGATTCTTCTCATGAGTTTTAGGCCTGCACACTCACTGAAACCAGTTGATTCTTCCCCTTGGAGTCGCGGATATGCAAATAATAGCTCTTTTCAAGCAAGAAAATTACAGCAGATGCACATCAACTTTGCTGCAATAAAAATGAGACCTCTAGTGTCCCACCGGGCATGCCAAAACTGTTGTTGCGAGATCACAACACCCCTGGATGCGATCGGGCTTCTAGGTTGATCATTCTAGCATCCGGTGTGATTGCACAACATGGAAACCTCTCTCCAGTGTGGGACTTGTGGCGAGAGAGAATCTCAGTTAGAGGCTGGTTCCTCAAACTCCTCTTATTAGATCTAATTTTGCACAACTACGAGAGGTTTAGATCCTAATCCTACTCTAAATTGTAAGGAGACGAGGATAGAAATGCAAAAATTGAAACTAACTAAAGATGGTGATGCACCAAAAGGAGTGGTGAATATTTTTGTCAAGCAAATAGACACAAACCAGAGATTGCAACATAAAACATACACAGGTGATAAGATATAATTTAGGATCTGAAATGAAGCAAATAATACAAACAAGGAGTGAAACTCATTCACAAAGCTTGCATTATCATTTCCAATGTCAAAATCACTGCATTCTGATCCTCGAGAGAGGTAAAAAAAGCTGTTCTGACAGTCTTTGAAGAGGTCTGATTCTTGCCTAAACAATCACTTCTTTGGAGGTGAAAGAAGAAGTTCTTATGCCCAAAAAAATGTTCCCCCTTGTGAAAATGAGCCAAATCGGCTTTTACATTGCATGGGTCGAGCCGGGAGACAGAAACGTACAAAAACGTGAGAGCCCATTCCTCTTTGACTACAGATGCATTAAAATGGCATGGGGGACCTTACAAACCCATACCCTGTCATTTTGACCGAATTGCAGGAGAATGCGACCCATTCTGCATTAAATTTGGTCGCTGAAATGTCACTTCTGGCCATGAACACGCGTCAGAGCCGTTTCTGAATTTCTCTCTCTAGACTACACCAAAATTCAAGATTAACCCCGAGAATCATGTAGAGAATTTCATAAGCTTTCCGTTGATATAAAGAACGTGCAAATCCAAGCTCTGGATCAAAGATATGGAGATCTGAAGATTTAGGGCACAAAACAGGTGAAAATGTGTTTTGAAATTTTTTCCCGCACTCTGCCACCTGGATGACACGTGTCAAGCGCTGATTGGATGCATAATTCTCTCTCCTCTGCTCTCCTGCATGGGTTTCCTTGAAAATTTTGACTTTTGATGATTTTGGAACATTTTTCACTTTTTCCCGCGTCCCCATGCCACTTGGAGACATGTGGCATGCATTGATTGGAGGACGGGGCGCGGGGCTTCCTTTACTTTTAGCTTTTGGCCAAACTTGGTGAAATTTTCTAACTCCTCCCCGAGCTCTGCATGCTTCCCTGTTCCATTGGACACGTGTCCAATTCCTATTGGTTCGGGCCAACGCTTGAAACCTCGCCCTTTGAACTTTTGGACATTTCCCCCTTGTGACACGTGTCGTGATTTGATTGGTCTTGGTGCTGCATCGGCTTTTCGCGTCCCTCGCATCCTCACTTGCCCGGCTATTCCCAAACTGCTTGGGACAAATTCCTCTGATCTGCCCGAAATGGGCTTCCTTGTCCCTTTTTGCCGATGACACGTGGCGTAATGTGATTGGCTCTCGGGTCCTTCGGCTATCCGTGTCTTCCACGTCCCTCTGTCCCAGATGTCCCGAACTGAAGTTCTCTGCGCCGGCCGATCCGGGCGGTTCGTGTCCTTCGTGTCCTCGTGGCCCAGATGTCCCAGACTGTTACGCTTAGCAGTTAGTCGATTTTCCTCTGACCTTCGGCCGGTTCACCTTTCCGCGTCCCGCGCGTCCTCACGGCCCGATGTCCCTTTGCTCTGCAGACTGCCTAGCGGCCTTTCGGCCGATTCGCGCCCAGATGTCCCTCATGTCTCGAATTGCGAGGACTAGGACTTAGCCATTTTTCATGATTTTTCCTGGCCCAAGCTTGTTTTCTGCAACTTTTTCACCTTTTCTCAGAACTTGCTCTTTTCTTCTTGGACAGGGGAGTTAGAAAAAATCTGAGGGGACCCTAGAAACATGATTTTTTCCCCTGAATCAATCTATTTACCTGGGGCTTGAGAATTTAATGCATGTTATCAAAATTTACCCCTGGGGTGAATTTTGGATAACGATAACATGTAGAACCATTATGTAGCCATCTCTTAAAGTGATTATACAAAACTCCAGACTGATACATCCTTGTTCTCAACATCCAACACATCACAAGTAGTGATAAACACTGCTACATGTTCCTCGGGAAGTTGATAACCATCGCCTTTGAATTTTGGACAATTTTTATTGAGCCTTTTGGTAGCTCATGGAGTGGTTGAGAAAGGGAAAGTGGACTGGTGTTTCCACCCCATGGTACATTCGGCCTACATTATTCATGATCATGATCCCCCATTCCGTTCCTAGCTCTAGCTTCTAACCTTTCTAAGGCTCTTTGCTCTTGCTTCTGTTTCAACTTGAAGTCTTTCAATATCTTCAATTTGAGCTCTTATTTCTACTTCCACTCTTGTTTTTATTTCTCTAGCTTCTTCTTCAGTCTTTATGTCAGTGAAATATTCAAGGTTCTCATTGATGTTTAGAAACTAAATGTCCAATGGATTGACTACACTTGGAATCCCAGTGGAACCAACTATATGAAAAAAGGGAGACATCTAACTTTGAAGTAGCTCTCTCTTCAAAAATGGGATCGGTTTGTCCACCTTGTCTCTATTGTTGGGTGTATCTTCTATCCACCAACTTGGAAATTTATGCTCTTCTTTGCGGTGCTTGAATTTGTCTTTGTCTTTCTAATTCAACAATGTGTTCTTCTTCGAGGTCAAGTATTCTTGTGGCGATGAAGTAGTGGTTGACACTTTTCCTATTATGCCAAATAGCCTCTCGTAAATATGAAGCAATATCCTCTTGAATGTGGAAGATTAATTCAGGTATTTCAACAGGAGGATTTCCTAGAATAGCCATGGTTTGAAGACATAAGGCTTGGGTGATTATTCAAATTCTAGAATTTTTCTTTTTTTTTTTTTTTTGAATTTTTGATTTTACATTTTTTTGTATTTTCAAGGTTGTTTTTGGGTGCAGATGTTGCTAAATCTTCCCCATGGTGGGTGCCAAAAAATATTGGAGAGAAAATTTTTTGGGGACAAATTGGTGGATTTATTGCCAATGCTTTGGGAATCTAAGTCCCTCTACTTAACCGGTACAACCTGTAGTATATGCATACATGAGTAAAAGGTGGATTTTCCTAGTGGCCTTTTGGTTGGGGATCTAACAGGGCACTCCATTGACCTGCGAGAAAAATATTACAGATATCTATAAGGGAAGAATTTTCTAGGAGAGTGGGAAAGGGAGTGAGAATGTTAGACAAGGGAAACTAATGTTACAAGTAGAAAATCAAATACTTGCATACACTAGTTAGAAGTTACATCACATGCACTAAAATTAAGAAGAAACAAATATGCATAACAACAACAAGACCAAATAGCATTTAATGAGCACAAAGTATCACTAAAATCCTTAGTCAAAAAAGGCTAAAATTCCTTCTTCTTGTATTGATGCTCAAGAAGAAATTGTACATAGCATAAGAATGGAAGACATTTTAGAATAGGGAAAAATGGAAGAAATTTTTGCTATCTCTTTGTTCTCTTCACAAGGATATCTCTCTCATGAATTCACAAAAAACAGCTCATAAGTCTAAGAAGATCTAAGAAGACCCTCAAATGAGGAGCTTGCTATAATTTATAGAAGAGAAGGAAACTCTTCATCTTCCCAATGAATTTTCAAATACCATATTTTGACTTTAGACTGTTCATATTCCAATTAAATATTTAAGTCCCTTTTATAAAAATAAGGTGACTTAAATGTTACATTATGTTTCTAAAGTCACTTAAATATATATAAAAAAGTGCAAACCCCAATGAAAAATTATAACATTGAAGAGATAGAGAGTGTTGGGTGAGAAGAGAAGAGAGAAAAGAGGGGGAAGAAGAATAAGGAAGAAGGAAGAAGAATAATTATGCAAAAGAATGAACCACTACAATGGATTTGATCTCGCTCCCTGACTAGTCCCCATATCGTGCTTTGCTGAAAATATCTCGGTTCCTCCAAATTCCTTATTAAAATGAAGTCTTTGCAGGTTCCACTTTGTCAGCATGAGGAATACAAACACTACTCAGGGTCTTTGTCCATCCATCAGACACCTTTGTTGATGTCTTTGCATTTTCCAAACCATGATGGATGTTTCTCTGTGATAAGTGCAATGGCAACCCAAATCTCCGAGAGGAACTCGGTGTATCCTTAGTGAAGGACAAGGGATTTCCTGCCTCTTTCTTGACATGTTTCTCGAATGGATCGATCACTCATTAGTAGTTGTGTTTTCTCCCATTACAGTACTCCAAGTTTCTAAATTTGATGATTTATACTATCTTGTAACTTGTACACTTGTCCCTCTTTTTCCTCTAGTTCAGTGATGGCCCGATTGACTGCTTCAAATCTGATTTCCAAAGACCTCGCCCATACACGCAACAATTCTTTAGAAGGATTCCTAAAAATATTCCTGTTGATCAACTCCTCGACAATGAGTGTTGCTCATTTCATTCACTACTAGACCCAGAGGTTCCTAGTAATCCCTTTCTTTCTCTAAGTCTTCTTTAAGTTCCCAAGTCTTGTTTGTTGTCACACACATGTATGTGAAAATTTTGACTACCTCTTGGAGAAATGACTTCCCCTTTTCTAAAATTGAATTGATCCATTCATTATTAGCTCACCCCTGCATTGTGAACTCGTGCATCCTCTTGATAAACTCTGGATTGAAGTTGTTAATGGGTAAAATTTCTTCAATGGGAATTGTCGTGGCATTTGGATCAACTAGATGTTGCACATAGGATGAAAGAGTTTGCACTGTTCCTTTAATTCATCAATCTTCTTCTTATATTATTTATTCCTTTCCATTATACAAGTAGACAATTTTTGATACATAATCCAATCCCCTTCATGAGTAGTCGGTCCCAGTTGGATCATGCTCATCTCATAATTAGCCGGTGTCATCTCATCCACTTTCTTGATCACCTTCATCTAGGATATCTCAATGTATTGATTATCTATTTCACCACTTTGTAGAAATGTGAAGCAATATGTGTGAAATTTATTTTCTTTCCTTTAGCCAGTGAGGCAATTGTTGATAGGTCAAGGCGCGACTTGTTAAATATTGCAGGTGTAAGGGGAAATTGTTTCCTGCATCCAAGGGAACATCTCCTCGAACTTAGGTTTTGTGATAGGTGCATCAACCATTCCCTGATTTGGAAGAGGAGGCACATCTTGGATGGGGGATACATTGGTGTTAACAAGAGGTGAGGCCTCCTGTGGTGGTTTGAAGACTGGGTCTTGAACTACGTGCTCTCCCTCCGCTTGTGCTTTTGCCACTAGATCTTCTTCTTGCATTGTTGCAACCAAGATTTCTTCTACCCTAGATTTCTTTGGTGACCTTCCATGAGAAGAAGTCTCTAATTCTATGGATATTCATTTAGAAATTGCTCCAGAATGCCTTGAACTTGAGGAAACTTCCATGACTCTTGATGATGACTGATGAGAGGCTTGTTTTTGACCTATGGGCATACCTCATGATTGGATGATCATGGTTCTCTTCCTCTAAAACCAATCCCTCATTCTCCTGACCACCTTCTTAGTTTGCTCCTTTATATCTCCTAATTCACAAATGTACTAGTTGACTTGAGGCAATGGAGAAACCTTGACTACTGCATACTCAGGATCATACATTTCTATCCCATCATCCTGCAAAATATCTTCGTACCAAGAGAACTTGAATTTATTCATTTCATTGATTGTCAACCTCATATGATCCTTTTCCCGTACTTCAAATTCATCAACACAATTGGCCCAATAGTCCTTGATTTGTGGCTCATGGTGCAAGTATGGAACATGGAAAGAATCAAGATCATCTCGGATGTTAAAATTAGGCTTGGCAATGTAGGAATGTAAATTCAAATGAGTGAAGGAAACCTCTATATGAGATGCATCATTTGCATTATTACATGTGAATACCCCAAGAGAGATGGGAAATGAGATCAACTTATTCTTCTTGCTCCTAAGCTTGTTGTTTACTTGTATGATTTGCCTGTAGAGCTCAAATAGTATAATTTGGTCACTAAGGTAAATAGGAAACCTTAATGGATCTTGGTTAAAGCTAACAACTCGTAGGTAGGAGAAGGTTGATAATTGGATGAAGTAAGAGCCATTTTTTTATTAAGGATGCTTTGCTTGTGCAACATCCTAGCCTCCAAATCACCTTCCAAGGTTCAGACCATGTACATCGTGAATGCATTATTCACACGAACAAAGTGCATGTGGCTTTATCCACCACCAACTATGGAAGTTTCTCGAATGAAGGCACCTTGGCATCAATTTTTTACATGAGAGCCAATCCTTTTAACGATCTTGAGCTAGTGAGCAGATAGACCAAGTAAGAAGTCAAGTGGAACTTCTTTGTCATGGGCACCTAAAGTATTTGTATATGTAGATTATCACTGATTATCTGTCTCAAGTCAATTCTTTTCTTTCATTCAGTCAGTGCCAAAATGAAAAGGCCCATCCACTCCTGGAATTATCTCATGTTCACTTCTCCCATCACCATGCTTACAAGGGTGATTGCATCTGAATATCCCTCACAAAAATCACACCTCAAAAGGGTCTCGGGCATCCTTGAGGGCATTCTCCCTGTCTTCTACCATGATCCAAGTGTAACCCCTTGTACATATGCATCCATCATTTCCCAGTCATGAAAAGCCCTATCCTTTTAGATGACAACCATGCTAGGTGATGTCGGATTTGCAAAGAAAGTGAGATGATTCTCAGATTGATAACCGCCATTTCCGTTCCATTTTTGGCTCAAATTTATCGTGTTGTGGACTCATAGTGGTGTGAGCAATCCAAGACTAACTCAAGGATTTTTACCGACATTGGGTGTCCTGTAGTTGTGAACAATCCACTTGTGAATACCCTATCCTCAATCTTCCCTCTCTCTTTGGCTATCATGCAAGCCCTCAGATCATTGAGGTCCATATATGAGACATCATTTGTAACACCCTTGATAGTTGTTATTTTACTCCTTTACATTTCAAGTGTTGACATGTGATTTTCCTTATAAAGATATGTTCTTTTGAATTTTGGAGATCATGCTTGATATGGATAAATCATCTTCATTCTTAAGATCCTTTGACTAAATTGGGATGGCTTCCTTGAATCCATTTTTCATTTCTTGTGGGTGGGTTGCAATCTGGTTAAGAATTGTAAACTTATCTACTAATCTAACTCATCCTTGGATCAATTTCAGTGATCCAAGGAATGTTTTAAAATCTGCTATGTTGAATGAATGGTAAATCAACATTCCAAGAATTAATAGACATATGACTAAAATTTTTTGGTTACAAGTTATTTGATTGTTGTGCTTGGATCTTTTTAGTTCGAATGTGGTAGGACAATGTTGACACAAACTAACTATAGCCTATTCACAACATAGGAAAAGATCCAGGATCCTAAAAAGGACTATCCAACAAAATCCTAAGCTAGGTAAAAATATTTACTACCTAAACTATGCTACGTAATAGAATTCCTATTCTAACCTAAAGCTTCCTATTCTACTTTGATTGGTTGATTGGCATCCTAACCTAAGCTCGGTGCTAAAGGATTTGGAAAGGTTTCTAGGCTATTAAAACTTACCTAGAACCTAATACTATAAGGTTATATTATGATCTAACTTAATGCCTAAAACTATAGTGCTGTGAATTAATCTAACCTATGTGGAAACTACCTAAGGCTATGTGCTAAGACCTATTGTGGTAATTGTTGTTTGGGTTATAACCTAAGGTATATATTACAATCTACCTAAGGTCTAACCTAAGCAATATGATCTATCCTAAACTAATGGGTTTGAATGGGGAATTAGGTGGTCGCATACATTGTAGGTGATGGTTCCAAGGCATTAAATTTGTTGATAAGGTTTTAATTGCTTAGAGGTACTTGCCAGCTTTGGTAGGGGTTAGTGAACTTGGTGGAGGCTTAGGTGGAGACTCCACTAAAATGGAATTCCTTGTTAAAATTGATTTGGCAATCGCTAAACATGAAAGGTGGTGGCAAGGGAAGATAGGTGGGAAACTCAAAATTAATGGAATTAATTGTTTTGGTTTTCATGCTCAAACTGCCTTGGAAGGCATGCAAATGGGTTGGAATGTGGTTGTTTCACTTTGCATACTTCGTGATTTTTGCTCTGCATGTGTTCTAGTTTTTCAAACCAACAGATTGAACTACACTTGATGGCTATTTTTGAGGTTTTAAACCTATTTTCAGTTCGTGGAATATATAAGAGGCATTGTGGGAAGAGAACATGGTTATTTGATTTTTCGTGGAGAAGAGGAGAAGTTTTGAGCTCGGCTGGAGGTTCTTTTCAATTTCACAGAAGTGCTATTAGGCATGATAGGCTCTAAACTTTAAGATCTCTTTCTTTCTTATAAATGTCTCATTAAAAAAGTCTGCTCTTTTGAGATTCTTGGATTTCTTATTTTAATCTAGTTAATGGCTTGTTGGGTTTATTAAATATTGTTATATTGGTTTTTGAATCCTTGGTAAATGGTGTTCTGTTGGGAAACTTACCATATATAGTTCTTTTAAAAAAATAATGCATGCAAACATTTTTTTGTTCTCGACTTTTCATTTGGAACTGGAAATGGAAGTGGTCATTAAGATAACCATTATTTCTTTTATTATGGTTAAGTGTTTCATGGAAATTTGAATCCTTTTGGAACTTCAGATGCACTCGTTTGGCATGGGATAGAGCCTATATATGGGTTTGTTTTAGCTTGTGTTGAGCTCGTGTTTTGTTGAGCCTTTATTTTGAGCTTGTCCTTGAAATGGAACTTTATTTTGGATTTGTGTTTGTTGAGAACTGATTCTTATTGTTCTGAATCATGTTGGAATCTTGTGTATCTCGGACTATTGTCAAAGCCCGTATAAAGCTCAATGTTTATATTTTAGTTCCTTGTGATAATTTGAACAGTTACTATCAATTCATAAAGTACACGGTATTTGGATGTTATCACTCATTTGGGGGCTCGAACTTTGGGTGAAACTTGAGTCCCGTTGAGAGATAATATTGGACTCTGTACCTGTGTTTTATATTCTTTTGAGAAATTTGTAACTATTTTTAGATTAGTAACTACAAAGCACTCATATTTTGTTACTTGTGTGGACTTTGTACTCTGTGGGAACTCCTAGTTCCACTTGAGCTAGTAATTGGGCTTTGCGTTTGATATGAATCGTGTTGGAGTCACTATTGTGTTGAACCAGTGTTGGTATCTTGGGTAACTAGGAACTATTATTGAAGATGTATGTGGCTCTGTACTCGTGCCTTACTCTGTGGAAATTTGAGCTATTAACTGAAGTTCATAATTTCACCACACTCTTATCTTATTATTTGTTCGATTCTGAACTCTCTCTTTGGAAATTCATGTTTCGTTGTATAAGGGAAATAGGACTCCTTGTTTTGAATGTGGATTGTTTTTGGTTATATGTATCTCTTCTTGTCTCATACTAAGACACTTTGTGCACATCTGAGCTCATGATGAATTTTTGTAATTTGATACTGTACATGAAATTTAGTACTTAGTGCTTGGAAATAAGTGATAGAATCGATGTGTAGGTTCTGTTCTAGTATGATGAGTTTCCTTGTTATGGGTATAACTTAGGTGGGAAATTGTTGTTCCCCTGAACCCGTGAATATTTACGTGGGTAGTCTTGTACCTGTGTGAGAAGCTTATGATCGGTATCGTGCTTGGAATTTGTACCGTTGAGCTTTGAGCTGTTAGTATTTTCGACAAGTTTGATTTGGTTTTGGTATTTGATTGGGATTTAACTTCATAAGAGTTAAAAGCTAAGAACTCGTCTAATTGAACTACTTAGTCAAGGAAATCCGAAAGAGTAGATTAATTAGAGTTGTTTGAATATTCTTGGTATTTAAATGGAAACATTTTACAAGGATAATGGGATTTCAGTCATTAATATTTGTTGATGCTTCTGATCCTGCTTGGCTTTCTGAACGGTTATTTTTCTATTCCTTCTTGGATTTAAGTGGGCACCTTATGTCCTTATAAAAGAAAGGAATTTGGTTCCTTTAAAACAGATTGTGTTTTAAGACTACTAATTGTATTTCATTCTATGTATGGAACTAAAATTAGTATTCATTAAAGGTAAAGAAGTGTAAAGAATATGGCTGTGTGCTTTCTTATTAATATATATATATCATCGGTTGAACTTTCTGTTTTGACTCTCCTTGGATGAACTAGAGTAGAGAATAACACTGTATGAGTCTACCTTGATTTTTGAATGTTGATTCAGATCTTTAAAAGTTAACTTCTATATGAAGAAGGAGATTTATACTTGCAAGGAGAATGGTAGATTCTCTATTCCTTCTTGGATTAAAATGAGATTTCTGTTCTGATGAATATCCTAATTGTTAAATTTTAAGGTAGTTGTCTTTAGAAAGAAATAGTTAAATCATGTTTGGAACCTGTTATGTTTCTTGGATGTGTTGTGTTTAGGCATGAGTTGTAATGGTTCTTCTTCTTCCTTTGTTTAGGAGATAGATGAGTCATCTTAATATGAACCATGCTCTAAAATTTTCTTTAGCTTGAAGCAAAGATAAATGTTGATTTCTTTTATGACAGATTGGGAACAATGAGATGTTATAAAATGTTGTTTGTCTAAGGATAATTGATGGGATCAATTAGACTCTATTTGTAAGGCTGAAATGGTAGATTATATTCTATCCTTTTCTTGGAAGTGAAATCAATTGTTTAAAATGTACTTCTTTTTCGTTACTTTTGATATATTGATTATTTGTTGTAATAATTGTCTCATTAAAGTAGATTTGTTTTAATGGAACAATTATTGGAATGCACTTCTTTTTAAGGCTTAGTGCTTATCATGCTCAGTTCATTAAACTGACTGTTTAGAAATTTTTGTAGATGGACTTCGTAAGTGATAAAGAAGGCAAAACTTATGTGATGCATTGGCTGATTTAAGTCTAATTCTTGTGAAGAACTCGAATTCATTCTTGAGATTGTATTGGAAAAGAAAAGTAGTATTCTTTTATAATTAAGACGGTTGTTATGTAGTATACATAAATGCATAAGTCTTGTAAATGTAATGGTTATAAAGATAAATTGAAACTTGTGAGATTACCTGTATTGGTTATGTAAATTGTTTTGTATTTGTATGAAAGAGATGGGCTCTATCTTGTTGTTAATCTTCATATTATTTATATGTTAGATGGCTAAATTTTAATAAGATTAGATCAAGGGATTTATTTCAATCTCCTTGTGATGCAACTTGTAAAGTTGTAGAATATGATATTCGTTATTTAAACTATATAACATAGTAATACAAAGTAGGATGAACATACATTGAAAAACATGGTCATTGGTTCTAATAAACCCTAACGCCTTACATATAGTGAAAGAATCTTCATCTTTCATAAATGTTCATAAACCTCAAAGGTTTGGTATCATAAATTCAATTTATTAGACTTCATTTGTTATGAAGTCTACCTTATGTTGGATATATTTTGGGTGAACTTTACGAAAAAAGTTATTATACTTTTTACATAAGACTTATTATAACCTTGTGCGCTTATGCTTAATTGACATGATTAATTATGTATTCGAACATTAAAAGCAACAATAAATATAATAAAGTTCTTAATGGGCTAAATGAATCAATTTAGAAAAGAACTTAAGGAGTGTTGGATTGGGGTTAGGCAAGTTGCTTGAAATCTATTTTGAATAATCCAAATTAATTAATTATTAATACATTCCTTGGGGTATGTACATCTTGATGAGGATTTTCGGTAGGATGTTTGGCACACGCCAATCCTGTAGGGTCTGTACCTTCAAGAATATTAGGATCTTCTCGAGGATACAACGATGCAGTCGACATGTGGCAACACCCTTCGGAATTGATCATCGAGATCTACATAAATTGGACTTGATCTTTGTTTTTCTCTAGCTCAAGTTAGAAAAATGTTTTAAGATATGGGGCAGCCCTCAAAACTCGGGATACCTTGGCACATGGGGTTGACTTAGGTTGACCTAGTATGCCAACTTACCCTAAGTCTTAGTGAGCGTCCCCTTATCATAACACATGTTGTTAACACAAACTAGGGTTAAACCTCACGCAAGTGGACTGACGTGAGTCAAGAAAGAACATTCTAGATAGCAATAGTTGTGAGTATGCCATCAAGGAATAGTAATATGTACAAAGTATGTTAGAAATATTTGGCCAAAGTATCACAAGTTTGCTTAGTTGCGTTGTCTTATGTCACCTAGTCTAAGGTTTGTGATGCGGATGAATATTGGTAATAATTATTCGATAGGTTCCTTAGACGATCACTCAATATCTTAAACAACGAAGGAGAACCAAGTATACATAGTATACGAGATAAGTACTCAATACTTAATGATAAACATGAATAGATCGGTAATTTATTGAGTCATGAAATGAATAGATCGGTAGCACACGAGTAATTACATCTCGCATATGGTTATCTCATTTATATGAATGGTTGATAAAGAATGTGTGTTCTAAATTATGAAATTTAGAATAGAGAATATTATTTAATTTTTTTGTTCCTTGTTTCTAAAGTTTTAAAATGGGAATGTTACATCTTGGTATCGTGAGCTGAAAGTTGTAGCTCTTGGACCTATTGTGTCCACAATCCGATTAAATTTATATTTTCTTGTAACATAAAATGGTGAGAACAAGAGGAAATGTTGCAAATAACTCTCCACTCGAGGAAGGAGTGGTAACTACCCGTGAAACTTGATGAGATCCTTGCTACCTGTTGGACACAAGAGATTGTTTGGTGTGCTTGAACAAAAGTAATGGGAAATGAAGAGGAAGAAGAAGCTATAACAATAATCAGCCACCTCAAGGGGATAACACCATTGTGGTGTTGATAATAACAATGTTAACATACATGTTTAACCTGAGAACAAAAAGGCTAGACTATTAACAGAACTCACTAATGACATAAAAAGGATAAGTCCACCCAAGTTTGATGGCACCACATTAGGAGATGGAGCTGAGAATTGGCTCAATGAAATGGAGAATTAATTTACAAGAAGGAACTTCTCGAGGAAACCAAGGCTATATGGAGAGCATATTAGCTTTCCCATGAAGCATCTTCATGGTGGGACATCCGTAATGCTGAGTTAAATATTGATGAAACTAACATCACTTGGGATCAATTTAAAGGTTATTTTAGACAATGATGGCTGCCACAACTCTACTATGATTAGAAAATGACTAAATTTTAGAACTTAGCTCAAGGAAAGTTAACAGTAACTGATCATTGGAAATGGTTTACAGAACTCCTCAAGTATGTACCTCAATATCAAACTGATGAGAAGTTCAGGATACAAAAATTCATTATGGGATTGAATCCCATTATTGGGGAGAAGTTGATGTTCATAGCCCAACCACTATGGAAGGGGTTGTTGAAAAATCCATAAGGCAGGAACAAAAATTAAAGGCTATTTTTGCTCATAAAGAGGAAGTAAGGAAGAAAGTTCCAAACCCCTCTTCAGCTTCTCTTACACCTAAGAAGGGACCATGGAAGAAGTTTGGAAATAAAAGTAAGTTTTCATTGATAATAATAAGAAAACAACGATGAATAAGACTACTGGAAATGCACGGAACAATTTTGCCAAGAATAATAACAATGGACAGAAGTCCTATGGAGGTCAGAATAATAACTTTAAGATTGGAAATAACTCTGAGTCTAGAAAGGGACTTGTAGGAGGTTGTTATAATTATGGTAAGGATCATTACGCAAATCAATGTCCTTTGAAGAAGGATGATCGTAATCAAGCAGACAAAGATACATGTTGCGTAAAGAGGCGTGATGAAGCAACCTAAAAGCAAGCTACACCTATAGAAGTTCCTGGTAAGTTATTTGGCATACCTGTAACTATTATTTTTGATACAGGTGCTACTGAATGTTTTATTTCTAGTAAAATTACTTTGAAACTTAAAAGAAAAGATGGAAAAATGGATAAATCATGGACTATACATTATGGTAATAATGTTGTATATACATTAGTATGTGTCTTTTGGAGCAATCCTTGAATTACCTAACTTTTCCACAGAGGTTGAACTTTATGTTGCACCCTTAGGGTCTTATGATGTAATCATAGGTGTTAATTGGTTAGCGAGAACATAAGGCTAAAGTGGACTATTTTGAAAAATGCATTATTTGTTTAAACGATTTGCGAAAACAAAGATTCGGTGTGTGAAGCGTAAGATTTCTGTAAGAAAATTGTTAACCATGCAACTTAAAAAGGCCAAAAATAAAGAATATACTTATATGTAGTAAATTTTTAGAAACTACAGAGAGAAAATAGTGATTTCATGGATTGATATCCATTGTTACGAGACTTCAGTGATGTATTTCCGAAAGAATTGCCAGGTCTTCCACCCAAAAGGGAATTTGATTTCACGATTGAGATCAAGCCTGGAACCGAACCTATATCTAAAGCACCATATCGAATGACTACTATAGAATTAGTAGATCTTAAAGCTCAATTGCAAGAACTTTTGTCTAAGGGTTTGATTAGACCAAGTGTTTCACCTTGGGAGCACCAGTGATTTTTGTGAAAAAGAAAGATGGAACACTTAGATTGTGCATTGATTACAGAATGTTAAACAAAGAAACAATCAAGAATAGATATCCACTCCCTAGGATTGATGATTTATTTGATCAGATGCGTGGAGCATCGGTATACTCCAAGATAGATCTTTGATCTAGGTATCATCAATTGCAAATTAAGGATGAGGATATTCATAAAACAACTTTCAGAATAAGGTATGGACATTATGAGTTTACGGTTTTACCTTTTGGATTAACTAATGCACCTGTGACATTTATGAATTTAATGAATAATATCTTTCAAGAATACTTGGACAAATTTGTGCTCGTATTCTTAGATGACATTCTCATATATTCTAAAAGCATTGAAGAGCATCATGAGCACTTGAAGGTAGTTTTGGAAATTCTAAGAAAGAGACGGTTGTTTGGTAAACTATCCAAATGTTCTTTCTATGACACAGAAGTCCACTATTTGGGTCATGTAACAAGTAAAGATGGAATTGCTGTGGATCCTTCAAAATTGTAGCTATAACCAAATGGCCTACACCAAAGAATGTACATGAAGTTAGAAGCTTCATGGGACTTGTTAGCTACTATAGGAAATTTGTAAAAGACTTTTCTAAGATAGCTGCACCAATAAATTCCTTACAAAAGAAAGATAAAAAGTTTGTTTGGAGTGAGAAATGTGAAATTGCATTTAAAACCTTGAAGGAACAATTAACTTTAGCACCTATTCTTGCGCATGCAGACCCTAATGGAGATTTTATGGTGGTAACTGATGCATCCGGTGAAGGTCTAGGAGGTATTTTATTACAAAGTGGTCATGTTATTGCATACGAGAGTAGAAAACTTAAGTTACATGAGTTGAATTATGCTCCACATGATTTAGAGCTTGTTGCCATTGTTCATGCACTTCAAGTCCGGAGGCATTATCTCACGCTTGGTAAACCATTTGAGTTGGCCCATCATCTTAGGTTGAAGTATATTTTCACTTAGCCAAATCTAAATGCAAGACAATAAAGATGGTTAGAGTTTTTGTCTCAATATGATTTTGACATAAGTTATATTAAGGGTAAAGAAAATAGAGTGGCTGATGCTCTAAGTTGTAGGAAGCACATTTCTACTCTTATAACACTAAGAACTTAGTTTAAGGATGAAGTAAAAGGTGTTATGGAATATGATTCTTACTTTTAGAAAGTAAAAGGAGCACTTGTTGCAGATTTTAATGATTTGAGGTATAAGGGTTTTCAATTTGATAAGGAAGGAATCTTACGATTTGAAAACAAAGTTTATGTACCTTTGCTTAGTGGTTTGAGAAAAAAATTGTTAGTTGAATTTCATAATTCACCTTTCTCGAGACACCTTGGCATTACAAAGATGCTTGCTGATATAAAACAACAATATTTTTGGAAAGGAATGAAGAAGGATGTTATTGATTATGTAACACATTGTCTAGAGTGCCAACGTGTTAAGGTAGAACATATGCACCCAACCGGTTTATTGTATCCTCATAGCATACCGCATAGTATAAATGGCAAGTAATAAGCATGGATTTTGTACAAGGGTTACCTATGTTAAGAAATAAACATGATGTTATTTTGGTAGTTGTTGATAAACTAACAAAAGTAGCTCATTTTATTGCTTTGGAAATCTGAAGGATGATTCACCTATTTTGGCTAAAAGATTTGTACATGAAATTTTCAGATTACATGGGGTACCTGAATTAATCATATCTAATAGAGATCCTAGAATGACATCAAGATTTTGGCAAATGCTTAATGCAACTCTAGGAACTAAGTTAAATTTTAGTTTTGCATACCACACGTAAATGAGATGGATGCAGATCAAAGAGTAAATCAAGTTTTAGAAGATATGTTATGGATGTATTGTATGGATCAACAATATAAGTGGGAAGAATATCTTCCATTAGTTGAATTTGCTTACAACAATACATATCATGCTTCTCTTAAGATGGCACCTTTCGAGGCACTTTATGGAAGAAAATGTAGAACCCTTGTTAGTTGGGACAACATAGAGGATAGAGAGGTAATTGGACCTGAAATCCTTACGGAAATGGAACAAAAGTTAAGTTGATTCATGAATGCTTGAAAGAAGCAACAGATAGGAAAAAGAGTTACGCTGACTTGAAGAGGGTTGATAGGAAATTTGAACTTGGTGAGAAAGTATTTCTTTGGGTTAAACTGAAAAAGAGTTCTATAAATTTTGGCAAGGTTGCCAAGTTATCACCCCATTATGTGGGACCTTTGGAGATAGTTGAAGTAATCAACTTTGTAGCTTATCGTTTAGCCTTACCTCCTGCTTTGTCACGAATGCATGATGTTTTCCATATTTATTTTCTTAAGAAATATGTTTCAGATTTATCACACATGTTAAATTGGACTTCCTTGCAGGTCCAAGACCTAGGAATAATCGTGGTTAAACCCATTCGAGTCTTTGGAAACTCGCTTGATTGCATTTAAGAAATTGAGAAATAAGTCAATGTAAGGTCCAGTGGGACCAGTTTAATGAAGAGAGTGCAACTTGGGAAAATATAGAAGATATGAAAACTAATTTTCCATATTTATTTGATCAGAATTGATTCTGTTGATTGATAAAATTTATGATTTTATCTTTACATGACATTAAATATGCCAATTTTGGGCATGATATTTATTTGATTTGGATAAACAACTATTAATGTTGATTTCTTGAATTATAAGATTCTAATATATTTTGACTTATGGTAAAAGAAGTGAATGAAGTGATTGTCCTGATGTATATGGTTAAAAAAGGGGGTAATCATCGGGATGATGATTCTTTTAAGGAGGGGAGCATGTAACACCCTTGACAATTGTTATTTTCCTCCTTTACATTTCAAGTGTTGACATGTGATTTTCCTTATAAAGATATGTTCTTTTGAATTTTGGAGATCATGCTTGATATGGATAAATCATCTTCTGTTCTTAAGATCCTTTGACTGAATTGGGATGGCTTCCTTGAATCCATTTTTCATTTCTTGTGGGTGGGTTGCAATCTGGTTAAGAATTGTAAACTTATCTACTAATCTAACTCATCCTTGGATCAATTTCAGTGATCCAAGGAATGTTTTAAAATCTGTTCTGTTGAATGAATGGTAAATCGACATTCTAGGAATTAATAGACATATGACTGAACTTTGTTGGTTACAAGTTCTTTGATTGTTGTGCTTGGATCTTTTCAGTTCGAATGTGGCAGGAAAATGTTGACACAAACTAACTATAGCCTGTTCATGGCATAGGAAAAGATCCAGGATCCTAAAAAGGACTATCCAATGAAATCCTAAGCTAGGTAAAAATATTTACTACCTAAACTATGTTACGTAACAGAATTCCTATTCTAACCTAAAGCTTCCTATTCTACTTTGATTGGTAATTATATATCTTACATGGGATGGATATAGCCGACTTGTGGCTATCATAACTTCTTATCATGATGTATCTCTTTCATATATGATCTATTATCATTGGTTGGTCGGCCTTGTTGATGGCCATATCATAGGAATAGTATAAATAGGGGTTAAAGGTAGTGGATGATTATTATGTTGAGTATTTGAGTCTTATTATATGTTTTGGAGGTTGCCCCCTCGAAGTGGCCAAGCTATTATACTTTCATATTGAGAGAACTTATCTGCAATATTGTGTTATTTGGTGTTCTATTGCTGGTGATAATCATAATTAATCAAGTAATTTCATTACAAGTGGTATTAGAGCTTGATCTCGGCTAGGACGATGTCAAACCCTAATTCTGAAGGTTCAACTATATCTCAAGATTGGTAGTGAATTTTTCTACAATTTTTTTTGGTGTGGTGAAAATAAGTCAAGTAAGCTTCTCTCCAAATTTCAATCAATTTTGACTTGTTTTGAAAAATTTATTACGGTTCTATATTTATTCATAATTTGGCTCCCTAGGGCGTAATTTTGGAAAATTTTCAAATTTCTTATATTTTGAAACCCCTCAAAAAAATAGCTAGGGTTTCTTTTTATAAATTCCTATATTTGGCCAAAAAAATTACGAAACCCTAAACCCTAAAATTATGCCCTATTAAGTCTACCCCTAGGCCCAAACCCTTCGTCATGGCTGGTAGATCTACCCGAGGCCAAGGAAAAGGAAAAAAACTCCAGGAATGACCCCAAATAAGGAAGATATGGCTTTAGATTCTACTGGTTTGGGAGTATCTGAGGTGGTCATCCAACTTCAGGAAAGGGTAAACAATATGGTGAGTAAGGATGACCTTAATGTTGAGCTTCATCAACTGAAAGGTAGCCTTAGGAGTGAGATTCAAAAGGATTTTCATGCAATGCAGTAGGATTTGTTGCATATTATTTCAAATACAACTTCTAATGCTAGTCATATGGGTTCCACTAGAAATGGTCACACAGATCCAAATCACTCCAATCAGGGAGGATCCTTTAATCATTCAAGTGGATCTTCTCACCAATGGAGGGGCATGATTCCAAAAGTTGAAATGTGTAAATTTGATGGAAAGGATCCACTCAATTGGATTACCCAAATGGAAAATTTCTTTGATCTCCATCATATCCCAGGAGGACAAAAGGTAATTGTGGCATCCTTATACCTAGAACCTGATCAATTTGTTTGGTATCATTGGTTATGTGCTCAAAGGCAAAAGAATGGCCTAAATGTCACCTAGATAATGTTTTCACTGAAGAGCTTCAATTACACTATAGTTCTAGTGTTTTTGAGAATTACTTCAGCCAATTAGCAAAGTTATGCCAAACTAGTTCAGTTAAGGAGTATGTCCATCAATTCCAAACTTTGTCCTTGTGTGTGGAGGATATTACAGAAGAGTATTTGAATGACCTATTTCTTGGGGGTCTTAAGGACCACATTGAGCATGAGGTACACATGTTTAACCCACTCAAGGTTTTGATTCTATTATCATGGCACGTCGAGTAGAGGAAAAATTTCTTTCCAGTAGAAGGCAAGTCCTTTTCTAGCATAAAAGATCATAACACCTTGTCTCCTTCTTACCCTCGGCCAATTCGGTTGACACCTCAAAAAATTGAAGAAAAAAGAGCCAAAGGGTTATGCTTTAACTATGATAGCAAATATGGGCCAAATCATAAATGTTCTGAGAAAAAAATTGTTCTACATTGAAGGATCTGGTGATGAGGAAGAATATGAGGCAACATCAATAGAGGAAGTGGAAAAATTAGAGGAAGAATCTGAGATCCTCAACCCACTATTTCATGTCATGCTCTATCAGGTATTAGTACTCCACAAACCCTTCAAGTTGTGGGTTATATTAAGAAGCAGAAGGTAACAGTCTTGATTGATTCAGGGAGCACACATAATTTCATCAATCATAAGTTGGCAGCAAGACTAAATTGTTTCATCTACCCAACACCTAAATTTCAAGTAATGATTGTAGATGGTGGCACAGTCCAATGTTTAGGTAAATGCCATAAAGTCAAAATCATGATGGGTGATTACACATTGGAATCTATGATGTTTTCTATTCCCATGGGAGGAGCTGATATTGTCTTAGGTGTTCAGTGGCTCACTACTTTGGGCACCATAGAGATAAATTTCCAGGAATTGTTCATGCGCTTTCATTCTGAGGGTAAAAAATTTGAACTTCGAGGTCTACAAGCTAAAGATCCTCTAGTGGTAAGTTCTCACCAAATGCAGAAGATTCTTAAAAAGGGGTCTGAAGGTTTTGTAGCTCAATTATTCTCTATAGAAGTCCAACCGCAAATGAAGGTATTGCATCCTAATCTTCAAAAGGTTATTAATCAACATGTAGTTGTCTTCAAGGAACCAAGAGGATTGCCACCTAAAAGAGAGCATGATCATGTTATTCAGTTGATTCTAGGAAGCCAACCCCCAACATTAGGCCTTATAGATATCCATATGTGCAAAAGAGTGAGATCGAGAAGATGGTGGAGGAAATGTTGGAAATGGGTATTATTCGTCATAGTCAGAGTGCCTATTCTACTCCCATGGTGATGGTGCATCGCAAGGATGGAAGATGGCACATGTGTCTAGATTATAGAGAGCTTAACAAGTTCACTATCAAAGATAAGTTTCCTATTCCCATCATTGATGATTTATTAGATGAGTTGCATGGTGCCATTTATTTTACAAAACTAGATCTGCATTCTGGGTATCACCAAATTAGAGTCAAGAAAGAAGATATTCATAAGACAACCTTCAGAACTCATCAAGGCCATTATGAATTCCTAGTGATGCCATTTGGTCTTACCAATGCTCCCTCCACATTCCAAAGCTTGATGAATTCAGTATTTAGACCATTCCTAAGAAAGTTTGTCTTAGTATTTTTTGATGATATACTCATCTACAACAAATCATGGGAGAAACACTTACATCATGTCAATATTGTCTTAGAAGTCTTAGAGAAACATCAACTTTATGCCAAGCCTTCAAAGTGTTCTTTTGGGGTACAAGAAGTGGAATACTTGGGCCATATTGTTTCTCATGAAGGTGTTAAGGTGGACCCTCACAAGATCTAGGCCATGGTGGAATGGGAAACCCCAAGAACCCTCAAACAATTACAAGGTTTCTTAGGTCTCACAGGGTATTATCACAGATTTGTCAAAAACTATGGTAGTATAGCAGCACCACTCACAAAATTATTGAAGGAGGACTCCTTTCAGTGGAATGAGGAAGCATCTAGGGCATTTGAAAAATTGAAGGCAACTATGTGCACCACTCTAGTATTGTAACCCCAGATTTCTCCAAAACTTTCGTAGTTGAGTGTGATGCTTCAGGAAATGGAATCGAGTAGTACTAATGCAAGAAGGACACCCCATTACTTTTGAGAGCTGACAACTAAAAGGAAATAATTTGTTAAAGCCCACCTATGAAAAGGAAATGATGGCAATACTACATGCAGTCAAACAATGGAGACCATACTTGATGGGTAGACATTTTAAGGTAAAAAATGATCATGATAGTTTGAAATATTTCTTAGAGCAACGTCTATCTTCAAAAGAACAACAAAAATGGGTCACTAAGATGTTGGGATATGACTTTGAGATTGTTTATAAGAAAGGAAAGGAAAATTTGGTCGTTGATGCTCTATCTAGGAGGGATGAGTCCGCATAAAAGCATTGTTATGTGCCATATCTATACTAAATGCAGATTGGGTAGATCAAGCACGTGAAGAATGGAAGAAAGATGCAACCACACATACTCTCATTCAAAATCTCCAGGTAGATCCATCCATATCAGATCAATTTATATGGAAGGGGGATACATTGTGGTACAAAGATCGGTTATATCTATGTAAGAACTCTACACTTAAACACCATGTTCTTTCAGAGCTACATTCTTCTCCAATAGGTGGCCATGTTGGGTCTGAAAACATATCATAGAGTTAAGAAGGATTTATTTTGGGAGGGGTTGAAAGGAGATGTTCAAAAATTTGTGGCAGAATGTTTGGTTTGCAAAAAAATAAGGGCGAGACCATTAAGACACTGGTCTTCTCCAACCTCTGTCTATTCCTAGTGAGAGATGGGAAGAGGTATCAATGGATTTCATCACGGGATTACCTAAATCAGAAGGGAAAAGTGTCATCATGGTCATGGTAGACAGACTTACCAAATATGCTCATTTTTGTGCCATGGCTCATCCTTTCACAGCTAGTACAATTGCCATCTCTTTTATGGATACAATTCAAAAGCTCCATGGCACGCCAAAAATTATAGTAAGTGATCGTGATCCAATATTTACAAGTAACTTTTGGACTGATTTGTTCTCTTGTCTAGGTACCCAACTAGCCCAGAGTTCCTCTTATCATCCCCAAACAGATGGGAAAACTGAGGTGGTAAATAAATGTTTAGAGGGATATCTTTGATGTTTTACTTTAGATAAACAAGAACGTTGGGTGTAATGGTTGCCACTTGGCAAAATGGTGGTACAATACTTCATTTCATACCTCCTCCAAAATGTCTCCATTTCGGCACTTTATGGGTACCATCCTCCATCACTCATATCTAGCTTGAAGGTCAAACCAAAGGTGAGAGTAGTTGAAGATCACATTCAGCATCAACATGAGGTACTCTCTAGTCTTAGAGAAAATTTGGCACGGGCACAAAACCATATGAAGCAACAGGCTGATCAACATAGAAGTGAGTGACACTTTGAAGAGGGAGACTTTTTTTTTGTAAGGTTACATACCATATAAGTAGTTATCCTTAAAACAACAACAAAAGGATAATAAGCTTGCTCCTAAATACTATGGTCCTTACCGAGTTTTGCAGAAAATTGGTAGTGTGGCATATAAGCTAGAGCTCCCTCCAGGAAGTAGAATACATCCAGTCTTCCATGTTTCTTTCTTAAAGAAAGTTATTGGGCAACACATTTCCACCCAATCAGTGCTTCCAAAATGGACGAGGAAGGAAGGATCATATTGGAACCTAAAGGCATTCTTCAGACATGCACCAAAATATTGAGGACTAGAGTCATTACCGAGTACCTGATCAAGTGGAAGAATATGAATATTGAGGATGCATCATGGGAAGATGAAGCATTCATGCAACAACATCCAGGGCTTCCCAACATTGGGGACAATGTTTCTTTGAAGGGGAGGGGCATGTTACACCCTTAATTATATATCTTACATGGGATGGATATAGCTGACTTGTGGCTATCATAACTTCTTATCATGATGTATCTCTTTCATATATGATCTATTATCATTGGTTGGTCGGCCTTGTTGATGGCCATATCATAGGAATAGTATAAATAGGGGTTAAAGGTAGTGGATGATTATTATGTTGAGTATTTGAGTCTTATTATATGTTTTGGAGGTTGCCCCCTCGAAGTGGCCAAGCTATTCTACTTTCATATTGAGAGAACTTATAAACGCTTTGGAAGGCATGCAAACAAGTTGGAATGTGGTTGTTTCACTTTGCATACTTCGCGATTTTCGCTCTGCGTGTGTTTTGGTTTTTCGAACTAGCAGATTGAACTACACTTGATGGCTATTTTTGAGGTTTTAAACCTATTTTCAGTTTGTGGAATATATAAGAGGCATTGTGGGAAGAGAACATGGTTATTTGATTTTTCATGGAGAAGAGGAGAAGTTTTGAGCTCGGCTGGAGGTTCTTTTTGATTTCATAGAAGTGCTATCAGGCATGATAGGCTCTAAACTTTAAGATCTCTTGCTTTCTTATAAATGTCTCATTAAAACAAGTCTACTCTTTTGAGATTCTTGGATTTCTTATTTTAATCTGGTTAATGGCTTGTTGGGTTTATTAAATCTTATTAAATCTTGTTATATTGGTTTTGAATCCTTGGTAAATGGTGTTACGTGGGAAACTTACCATAGATATAGTTCTTTTTAAGAGATAGTTCTCGACTTTTTGTTTGGAACTAGAAAAGGAAGTGGTCTGTTAAGATAACCATCATTTCTTTTATCATGGTTAAGTGTTTTGGGGAAATTTTAATCTGTTGGAGCTTAAGATACACTCGTTTGGCATGGACTAGAGCTCAGTATACGGGGTTGTTTTTAGCTTGTTTTGAGCTCGTGTTTTGTTGAACCTTTATTTTGATCTCGTCCTTGAAATGGAACTTTATTTTGGATTTGTGTTTGTTGAGAACTGATTCTTATTGTTCTAAATTGTGTTGGAATCTTGTGTATCTCTGGACTGTTGTCAAAGCCCATATAAAGCTCGGTGTTTATATTTTAGTTCCTTGTGATAATTCAAACAGTTACTGTCAGTTCATATAGTACACGGTATTTGGATGTTATTACTCATTTGGGGCTCGAACTTTGGGTGAAACTTGAGTCCCGTTGAGAGATAATATTATACTTTGTACCTATGTTTTATATTCTTTTGAGAAATTTGTAACTATTTTGTAGATTAGTAACTACAAAGCACTTGTATTTTGTTACTTGTGTGGACTCTGTACTATGTGGGAACTCCTAGTTCCGCTTGAGCTAGTAATTGGGCTTTGCATTTGATATGAATTGTGTTGGAGTCACTATTGTGCTAAACCAGTGTTGGTATCTTGGGTAACTAGGAACTGTTATTGAAGATGTACATGGCTCTGTACTCGTGCCTTACTCTATGGAAATTTGAGCTGTTAACTAAAGTTCATAATTTCACCACACTCTTATCTTATTATTTGTTTGATTCTGAACTCTCTCTTTGGAAATTCATGTTTCATTATATAAGGGAAATAGGACTCCTTGTTTTGAATGTGGACTATTTTTGGTTATATGTATCTCTTCTTGTCTCAAGACACTGTGCACACCTGAGCTCATGATGAATTTTTGTAATTCGATACTATACATTAGTGCTTGGATATAAGTGACATAATTGATGTGTAGGTTCTGTTCTAGTATGATGAATTTTCTTGTTATGGGTATAACTTAGGTGGGAAATTGTTGTTCCCCTGAACCCGTGAATATTTACGTGGGTAGTCTTGTACCTATGTGAGAAGCTTATGATTAGTATCGTGCTTGGAATTTGTACCGTTGAGCTCTGAGTTGTTAATATTTTTGACAAGTTTGATTTGGTTTTGGTATTTGATTGTGATTTAACTTCGTAAGAGTTAAAAGCTAAGAAATCATCTAACTGAACTACTTAGTCAAGGAAATATGAAAGAGTAGATTAATTAGAGCTATTTGAATATTCTTGGTATTTAAATGGAAACATTTTACAAGGATAATGGGATTTCAGTAGTTAATATTTGTTGATGCTTCTGATCCTGCTTGGCTTTCTGAATGGTTATTTTTCTATTCCTTCTTGGATTTAAGTGGGCACCTTATGTCCTTATAAAGAAAGGAATTTGGTTCCTTTAAAATAGATTGTGTTTTAAGACTGCTAATTGTATTTCATTCTGTGTATGGAACTGAAATCAGTATTCATTAAAAGTAAAGAAGTGTAAAGAATATGGTTGTGTGCTTTCTTATTAATATATATATATCATCGGTTGAACTTTCTATTTTGACTCTCGTTGGATGAACTAGAGTAGAGAATAACACCTGTATGAGTCTACCTTTATTTTTGAACGTTGATTCAGATCTTTAAAAGTTAACTTCTATATGAAGAAGGAGATTTATACTTGCAAGGAGAATGGTTGATTCTCTATTCCTTCTTGGATTAAAATGAGATTTCTGTTCTGATGAATATCCTAATTGTTAAATTTTAATGTAGTTATCTTTTGAAAGAAACCGTTAAATCATGTTTGGAACCTGTTATGTTTCTTGGATGTGTTGTGTTTAGGCATGAGTTGTAATGGTTCTTCTTCTTCTTTTTTTTAGGAGATAGATGAGTCATCTTAATATGAACCATGCTCTAAACTTTTCTTTAGCTTGAAGAAAAGATAAATGTTGATTTCTTTTATGACAGATTGGGAACAATGAGATGTTATAATATGTTGTTTGTCTAAGGATAATTGATGGGATCAATTAGACTCTATTTGTAAGGTTGAAATGGTAGATTATATTATGTCCTTTTCTTGGAAGTGAAATCAATTGTTTAAAATGTACTTCTTTTTCATTACTTTTGATATATTGATTATTTGTTGTAATAATTGTCTCATTAAAGAAGAGTTGTTTTAATGGAACAATTATTGGAATGCACTTATTTTTAAGGCTTAGTGCTTATCATGCTCAGTTCATTGAACTGACCCATGCTAGCAATTTTTTGCAAATGGACTTCATAAGTGATAAAGAAGGCAAAACTTATGTGATGCATTGGCTGATTTAAGTCTAATTCTTGTGAAGAACTTTGATTCGTTCTTGAGATTGTATTGGAAAAGAAAAGTAGTATTCTTTTATAATTAAGACGGTTGTTATGCAGTATACCTAAATGCATAAGTCTTGTAAATGTAATGGTTATAAAGATAAATTGAAAGTTGTGAGATTACTTGTATTGGTTGTGTAAATTGTTTTGTATTTGTATGAAAGAGATGGGCTCTATCTTGTTGTTAATCTTCATATTATTTATATGTTAGATGGCTAAATTTTAATAAGATTAGATCAAGGGATTTAGTTCAATCTCCCTACTTGTGATGCAACTTGTAAATTTGTAGAATATGATATTTGTTATTTAAACTATATAACATAGTAATACAAAGTAGGATGAACATACATTGAAAAATGTGGTCATTGGGTAGAATAAACCCTAACGCCTTACATATAGTGAAAGACTCTTCATCTTTCATAAATGTTCATAAACCTCAAAGGTTTGGCATCATAACTTCAATTTATCAGACTTCATTGAAGTCTACCTTATGTTGGATATATTCTGGCGCTAAACTTTATAAAAAAAGTTATTGTACTTTTACATAAGACATATTATAACCCTGTGCAGTTACGCTTAATTGACAGATTAATTATGCATTCGAACATTAAAAGTGGTAATAAATATAACAAAGTTCTTAATGGGCTAAATGAATCAATTTAGAAAAGAACTTAAGGAGTGTTGGATTAGGGTTAGGCAAGTTGCTGAAATCTATTTTGAATAATCCAAATTAATTAATTATTAATACATTCCATGGGGTATGTACATCTCGATGAGGCTTTTCAGTAGGATGCTGGCACACGCCAACTGCAGGGCTGTACCTTCAAGATTATTAGGATCTTCTCGAGGATACAGCGATGCAGTCAACATGTGGCAACACCCTTCGGAATTGATCATCCAGATCTACATAAATTGGACTTGATCTTATTTTTTCTCTAGCTCAAGTTAGAAAAATGTTTTAAGATATGGGGCAGCCCTCAAAAACTCAGGATACCTTGGCACACGGGGTTGACTTAGGTTGACCTAGTATGCCAGCTTACCCTAAGTCTTAGTGAGCGTCCCCTTATCATAACACATGTTGTTAAAACAAACTAGGGTTAAACCTCGAGCAAGTGGACTGACATGAGTTAGTAAAGAAAATTATATAGATAGCAATAGAGTGGGGTGAAGGGCGTGATTCTGATTGGATTGACGAGTATGTCGTTAAGGAATAGTAATACATACATTATGTTAGAAATATTTGGCCAAATTATCGCAAGTTCTGGTTGCATTGTCCTATGTCACCTTGTCTAAGGTTCGTGATGCAAATGAATATTGGTAATAATTATTCAGATAGGTTCCTTAGACAGATCACTCAATACCCTAAATAGGGAAGGAGAACCAAGTATACATAGTATATAGATAAGTATTCAATACTTAATGATAAACATGAATAGATCGGTAGTTTACCGAGTCATGAAATGAATAGATCGGTAGCACACCAAGTCATTACAGCTGCATATGGTTATCTATTATATGAATGGTTGATAAAGAATGTGTGTTCTAAATTATGAAATTTAGAACAGAGAACATTATTTTAATTTTTTTTTCCTTGTTTCTAAAGTCTTAAAATGGGAATGTTACATCATTTTCTTCTATCTCATACTCGAAGTAAAAGACTATGATGGATTATGTCTTGTCCATTTTTACTTCATGGTTTCTTCGAAAAAGCAACTTACTATTTTTAGTAAGTATTAAAAATCAGCTCCTTTAAACCTCAATTGGATGTGGAAACTCAAATCCCCCTTTCTCCCTATGTTTCTCTCACCTTCTAGATTAATTTTTTATTTTTAGCAGGTGCTCGTGAGACCACTTAATATTTTTAGTGTCAATTTTAGACTAAGATGACATTTCAATGAATTTTCAACTACAATACCTCTTCTGTGTTCACCATCTCCTTCGTAGGTTTTTCAGTTGATGAATTTCCTATAATAATAGTCCATTATGTAGAAGATATGATATTTTTATAAAGTGAGCTTATGGTGGTCATATTTCTATGGAAGGAAGTTTTCCGATATGGGTTTTTTCCCAATATCACCCCTTTGAAATCTTGGACTTACTTGATCAGTGGTTTGGGAGATTTTAAAGTTTCAAAATTTTGACCTAGTGACACCTCTCTAAAACGACAACCATTAACAGACCTTGAAATTTGTAGGTTTAGTTTTCTTCTCCATTCATGACAAAAATTATATTTTTGTTGTGGATTTTTGCTTTTGGTTTCACTGACAAATTTCTCTTCAAACCGATTTCTAGTTTGACGATATCAAATTTTTGTCTTCATAGAGACAGATGGGTGATTTTTGCTACATAAAGAGAATTTGAAGGTGAGGTTTTAATGGATTTTGAGAGTGAAGAACATAGCAGAAAACAATTCTTCGCTTCGCATCGGTTAGTAAGATACGTTCAAATCTTCATCTCATGACAATGAAGTCTTCTGAAGAATTTTTTCATTCTTCCTTTTGTTCTTCAATATTTCAAGTCTTTTGATCAACCTTATCTCTAAAAATTGTGTGTTCTCATGGATTTTATAGTTTTTTTAGTGGTGGAGCTGGTTTGGAGCAAGAATGGCGAACAATGCAGTAAGAGCATAAGAATGGCAAGGATGAAGTCAGGTGGAAAGTAAGAAGTGGGAAAGTTAGCTTTAAAACAAAAAATTGAAATGCTTTAAAAATGCATGCCAGGGTGTCATGAAATTTTATTTCCTTGATGCCCCTTAAGCATCAAGGGATGAAAGGGACATAAATTTTCACAGACGCGCCGCGATGACACTTGGCGAAAATCTGACGGTCTAGCATTTTGGCCAAAAATCTTGTTGGAAGCACCCAAGGGTTGGAAAATGGTTGTATGAGGAACCAAGAGGCATTCCTTGGGATGGGTGCATTTTTATGTCCCTTATGTCTATCAAGCATTAAGGGACATGAGGGTCATCAATTTGTATGGCATGCCTCGCGACAACATTTGGGTGAAAATTTGACAAATATCCATTTGGCTCCACTAGCTCCTAGGGGATGAGAAATTACACTGGAGGGGGTCACATGGATGACCTGAAGAATTATTGGGGCTGGGAAAATTTTATGTCCCTCATTTCCCTTAAAAAGGGAAATGAGGGTCATCAATTTACATGATGCACCATAAGTCGCCACTTGTCACGATTTGGACGATTGAGGGAATGAGTTCCGACAAGCACCTGGGGAGCTAAATTGGAAATTTGAGAGGTTCCATGTGTGACTAGAGGGATTATTGGGATTGGGAACATTTTTATGTACCTCATTTCCCTTAGCTTGAGGGATGAAAGGGAGTTGAAATTCTGCTAGGCTCATGGAGCCGATACATGTCCTCATCCAAATTTGTCTAACTGCGAGAACTCACTTCGAGGGTAACTTGAAATGGAGATATCTTGAGCTCTTGATGGACTTTTTTGGTGAAATTGTATATGAAATTGAATAAAAATGGATTTTTGAATCCAATGGTAGGAGTCTCAAATCTTGAGGCCTCCATTTAATCCTTAAAAAGCATATTTTTGATCTAGTCCTTTACGTGTGCTTGTAAAAAACCATTTATGAACCTATTACACCAAAATGTTGCGAAACATATTATTTCACCATCTTGTATTGCTCTAAATTAACTTTCCAAATATGTTTTATTTGGCTCCTAAATATGTCCAGAGCTCCCGAACCACCTCTCGAAGTTCAACAACTCTTTTTGGCCTTGTTGGTCCGCTTAGGCTCCGTGAACCCTGTTTTTGATCAAACTGCCCCAACTTCTTTAAATCCTTCCTAAATCTTCCAAAATAACTTCCTTGATGTTTCTAGACCTTCATACCATCTCTATATTGGATTTGGATCCTTCATTCCACCCCAGTGGGGTACATCGGTCGTGGGAAGGTCAGTGGTAGCCTTCCCAACACTACCCAGAAATAGGAGTTTTCAAGAACTCCTAAAATCACCTAGGGAAGTTGAATTGACTTTCTTAAATCACCTAGGGGACTAAGTTAACATCATCTAGGAGGTCATGGACTGATCGGGTAGACTACAGTGCCTTGGAGAGAAAAACTTGGAATTTTCAACATAGGGAAATTGTTTTCATGCTAGAAAATTGTCAATTTCCCCATCAGCACATTTACATGACAACAAACTGGTTCTTTATGTGACCCGCTCATCTTCCGAATGCTAATTGTTATCTTTCTCTCTCTCCTCCACCAAGAAATCACTAATCACCACTTGTCATGGTGACATGAGGGAATATTTTTTCCCCACCTATCCAATCCCTTTGGGATAGTGGGGATGAAAAATTCTCCCCATTCCAAGTTGCTTAAAAAACCTATATTTCACTAAGTCTTTTACATTATCACTTCTTCTTTCTCTCTTGTCGTGAATGGAAAGTGCTTTGTTAAGAAGATATAAAATTCATGATAACTCATTCTCACTCCATTTTTCCTCCATAACTCCACAAACATTATTATAAAACACCTAATAATCATGTAATTTATCTAGACACCATGCCAATTTTTTCCCATATTGACACCATACTTGAAAAACTAGAAAAATTCATATTTCTCAATATGGTGAATGAAACGAGTGAGATTTCCATAGTCATCCTTCATTCCATGTGCCTTCAAGAAGTAAGTGAATTGTTTTTGAAGTGACCCACTTTTTAGTGGTATAAAACCCTAGATTTATACCGTAGCTTATGTCTTTTTAATTTCCAACCATTCTCGCCGATGGTTTGAGCCAAAATTTTGAGCACGAGTCAGTGGAAGCAAGCCTATTCCAGTGAAACTATTTTTTGTTCCAATATGAGGTGGTAAAGTGCAATTAATAAAAATACTAATTATATCATTCATTCACATGCTATAAATAAAATTTTTCCTAAAAATCAAATCCTCTCATAATAGTGCACTCGAGAAAACAACAGAGATGAAAATTAGGTAGTTCTAAACAAACAAGAAAAATCACAAAAAGAAAAAAGTAAAAAAATAAATTTCTAAAAATAGAAAGTGTCCAAAAACATCAAGAAACATCTGAGAAAGTGTTCTTAGCATGTTATGGGTTCCAAAAACTAAGCCCCGACAAAAAATTAGTATTTCTCAAATAACATGTACTCCCGAACCCTAATAGCTAAAAATAGAAAGTTCCGCTTTTGAAGACAAAATTTGTCGTCATCTCCCTTTTGATCATATTTTTTATTTTAATAAGTATCAAGTTCAAATTTTCTAGTCTCAAGCTCGTTTCGGATATGTCATTATAATACTTTGGTGTGGGTGACAATGATAGTACCCATATGGATCTCAAACATCTCAAGAACAAGATGATAGGTCGATCGAGGTAGCTGTGGAAGAGAAAGTCTACACAAGCAAGTTGTATGTAACAGATTTCATCATGTATCTGTTCAAAGCATGTAGTTAGTGTTAGCATGTTCCCACCATTATGATCCAAATACTTGAATCATAAGACGTGATGATATCTTGATCCCGATGGCACTCACACTCAAAGTAATTTTTGAATATATGCAAATTATAGTATGGAAAATCATGGTCATCATCACAAAATATTTTGCATCAGGTGAGTGGTCTAATACCGAGTCATATATCTAAGTCCTTACACTATGTTTGTGTTTCAAACAGGTAAAAGCCATCCTATATTCCAAAATCTCTCTCAAAGTGAATTTCACTCTCGGATGTGATCATCCTCCTAAGGTGACTAATGGGAGAAGAAACCACAAAATATTTCCATGATTGGATGACATTGTTCATCCTCACCATCATCAAGGGTAAATAGATGATATATTAGGGGAAAATAATGAGTGATAACTTCCATCACCAATTGCTTCAAGTATTGGCTATTAAAAGTTTCTTAATGAATTCATACTTGGTCTACACCTTGCAAGCACGAGACCATTTAGAGGTTGGACACTCGTAAAAAATTTCTCGAAAGACTCCTGCATATAAAAATATACGTAGATGATCATGACAGAAAAGCAACCATCATTTTGTAAGAGTGAACAATGTGTTCACTATGTTTGTCATCAAATTTTTGGAAGGAAACCCTCACTCAAGGTTGTCTTCAAAAGTTATTTCCTTAATCAAAAGGTACAAGAACTTCTTCATATAGTTTTCAAACTTTTCCTACATCTAAGTGTTTGGTTTTGATCTTTATGAATGATATCTCAAAGTAGGATCATGTTGTTTGAGTTGTGTAGGCATCTTGTTCATGTCAATAGTAAGCTTAGAAACTGAAAGAAGAAAACTCTTGCTTTCCGTATCTCTTTCAGGATTAATGTGGAAGTTTCCTTCTCTCCCTGAACTTGTATTAATACACTCTAAGAGTAGACTTATATATTTGGAGTGATCCTATAACATTTTACCTTCCCGACATGCATCATGTTCCATACATTGAAAACTACTGGGTGAATTGTGCAGATGATTTTGAAGTCAGAGAACGAGAACATATGAGGATGATGATTGGGAAAATGAGAATATTCAAGTTTGATTCGTATGAGGATAACATCAAAGATTATGGGATGGAAATGTATGATCCAAAGTATCAAGTAGTCAAGGCCTCACCCCTTCCGTAAGTGTCATGGAACATCCGTGAATCGGGGGATATAAATAAAGCGGACTAAAGCAATAATAATATGATGAAAAGAGATGTTCAAAAGAAGAGAGTTTACCTTGTTGCATCAGGAAAATTCCTAACTTTTCAAAGGCAAACATCTCATCTTTCCTCTTGAAAGGCCACCGAGAAATCTTCCATCTTGGCTCACTTGGGAGAATGCTCAAAATGAAATTCAATGGAATCAAAAGCTCCTAACTACAAAAGGTTGCAAAAAAGGTAAGGAAAACAAAGACCATGTGGTAAATTTGGATTAAGGGGAAATTGATCTAGTAAATCCTTCAGTCCCTTAACACTCTCAAATCCTTTCATCCTCTATTGTTTCATTGGTCCCTCCTATTCAAGGAATTCCTTCTCATTATGAACAAGATACAATAATCATGCCAAATATCGAGCCCAGTAATGAATGAGATGTTTCCATGGGTATAGGAAATGATCATGAAAGAAGCCCACATATTTCAATAAGTGGTAGTCCCCGACTTCCTAACCATAGCCTCAATGGTAATACTAAAGAAAGGAAGGTTAGCTCAAGTAGTTTCCCACTTTTTTAGTGGTGCTTCAAGAAACCAATATGTAGAAGTAATCCACCAAAGGTAACTATACGATGAAAATCAACATGCGAACTTCAACCACACTCGACTCCTTGAGGTCAGTATCAAGGCAAATGATGTGGAAATGTTTGGATGGATATGGAAAGTGAAACACATTATGTATACAAAGTGTGTGTAAATGGGGTGGGAAAGTTGTTTAACGAAGGGAAAGGAAGGTCTCTCTAACTTGAATGGGTTTGATAGATGGATCTAAAATAGTAGCTACCTAGAGAATCTAGTCAATATCAAACTCCACGAGATCCTTTCTAGTGGTTGCGGAATGTGTGGAAAACTAATAGGTGCCTTATAATGGTTTCCAGACAAGGTCATGGAATATGCAAGGGAGGCATGGATCCCGATAGCTCTATGGTCAATTGGTTGGAGTGGTCCAAAATGTGAGGGCTAGATGAGCTTCCTTATCTAGAACGCTTAGTTGTTGAATGATGTCTTGTGGAAGTGGCGATGACCTAAAAACTAATGAGCGTAGTCCTGTGTCAAGGTCTAACTGGTCTTCGGGACCTTATGGCTAGGGGAACTCGTGGATCACAACCGTAAACTCTTAGCAATTGTGGTCCTTGTATGGTCATGTACATTTAAACCCTATTGATAGGTGTAGTCTTGTATTTGTAGGCTTTATCAGCCATGCGATATTCAAAATTTTTAATTGTTCAATCTTCTCAGCATATCATGTTGGTGTTCTAAGGACAAGAAGATAGAGTCCCGTATCTATGTCCATAATTAATTCTAGCCCATTTGGTTGTGGGACCAATGGATCACTGGCATATGTTTGTTCTTTTTTTGGTTTGTTTATGGTCATGGATTGTAAAGATATAATTTAATTAAACAAATAAAAGCTAATCTAATTGAATCAAAACTATTCTATGTTTTTAGTATTTTCAAGATATGAATGAAACAAAACAATACAAAAAAACTACTCTAAATAAAATAAATGTTTTTGTGCTTTTCTAGGATAATAGTACATATAGAGGAAATAAATTGCTTCTAATTTAATTAATCAATCCTAAAAAAAAAAACAACCGGATGTAGTTGTTTATCTGTGTAGAAGAAATCTAATCTATTTTAAACAATTGAAAGCTTCTCTAATCTATTCTAATTAAATGAAATATTTTCCAATAAGTAATTGTGGATTTGTTAAATCCTCTCCTATCTTAGATACACATAGAAGATTGAAAGCTTGTGCTTTTCTTCCCCCGTAACCTCCCGGATAGAATTTATGAGAATGTCGGGGAACCACAATATATGACAAATATATTATCTCTATGTTGGCAAAGAAATCTTCCTCCAAATATACTTCCCTCCAAACCCATAGGGATAGGGAAGGAAGAATCTATCAATAAAAACTCCTATGGAAGATGTAAATCTTCTTTGAAATTGATTAAACTATTTGCAATGAAGAAACTAGCTTTTTCTACTCTATTTGATATATATGTGCGTATGATTCAGAAACAATAATATGAAGAAATGAAGAAAACTAACATCAACCCAAACCTAGAAATATAGAGTAATGGAAAATCTAGTCATGTTATGCTTTCCCCCTTATTTTTTCTTTTTAATCTCCCATTTTCACATGAGTCCAAGGAATTGAGAATGTAGTAGAAGCAGAATGAGAAGGTCTTGAGCAATGAGCAATGGCAAATTGATGCTTCCAGTAGCAATGCTAGTGGAAGAGAGATAACACAAGTGAATAGAGCTTGGCTATGCAATTTTTGACAAGAATGTGGTAGCTCAACAATACAAGAATACACAAAATGATCTTCGGCCTTTTGCTTGAGAACACGCGATGATTTTATAGAAGGTTGGTTGGGCTATGCACTAACACACTTGAAAGGCATGGGATGCCACATCAACAAATGAAGAGGCAGTTAATTAGTCAATCAAAATCAAAAGTAGAGGAGGATATTTCCACAAGTCACTCAAGCTTGAAATCAACTAAAATGGGTAATAAACGTGCTAAAAAAGTGAACTTAAATGAAGCAATCATGTGTCAATTTTCGGGTGAAGATTCTAGAAAAATTGCATAGGACTACCGCTTGCCATGTGCATAGTGGCGGTTATTGGACCACCACCCTTGGTTAGGTGGAGGTTTCAAGAATGCTACCCAGAGAGCGACGGTTTTGCAACTAAAGGCCAAAACTAAGGAAAAATGATGTGGAAGCTCTGCAAAAAGGAAGAAGTGGTTAAGGAAAACTGGGCTAAAAAAATAAGTCAGTACAAGAGGTTTAGGAGCTTGAACACCTTTAGAAAAGACATGAATCATCATTGGGGACCTTTTGTAACCATTTTTTTGACAATGTAGCACATGAAAATTTGGGTGTGTATATATTACCCCCTCGGAGAAGCGTTTTAGCCATGAAGAGGCATAAAACGTAGAGTGTGAGTATGACGTTCCTTAAATGGGGAGTTAAAATCTATACCTGACACACTGTGCCAAAATGCCAAAATGTCATTGTCTTAGCTCCTACTACATGCAATACAAAAGAAAACTCAAGTGTAGATAGAGAAAGTATTGAAAAATAAACACTAAAACAAAATGACAAGAGGACTTACCATCTGCGTGGGGATAAAAGTATACATGCAGCTGCTCCATCCTTGTAATGCACACACACTCAAAATGAGGTTAAAATAAAGCATATACATAAAAACCATTCATTTCAATTCATTTACACATATCCCCTTTAGTGATTTTGGAGCTCTGGACCCACGGTGACCATTTTGAGCGAGAGTATAGTCAAAATGACGAGGGCAACGATGTGATCATGGCTCATGAGTTAGAGACCTAAGCAGAAAGACAAAGGTTAGCATTTTTTAGTTGTTTATTTTGAAACCTAAAATGTAAAATGTTGAAAATATAAGCCTATGGGGAGTTATTTTCAAAATTTCTTGTGTGAAAATGTTCCCTAGGGGGTAGTCTAGGTGGGTCTAGCTTTTGTTTTATTTGAAAAGGTCCATTTTTGTGTTTTTTTTTAGTTTTTAGGCTAAAGGGGACGACTCGTCCATTCTGGACATGACTGATACCTTGTGTAGGGTGATGGTCATAGGATTGCCACCTGCTCGGGGGAGGCGGTTATAGGACTACCACCTTGGCCAGGCAACATTACAAAACCACAACATCGCCACAGGGGTGGCATTTTTGTGTTTGTCAGGACAAAGAGTTAATTTGACCAAGTTAGATTACTTTACTTTTTTTGGATTTTAAGTTATTTTATATTGTTTTTGATGAGCTTGCTTATTGAAATATTTTGTTAACTTTCTCTTTTTCTTGTTTTAGTGGATCCGTAAGGATTTATACATCCGCTTTGAAGCCACAAGAGAGAGTGTGATTAAAAACTAGGGATCCTTGATTAACTAACTCGGGTGAGGTAGATTTATTACATTGGGATGGTATATGGAAGATCGCATGGTGCTACACATAGCACCAGTTAGCCAGATTTTGTGTGATTTATCATCTTATTAGGATGTAGAAGGGAACACCTTCTAGTTTCCAGGTGTTAGAGGAGAGTGGACTATCACTCTTAAGGATGTATAAAGGATTCTTGGTGTACTTGTGAATAGAAGATGATTGACCTTAGAGATTAGTAGGGATCACCATGAGATCTAGACAATGGGCTTCCTACATGGGGGATGATGGGGCATCAAAGGTCACTAAGCATGGTATGAGGCTTTTTCTATCCACCAAACCTATCCATACCCTACACAAGGCTATCATTGGTACTCTGGCTTCGTGTTTGGTAGGAGACAAGGATGGGGATAAGATCTTGTATTATTGGGATCTAATTATTAGGTAGAATGAGAAGTATGGGAGGATGTTTTCTTGGGGTGTGGACATCTTGGGGTCTACATACCATGACTTGTATCAAGTGGTGAGGCTCAAGGGAAATCCCCTGAGCCATCCTACATTAGTGATGAGTTGGGTGTATGAGTGGGTCATCCCCTATTCGAGGGAATTGGTGTATAGGATCCAGGGGCCTTCGGGTCCGTGAGATGGACAGTTTTGTCGCTTTTAGAGGGCCACATCATCTTGTTTCTACATTAACTACGATTGATTTTATTGAGAGACCCTACCAGGACATGGTTGGATTGTGGGTCAAGAGGGGACCATTTTGATTGAATGTGCCACCACCTCCGAGGTTAGTAGATAGATCCACGAGGGTGGAGGCCCACCCTACCGCTAGAGTACCCCAACAATTTGGGCTATCGTACGATGATGTTCTTCTTGCTATGCCTACTATTTATCAGAGTGTTAGGGAGGCACAAGATGGCCCTAAGGGACAACATGGATGGACAGTGGTGATATTATGAGTACCTATCTCTGTGGAGAAGGTGCTAGTTCCTAGGGCACGCAAGGCACCTAGGGATCTTCTCTAGATTGAGTTCATACCCGCTCACAACAGGGAGGAGGAGGAGGAGGAGGCCGACATAGCCACAGAAAGAGAGGTTGAGTGAGGTAGGCTAGGAGGTTGGAGTAGAGGGGGTGATGAGGAGGAGGGTAGTGTTATAGAGTGGTGTGTTTCATCGAGAGATTTCTATGGTGGAGAAGGAGACTTTGGTTTTAGAGGAGCCACTTCCTCATGAGGGAGGCAACATTGAGGAGTCCGTGATGGGACAACATGTTTTCCTAGGATATGGGGTTATAAAGAATATTCTGCAACGACCTCATCACCACCTACACCAGTTGATCCTTCGTGGATGCCCAAAGATCCGAGTAGTAGATACTTTTATGTCGACCTTGTTAGTTGTAATTGTTGGTAAACTACGCATTGAACTTATTTTTATTTTTAAATGTTTTCTAACTCACCATTGTTTTCTTTGTTTTGTATCCACTGCTGATAGTTGGTGAAATCTTATTCACCGGGTTTACGTTGATACCTTGTTGATCCCTTTAGGGAAGACCCATGCGGAGCTGACAGAGGATGTGGGATAACCACTGCAGGATGGATGACATACATATGTGTTTTCACCTCTTTGGAAGGCTGTGAAGATCTTGACTTCTCGGACAAGAATATCATATCATACAAGATGGATGAGAGATTGGCGAGGTGGAACCACTTACGTAGTGAGGTTGTCACTAGTGGTCACTCTCATTAACTGGTGCATTCGTGACATCGTAGCTGTAGTAGGAGTCTTAGCCATAGCCACACACCATCTTTGGGTTCCCGGAGAGAGGGATAGGCCATTGAGCCTTTATTGCTTTGATGCCATTTTGTGAGGCATATATGATTTTTTTTTGATTTTTGCTCCTTGTGAGCATTTAGACCACACCTAGAGTGTGATGACATTGTATACAAACTTGATTTATTATGATATATACATATATCTCTTTTTGGTTTTGCTATCCTTTGCATAGAGTTGATTTCATTTATGGTCTTCTTTGTATGTGTACTCTAGATGTTTGAAATTTCCAATTTTATATGCTTTTCAAAATGCATGCAACGAATTATGAAAGCTAACATAATGATTTCTTTTTTTGTTTTGTAATGCTAATATATGATGATTATGTAAGCATGATGTAATGTTGAACTTTATTTTTCAAGTAATATTCGGTACTTATTTTTATATTAGAAATATGTGACAAATAATTATATGATAATAAAATGAACTCCCTCCACTCCTAACCACACACAACTAGTAAGATGCTAGGGCTCAACACCGAGAGCCAGAAGGGACACAAAATTATATGGTCTTGATAGAGATGGAAATGGTGAGAGAAAGACAAGATTTTGACATAAACCCAATTAGGAACCTACAACCTAACTCTACACACAGTTTACTACATAGCCTAGAATGTGATTTTCTTGCAAGTTTATCTATACTTAGATCTGTAGATGGCCTCTTGATTGAAAAAATCTGGTTTTAAGGTTTTAACTCTCTTTTAGAACATACACATCTAATTCACTTTTCTTAGGATTTTAATATTTTCAAAGCACTTTTATTGAATGAAATTGCTTTTAACTTACTAATTTATTTGCAGATACCCCTACACCTTGCCCCATGCTACCAGTAGGAAGCATGGGATCATCACCAAGGATAAGGTATAGGCGAGTAAGGGCACTTCCCTCCTTTCCCAACCTCATGCCACTTGTAAGAGGTGCGGGCTCAACACTGAAGGTTGGTGGGGAAAATAAGTGTGTAAATGAAAATTTTGATTTTGATTTGAGATATATACTTTTTTTTTTTGAACTTTAAAATGTGCTTTTGGGAGGGAGATCTTTCCCTTAGCCTCAACCTCACGCAACTAGTAAGATGCGAGGGCTCATCACTGAAGGTTGAGATAGGCAAACAAATGACATGGGTAAAAATGTTTAGAATGATTTTGCTACCAATGATATTTTTTGGGGAAATATATGATATCATGAAGCTTCTAGAATAAACTACGGGAAAACAACTATACTAGAAGGAAGCTATAGGAAGAACCAAGTATGTAGGCCTTGGTAGGATTAGTGTCAAAATTTTGTCTTGTCTATTGAACTGATGAAGTGATCAGAAATGTTGATGAAAATATTATGAATGTTTAAAGAGATTTGATTTGAATGATCTCTAATGTTTTTAGAAGTTTTGGAAAGTTACTTGAAAATAAGTTCCTTGATTACAAATTTTATAGAATGAGCTAACAGATGATAATGCAACAAGGATGTAATAGTATACATATGGAAATGTAGATGGATCATGTGTAGTATCCCTTTCGGTGAAGAGATTTGATGAACTCGCCAAATTCCTCACCTTCTAGTGTACATAGGCGATATGCCCCATTCTTATAGTCCTCTATGACTCGATATGGGCCCAACCATTAGGGCCTGAATTTCCTTCATTCACTAGTTTTCTTGTCTATCCAGGTTGTCAAGTCTCAATACCATATATCCCTCACATATTTCACATTTTCAAACCTTTGTGTTATACTAAAAATCCATCCTGTCAACATAAACACTATATCACTACTCAACATTAAGCCAAGCTTCATCAAGGCTTTCTAACTCGAGAGTCATGCCTCATGATAACCTTCTTCTCCTAAAATTCCTTGTAGTGATATCTCGAAGACTGGGTATTTCAACTTCAAGTGGTAAAACCACTTCCAAAATGAATACCAAAGAATAGGGGTTTCCCCCATCGGTGTTCTTACTGATGTTCTACAGCCCACAAGGCCGGAAATAACTTTAAGTGCCAATCACACTTGTTCTCCTTTACAATTTCTAGTAGAATGGATCTTAATGTCTTATTAGTCACCTCAACCTTTCCATTACCTTGTGTTAGGTATAATCCTCACATGTGGGTACTTATGTGTAGATTAGATAATATTACACTTGGGTAGTTATATTATTTAAAATATCTATTATAATATTATGTAAGTTGTTTTAACAACTTACATAATAAGGAGAAGAGTTTGTTCTCCCGTAGGATATAGGAACTCCCATTTAGAGGAGTGGTTATAGGAGTTTGAATAGGGCTCCTTATTTTTAGGAGATCCCTTCCTATATATTTGTAATGGTTACATTATGAATTTACATTGATTGAATTTTTGTTGAGTGTATGCTCTTCTCTGGATATGGGGTAAAACCCACATCTAGTATCAAAACAGTTTTGAAAGGGGCCTCTCTAGTTTTCCCACTCCTTTCATTCTTTTATTCACTAGGTAGACTCGGGGAATGGGTGAGCAGACACAAAGAACCTCACAACAAACCCGTTATCTTTGTTTGTGTCCATCCATTTGTTGTAATGTCAAAATGTACAAACAAAGGCTAGCAGGATACCACGGACCTCGTGCAACCCCTTTGTTCGTGCATTCACCCTTCTTGCACTCTGTCAATGGTGTAGCAGAGTGGAACTCATGTGAACATGTTTTGATTCATCTTTCTCCTACCATTCTATTCACTCTATACACAATTTTTCACCCCATTTTGTTCATTATCAGCATTCCAAAAATTAGAAAAATTAAAAAAAATCTAGAGCATGTTTGAATCAAAATTATTTTTGGAGAAGAAATATTTTGTGTGGAGGATTTAGATCCAGAGTCTAAGGAGAAACAATTACAATGACGTCATATCTCACACTAGATTTGAAGCAGGCACTTGGGTTGTAGGCTCAAACAAGATTGTTGCATGGAGGAATTTTGAGATAATAATAATCTCAGTGTGCATGAGGCAATGATTGGTCTTGATGGATTTTCCTATGGAAATTCATGTCATCTCTCTGCTCATCAAGCTTCATGATTCACCTTATAACCAAAGGTGTTACATCTAACTTTTCATACTGAACTACCTCGACTTGTTTATGTTTCTCGTGAGAAGAGGCCTGGATTTGAACACCACAAGAAAGATGGTGTAATGAATTCATTGGTCCATGTTTTTGCAGTTCTTACCAATGGGCCTTTTTACTAAATCTAGAATGTGATCATTATGTAAATGGATGTAAGTGAAAAAGGATCCAAGTAATCAATATTTTCTCATTTCTGATGTTCTGAACAGTAATCCTAAGGAAGAATGTGTTCCAGTTGGTATGGCTTCAAACTCAGATCCATGCTTACGTGTATTCGAATGAAGTGGTTTTAGGAAAATATATTCGATGAATTACAGTCTTAAGATGTTATGTGGAGGTCGGTATTTTTTCCATATACAGTGGGTTTGCAGACGAAATGCGGTTTCACAATGACAAAAATACAACGTCCAAAATGGTAATAATAAACTTTAAATCCTCTTTAGCTACAACATGCTTAGATCCTTGGGGATTTTTCATAATTTTCAGGATAGAATTGGATATATCAAAATGATTTATAATGTGCGGCGGTGCTTTACAACTCAACAGTTTTCCTTCTCAATTCGTTGGTATACCAAATCTCTCACTGAAATTCTCTCTCCCTACATTGGAAACCATTCAAATTTGTAAGAAAATTCGGCTTGCATCCACTAAACATCCACGATTTTCAAAAAAGGTGTATGAGGAGTGACGTGGTCAACCTATCTCAACCACCATTAATTTTTAAAGGAAAATTTTGTAAAGAGATTTTTTCAAAAGGGGGGAAGAAATATAATTTAGTTTCGAAAAATTATAAGGGAGATGAAATTGTATTTGGATGCATTTTCAGTTTAACCGACATCCAAACGTTATTTATCTTGAGGGGGAAACTATGATGATGGATGCAATAGACGATGTTTCTCACCCCATGTTAGTACTGGGGGAGATGTTAGGTATAGTCCTCACATGTGGGTGCTTGTGTGTAGATTAGATAATATTACATTAGGTTAGTTATATTATTTAGAATATCTATTATAATATTATGTAAGTTGTTTTAACAACTTACATAATAAGGAGAAGAGTTTGTTCTCCCGTAGGATATAGGAACTCCCATTTAGAGGAGTGGTTATAGGAGTTTGATTAGGGCTCCTTATTTTTAGGATATCCCTTCCTATATATTTGTAATGGTTACATTATGAATTTATGTTGATTGAATTTTTATTGAGCGTATGCTCTTCTTTGATATGGGGTAAAATCCACACTGAGGGTAATAGAGAGAAATTGTGCGGTGATTTATCTTGAAATTTTCACATGATTCATGTACTTCTTCATTATTGAAAGACATGCCATTATCAGAGATAATGACTTGTGGGACCTCATACCTACAGATAATCTGGTTCAAAATGAACTTTACAATTACACATCCTAGTACGGTGGTAAGAGGCATGGCCTCTACCCACTTTGTGAAGTATTCAGTGGTTGTGATTATGAAATTGTGATGGTCTATCGACGAGGAGAAAAATTTCCTATCAAATCTAAGCCCCACGTAGAAAAGGGCCATGGTGTTGTAATCAATCGCAGCAGCAGTCACAGGGCAGTATATGGATCTCATGAGAGAACTCTTGACACTTGTGACACCTACGCACATACTCTACTATGTCATGTTCTAATGTAGGCCAAAAATAACCCATATGATGTATCTTTCTAGTGGTGGTGTGACCTCCGAAGTGACCCCCATGACCCTGCTATGGGCTCCGCGAGGATCTTTTTGCATTTTTCCTCATCGACACACCTTAACAACATTCCATTAAAATATCTGCGATAGAGCACTTATTCTATGATTACATACTTGGTGGCTATGACACGTAGTCGTCTTCTTTGTTGCAAAGTTTCCCCTTCAAGGTACGCATGGTCCATAATAAAGTTAATAATATCATAATACCATGGGCACACATAAATGGGAGGCTTGGTTTCGACGTAGTATATGCATTCGTCGGGAAATCCAAGTCAACTAGATCCCCTCCATCTAATGGGTTGTCAACTAACCAATTTGATGATGATTTTTCCTTTAACAAAATTTTGGTTAACGAACGTTAATTCAAACTCACCCATTAGAGTCATGAAGCGTCCAACTTTCTTAGATAAAGAACCCTGTGTTAGAAACATCCGTAAGTGATGAACCTTGTTTCTTAGTTAATCATGTAATGCCTTAATCGATTTGTTGAAAATACTATATCAAGACATTCTTTCTCTGCTGCATGTATATCATGTTTCCTAGTCAAGAAACATATGACTGATGAAGTAAACTACACGCTCACATTTTTCATCATCTTCGTGTGCTACCATTCAAGCTAATGAGACATTTGTAGCCTGTGAATATAAAATGAGAGGGTGATCTAATTTGGGAGGCATGAGTGTGGGAGGTGACAGAAGGAATCATTTGACCAATTCAAATGCCTCATGACACTCGTCTATCCAAATGTTGCAGCAATCCTTCTTTAACAAATTGTTTATCGGATGAATAACAAAGGTTAAATTAGGAATAAACCTTTGATTGCACCAAAGATTTCGAGATTTAATGCCCGACTTATCCGATGACGGGATCATTTCTAGAACTGTTTGGATTTTTACTAGATCCACATTGATCCCTTATGAAGAGATGATGTATTCCAATAATTTCCCTTGTCACACCAAACACACATTTTTATGGATTCAATGTAATACTGTATTCAATTAGATGAGAGAGGATGATGCGAAGCACTTTGGGGTGATCACAGTGTTTTCTAGCCTTAGCCAAAAGGTCGTCGACATATGATTCCACAATCTTGTGAATAAGATCATGGAATATGTAATTCATTGCCCATTGGTAAGTGACACCAGCGTTCTTGAGACCGAATGACATGACTACGTAGAAATAAGTTCCCTAAGGAGTGATAAAGGTCATCTTTGTTTGATCTTCCTCGGAGATCCTAATTTGATTATACCCAAAAATCCATCCATAAGGGACAAAACTCATAACCAGATGTTGTGTCAATGATAACATCGATGGATGGTAGTGGGAAATCATCCTTGGGACATGCTTTGTTTATGTCCCGAAATTCAATGTAGATTCAAATATTTTCATTCTTTTTAAGAATGGGGACAATGTTGGACACCCACATTGAGTAATCAATAGGTTTGATAAACCCCACCTGTAAGAGTTTCATAACTTCCTCTTTGAAAATTGGCGCAACCTTTGGTTTCATATGTTTAGATGTTTGCTTGATGGGCTTAGCATCAGACTTGGTCACTAGGTTGTGGACTACCACTTGGGGAGCGATCCATGTCATCTCTTTGAACTAAAAAGGAAGGCTTTCGAATGTTCTTTAATAATTTTAATGTGCATCTATATTTCATTAGGAAACTAATATTCATGTTTACATTATTTATGTATTCATTAAATACAAATGTTAGTTTTATATATATTGTTATAAAAAATATATAACAATATATATTCGGGTGTGTTGAGTTTCCTATTTTATAGGAAGTTAGTTTTCCTATTGATATGGCTATATATTAGCTCGTGATTATAGTTCAAGGTGTGTCGAATACAATATCAATTTTATTTTTTTGTGTGACAATATTGCTATCCCAATATTTGGTATCGAGTGATCGAGAGTCTGAGTTTGTGTCCAAATGAGAGTCATTTCTCATTGAAAAATGTTGTCCATCAATCGGTTGCAGACTTGCTGCATAGAAATGAGGTGAATTCTTCACGTCCTGGAGGCAATTTGTATATCCATGTGTGCCCACGCATATAATGGATCGTGGTTTCTACCTCCAACGATTCTGACAGATCTGGGCATTTCTTTGCATGCCCACGGCTATCATTCACATTATTTTATGCTTTGATAGTGTAGAATATATCATTATTTATCAAATGATCTCCGCGTAGAAATATGGACACAAATTTGGAGTTTCTGAAGCCATATGAATAATAGGAGATAAGTTTTTTGCTTTGGTTTGCATTCAAATGTTTAGACCCAATCGCACATGCATTATTAGCATTACTGGATTAATGTAATACAGTTTTATATTGAATTCCGATCTGCCATTGGGTGATTCGAAATTGCTAAATAATGGTAGGAGATTACGGTTATGCGACTCTTGTGAACAAATAGTTGTAGCATTCATGTGCCAAATGTAATAGGTAGATTGTGTGCGACATTGCCTCAATCTAGATAGTTACCTCATTGATTATTGTTATTGGTCGCAACTTTCATCGCCACTAATCTAACACTGGTCGAGAATTCTTTTATATGCATTGGCCGTGTTCAATCTGCTCTTTGACAATTTGACCTGCGTTGGAGTTTCTGATTAGTTGTATTGACAATATTGTTTAAGATCCTCTTTGGTGGGAAGAAACCAACGGTGTTCCATCTTGTTAAGAAATCAGATGAATTGAAGAAGGTGGGCTCGACGGTATTCTGGCTCAATCCACAGAACACACATATCCCATCACAGTCGACTTGCATGGTAGCACAGAGGTCTGCATGTATCTGGAAAACATGATCAACATCCTTCGCTACTTGTTTATTGCATGCAATTTGGAGTTACATTCTGCCATGTCATCTACTCCTCAACTGGTTATTAAACTCGTGTTTTCAAGTCAGCTGTACACTTCACTATTTTACCTTGAGCATGTGGCTTCAATAAAATGCAGAGATCTTGTGAAGCAGAGCCACTTCCACGGCTGGTAGAAATATTGTGAGTCTTATTTAGGTTTTGTTTGCATAGTTTTGTGATAAGGGTCAAAAGAAAGATTTAGTATTTTATTTCTTATATGTTAAAGTCATAATATTCGTTAAAAGTCTTCATAGTCAAATTGATAAAATTGTCATTTTTGTATCCATCAATGTGTTAAAGTTTGAATCGTCAAATTTTTTATTATCGTTGTAATGTCAAAAATAGTCAGTTATGTTTAAATTACGTGTCAAGTTTTAGTGTCATTTTAATTTTGTATTAGTCTTGGATTTAATATCCTATGTCTATCTAGAGGGTCATTATGTTATTCAAAAGCTTGACAAGTCAAATAATTCCATATAGGTGATTTTAGGATTTTTAATACTCATTTTCATTTAAAAAGTAATCTCATTTTATTACTTTTTAATTTAGTCAAGTCTTTTTGTCCAATTCAAAATAGTCATTGTCAAAGTCAAGAGTTAGAGTCGTCTAATTGTAAAAGTCTGAAAATTAAATTTTTTTCCTTACGGATGCATTTTCGGTGTTACCCGACGTCCGGAAAAATAAAGTGTTTCACATTGCAGGAGGGAAGAAAAGAATAAGATCAATGTGGAAACAAATGTGCTTCATGTTCACATCTTGCTGAGTTAGCGCATGATAATGGAGGATGGAGGCATTGGAGGCCGGAGGTCGATACAACGACCTCTCGTCGATCACCAACAACAACAACGGCCGCATGCATGATTTGGTGGCACAGGTGTGCAGTGTGAGTACTTGTTTTTGAGTTTTGTAGTGTTCCAGATTCAGTTGTGTGGTGTGAATTTCAGCTTGGTGTGATTCTTTTTCAGAGTTCCTGTTTTGTGTTAAATAAGTGAAATGTTCACATTGAGGGGGGAACATGATCAACATGATCCAATGTTCCATTTTCAGTTTTTCAGTTGAGTATGTGGTTATTCCTATTTCCCCAAATGCAAAAACATAGTACGTAACAATTAACACAAAGAAACACAAAGATCATGAGGCTTGATGAGGTAGAAACGAGTCGAATGTGTTCTTGTTCGTACCTAGGTTTGTGGTTAGCCTCTTGAAAACCATCAAGGTCTGTTCGTATGTGTTCCTGCTTGAGTTCCCACACTGCTAGGTCAGATGTGTTCCCTAGAGTGACTGGTTGATAAGCAGATGATTCCCGAGCGTGTTCCCATCCTTGTCGGTCGATGATGTGTTCCCGATAAGTGCTTGGTCTATAAGAAGTTGATGTGTTCCTTCTTCTACCTTCGCCGAGTGTGTACCAAGATCATGAGCGCGCAGGCGGCAGCTACAAAGGAAGTGTGAAAGTTCTAATGTTACCATGTAAACATTAAGGGGGGGAATGTTAGGAAACTAATATTCATGTTTACATTATTTATGTATTCATTAAATACAAATGTTAGTTTTATATACATTGTTATAACAAATATATAACAATATATATTCGGTGTGTTGTAGTTTCCTATTTTATAGAAGTCAGCTTTCCTATTGATATGGCTATATATTAGCTTTGTGATTGTAGTTCAAGGTGTGTTAAATACAATATCAATTTTATTTTTCTCAGGTGACAATATTTCTGTCCCAATAATTTCTTCAGAGTAAGCGAAGAACATAATTTCAAAATTTTTGGGTCCTCCTCCATATTGATATTGATATCGACCATCCCTTAGATGAAAGAGGCATTACCCTCTTAAAACTCAAGTGGAGCTAGAGGTAGTTCTAATTCCCCTTCCTCTTCTATCTCACAAATCTCAAGGCATTCCGAGGAAGAAGGGTCCATTGTGTGATCTCCAAAATAGGAGGAAGAGTGAGGAATGAGAGCAAAGCCTCTCTTATTATGTTGGGGATGTAAATCCGTATAAGTGTTAAGGTATCGTAAGATAGCCTCATCATTTTCTACATAATCTAGGGTATCAAGCTCGTTCTTAGCCTCAACATATGCCAAGATTGGATTCATTGGCATTTTATGAACTAAGGGTTCAACACGAACCGAAACTGTGAAGTTGGTATCTTCTAACTCTTTTCTCGAACATAAACAAGATGCGAAAGTAGATATCGGATCAGCAAGAAGGTTTTTTTCATGTGGGATGGCTTCGATTGAAATGAAGTAAAACCTTTAGTTAAGTTGAGTAAAAAAGTTTTATAAAGCTGTTAATGTTCCGCACTAGTCTCATATAACTCTGAAACTTGATTAGTGACTAGTTGCGAATCACCCAACACTCTAATATTATAAACGTCGATCATTTTGGCTACTATGAGACCAAGAAGAAGAGCCCCGTATTCTGCACCATTTTTTGTTCATTCAAAATCTATCTTGAAGGAAAAAGGCATGAATTTCCCCTTAGGAGAAGTCGAATCACACCTTCCCCAAAGTGCTAAAGCGACATTTTGCTCCATTGAAAATTAAATTCCAAAGGTTGCTTGAGAAGATTGATGTCGGATGGTCCTTTTATCTTCTTCCTTTGCTTCTGAGACTTCAACCATGAAAATTTCATTGATTGAAAGAGAGGTGAGTCCCAAAGCATGCCCTATGCCTATGATATCAAATAGAATAAGAATGGGTAAATCATTCTCCAATAGCTTGACAATATTTTCCATGGTTCCTGTTTATACCGTCTCTACGATAGAATTTTCATGCTTGACCACAGAATCCCTTCGATCAAGCCGGTAGCTTCTAATTCTATTGTGGGAATTAGTTTTGTCTTTGGTGTTGAACTCATTGGATTATTCAATTGGTTTGTGGGGAGCTCAAACTTAAAATGTACCCCAAGATTCTTATTTAGGTTAGCTAGGTGAATGTCAAAGGGCTTTGGGTCACCCTGTGCAACGAAGAATTTCCCTAAGTGTAGGAATATAACTTCTTAAAACAATTTGGAGGGGATCACATTCATGCAATGTATCCAAGAACGACTGAAAATAATATTATAGTTGGTTTCCTAGTCTATAATATAAAAATTTGTAAGAACTATCTTGGGCCCTAGGGTAACTGGTAGCACTATGGTTCCAATCGATGTTGCCTTGAGGCTATCATACCCTCTTAGCGTGTTTCTCATTGAAGAGAAATTGGTCTCTCCATAGCCTAAATTCTAGAGAAAAGAAAAGGGGACAATTTTAACTACCCCCATCCTTGATCATTATGCGCTTTATGTAGTTTTTGTAAATCCAAACCTATAGATACAGATCTGGATCACCCCTACGCTCTAACTTAGCATATGTGGGCATCTTATTGATGTCAAATACAAATCCAACATCTCTTTCTAGCTTCCTAGGAGGATAGACATCAAAGTCTATGTGATTTATTTGTGCCTCCGGAGGAGGGGTGACATTGATCAAATGTCCAAGACCTAATGCTTCTAATAAAGTAGCTCTATGAGTAGGGGAGTTCTTCAACAAATCCAAGAAGGAGATGTGAGAAAATGTCTTTGTTAAATCATTGATCAAGTCATAAGCCCCCACCAAATTCGAAAGTGTTTCATGAACATCATCTGATATAGATGGGTAAATAGGAATGGGCTGCGAAGAGTAGTCTTGGGTTCTAGTAGCAATGTTTATTTGGGGTTTGATTTCTATTTCCACTAGAACTACAATCTTAGTTTGTTGGTGACCATCCAATGGAGGTGCCACCGATGGGTTTGACGAATTCGAAGCTTCAAGATCATTGTTTCTTATTGGGATATCCTTGTTTGAGCCGTTGGGGTCTAACTTAACGTTTTAGGATGCGTCGAAGAGGATTGTTAAAGATCCTAAGTGGTGTATTTTGAGAGGATACATACCCCATGCATGTATTATGAGTTAGCGTTGTAGGAATTTCCAAAAACATCTCAATGAAGAGCTACCTTTGGTCCTTTGGTAAGTTCTACAGAACTTGTTACAGTCTCGATAAGTTCTAGCATCATGTCCTCGACCCTATGGAAACCACAATACAGGTCAGGATCATAATCCCAAGGTCTTTGGTTTGTTTTTTTGTGGTCCAAAGTTCCAATTGTTATTCAACTACTAGTTATTATAATTGAAGTTCAAGGCCATTGCCCTTGATTTTGATATTGGTTTTGGTACCCATTTGGGTACTGGTTAGGGCCTTGAGCTTGAACTTGTTGTTATTGTTGTTGTTGTGGTGGAGGACGATTGAAGTCCACCGTATTGATCGTAGGAGAAAACTTGTTACTCCTCCGATTGTTCTTGCTTGTGTTATTGTTAACGTTATTTGTACTTGAGGTGTTAACAACATTTGGTTTCTTTGCTTGATTTGTAACGCCATCGGTTATAACACCATGGTTTTTGTTGAGGACCTTAGGTCCTTGGTTATTGTTGCATTATTGGGGTAACTTGAATTACCCTGATTGGGAGTGATCAATCTCCCATTTGAACCATAGGTCTTTTGACCACTGTCTATTACTTCCTAATATATATATACGAAGAGCACCCTACAAAACCTTTTCCTAGCTCCTTAGAGGCAATTTTTGGAATTCTTCCTTTGTTTCCCAGTTAAGATAGTAGAGGAATAGATTGTAGAGCTCCATTTGATCCATGTTAGGAGCACTTACCAAAGAGTAGAGGACTTTCCACCATCTCTGGATGAAATGCATAGCAGAATCATTGTGCTCTTACTTTATATGTAGGAATTCCCTGATTCATGTCCTTAGCAACTTGTTCATGTCAAAATATTTACTCGACTATTGATGACCCTTTTTGGGGAGGAGGAGGTGGAATTGGCTGTTGATATGGTGCGGGTAAGCATTTGTAGAGACATAAAGCATCCCCTATGGCTGACCATATGGATTGAGAAAAGAGTACATGTATCCTGTGGCGATTTGGAATACATGTGTACATATGGGGGAACATAACTTTGGTAAGAAGTGGGAGGAACAAAGCCGGAACGTCACATTTCTAGTTGGGATGGCATTTGAGAATAGAATTCTGAATGGTCTCGTGTATGTTGTGTGAGGGGCATACCCACCGTGAGAAGATCTTCTGAGCCGTGAATGCCTGTGTAAACTAGAGGAGTATTTAGCACAAAGAGACACTTAGCCATAGTTTTGTGGATAATGGAGAATCTTTCCTTGTCAAACAACAGATGAAGCATGAGTAGTTTGGGAAAGTTCCAATTCTCTAACCCTATCTATCAATGTCGAGATGACCTCACTTGATGATGGTATGACATTTTGTTTTAGCGCCACCGTTGAACCTTGTTAGGTTGTTAGGATTATACCAGTTATACAGATAAACAAGCATGTAATGAATAATGTAGAAAATGTAAAATAGAAAAGAATGTAATAAAAATAGAGACACATATTTAACGTGGTTCACCCAAAATGGGCTATGTCCATAGCCAATAATTTTTTTCAAATCCACCAAACACTCTCTCACAATTCCACTACTAATACAATGAGCCTCATACATAACAACCCTTTAAAGATATTAGGGTTTTTTATCATTTCAGGGAAACCTAGAAAACCACCCGTTAGATCTGTGACCTGATAAGGAACGATCCAAATTTCACAATGCATAAATACATATAAAATGTGACTTACGGGGGCGTTGCCCCGAACCCCACACAGGGCGCGCATCCCTGGACCCCGTCAGGGTCCATCCCCCAGACCTGCAAGGGGGATAATCCCCCCTTTGTAACCCCCATCACTATCAAGCTCCACAACCATAAATCTCCCAAAGGAGTGTGATATCCTACTATGAATCTGCTCATTGATTTTCCACCCTCATTAGAAGTGTTTTCTATTATGGGAGGGGTAGAGGTATTATTATGAAGTAAGACATCAACATGTCCTTGCGTCCTATCTAGAGATTGGTTCATGTTTTGGAAGCATTGCTCACTTCGGACATAATGTGCTAAATAATCCTCGTCTACTAATGAGAGTTGATCAAACTGCATATTGATTTACACTTTGAAAAAAACCCAAGGAGATGAACCTAACTCTCCGGTGAATGTCATATTGTTATAACTTGAAAGTTCAGGATGTTGTACATGTGTAAGTTCATCAATATCCTCAATCCTTACTGAGGAGCCATGGTTTATCCCTTAAGGAGGAGGAGTTTTGGAGAAAAGGAGGTTAGTTAAGTAGTTGTACACCCATGTTGATAGTGAGGGTAACTACTATTGCCTACCCATTTGATAGTAATATGCTTCGAGACCCAAAATGGGTCGGCCGTATCCATCTTGTCTCGACATATTCATAGGGTATATGAATACCCACAAAATAATGGGAGAGAGGGAAGATGGATGAAATAAATGAAAATGAAAAGAGACTAGCTCTTCATGTTAGGTTCACCAATTTGTACAGATGAAAATCGACACGTGACCTTTAACCACACTCAACTCCTTGAGGTTGTGATGAGGTAACTGATGTGGAAATGTGTGGATGGATATGGAAAGAAAAACATGGTATGTGGATGAAGTGTGTGTAAATGGGGTGGGAAAGTTGTCAAGGAAAAACAATGTCCTTGACATGTAATAACGGGATCTGCTCATCAAGGGAAAGGAAGGCCTCTCTAACTTGAATGGGTATGATAGATGGATCTAAAAGAATAGCTACCAAAGACTCCAATCAATATAAGCTCCGCAGAGAACCTTTCTAGTGGTTACATAATGCGTGGAAAACTAACAATATGTCTCGTAATGGTTTTCAAAAAAGATCATGGAATATGCGAGGAAGGCATGGATCCTGATAGCTCTATGGTTGATTGGTTGAATCGGTCCAAAATGCGAGGGCTGAATGAGCTTCCTCATCCAAAATGATTAGCTATTGAATGATGTCCGGTGGAATTGGTGATGACCTAAAAAATAATGAGCACAGTCCTGTGTCAAGGTCCAACTAGCCTTCGGGCCCTTGTGGTTGGGGAAAATGTGGATCACAACCATAAAATCTTAGTGGCTGTAGTATTTATATGGTCATGTACATTTAAACTCTATTGCTAGGGGTAGTCCAATATTCATAGGCTTTATCACCATGCGATATTCAAAACATTTAATTGTTCAATCTTCTCAGCGTATCGTGTTGGTGTTCTGAGGACAAGAAGACGAAGTCCCGTATCTATGTTCGTAATTAATTCTGGGGCATTCAGTTGTGGGACCAATGGATCACTGGCGTATGTTTGTTCTTGTTATGGTTTGTTTATGGTCATGGATTGTAAAGATCTAATTTAATTAAACAAATAACAACTAATCTAATTGAATCAAAACTATTTTATGTTTTTGGTATTTTCAATATATGAATGAAACAAAACAATACAAAACAACTACTCTAAATAAAATAAATGTTTTTGTGATTTTCTGGATAACAATACGTATAGAGGAAATAAATTGCTTCTAATTTAATTAATCAATCCTAAAACAAATAAAACAACCGAGATGTAGTTGCTTATCTATGTAGAAGAAATCTAATCTATTTTAAACAATTGAAGCTTCTCTAATCTATTCTAATTAAATGAAATATTTTCCAATAAGTAATTGTGGATTTGTTAAATCCTCTCCTATCTTAGATACACAGGAATATTGAAAGCTTTAGAAGCTTTTCTTCCCCTATAACCTCCTGGATAGAATTTGTGAGAATATAAGGGAAACCACAATATATGAAAAATATATTATCTCTATGTTGGCAAAGAAAGATTCCTCTAGATATACTTCCCTCCAAACCCACAGGGATAGGGAAGGAATAATCTATCAATAGAAACTCCTATGGAATATGTAAAGCTTCTTTGAAATTGATTAAACTATTTGCAATGAAGAAACTAGATTTTTCTACTCTATTTGATATATATGTGCATATGATTCAAACAATAATATGAAGAAATGAAGAAAACTAAAATCAACCCAAACTTGGAAATATAGAGAAATGGAAAATCCAATTATGTTATGCTTTTTCTTCTCGCTTTTATTTTCCATCTCTCGCCTTCACGTGAGTCCAAGGGATTGAGAATGTAGTAGAAGCAGTAGTGAGAAGTGCCTAGAACAATGACAACTTGATAGCGAAATTAGTAGCAATGTATGTGTAAGAGAGATAACACAAGTTAATAGAGTTTGACTATGCAATTTCTAACAAGAATGTGGTAGCTCAACAATACAAGAATACACAAAATGATCTCTCGGCCATTTTCTTGAGAACAAGCGATGATTTTATAGAAGGTTGGCTAGGCTATGCACTAACACACTTGGTAGCCATGGGGTGCCACATAAACACATGAAGAGGTAGTTAACAAGTCAATCAAAAATCAAAAGTAGAAGAGGAGATTACCTCAAGTCACTCAATCTTGAAATAAGCTAAAATGGGTAAGAAACATGCTCAAAAAGTGAACTTAAGTGAAGTAATCATGCATCAATTTTTGAGTGAAGATTTTGGAAAAATCACATAGTACCGCTGCCCTATACAAAGTGGCGGTTACAAGATTGCTGCCTTGCCAGGGTAGCGGTTACAAAACTTCTGCCCTACTTGGGTGGTGGTTACAAGACTGCCACCCAGGCAAGGAACTAAAGGCCAAAACTAAGGTGAAATAAAGTGGGAAGTTGCAGAAAAGGAAGAAGTGGTTAAGTAAGGAAAACTAGGATACAAATATAAGTGCAAGGAGCTTCAGGAGCTTGAACACCTTTGTAAAATACATGAATCATCATTATGGACCTCTTGTAACCATTTTCCGACAATGTAATATGTGCATATTTGGGTGCGTACAATAACCAAACCCATTGAAGAAATGACCACAGGTGACTACGAAATAATCACCATTCCCCTAGGACTAGAAACACATGACGGAGATTAACATTTGTTCAAGGAATATTCCACTCACCTTCTCACGAGGAATCGATAGTATAAGGAGAGAATTGGTCAGTTGGAAGATCATGTGAGAACACTCACCTCGTATGTTCAAACTTTCATGGATATAAATTCTACTCCATCTCTTCCAATTGAAGAAGTTACTCCCATCAATAAATTTGATCCATATTCCATTCGAAAGATACAAGGTTTCACCATGCAAGGGAGAGAAAAAGATAAATGGGTAAGCAAGATAGTGGAAAAGGGAAATTTCTACTTCTGAGATGATTTCATTATTCAAGTACATGAGCGTAACTGACACCAAGGTCAAAATGATAAGAGATGAAATCAAGAAAGAAAAGTAACACTGGAATCAAGTGTTTCCAATGGTGACAGAAATGGGGAAAGGCCATTCTCACATATTGGTCGACATGCAGGTATTCAATTCTCCACCCAAATATTTGTTTCAAGTTTGTGCTAGAAATCTTGTCACCCAAAGACAAGATGTTGAACAATGCTTTGGATGAGTTGGGTTCACAAGAAGAACATGCTTCTAAGATGTGGGATGATGTCAACATTGAGATACATAAGCTTGGAGTGCCTGCCATAGATGAAAATACCTCAGCAGATGATTTATTTAAGCCATTCAAATAACTTGTCAAGAAAGAGGTCGAGAATCCCTTTTCCTTCAATCATGAGACAATGGAGTCTCTCATAAAGATAAGGGTTGTGATATTAAGCATTGCGAATAGACATCAACTATGGTACATGAAATGTAAAAACATCAATGCTATCTCAGATAATAGGCTCAAGTCCTTGAGGTTTATTCACATTCCTCAGGTTGAGAAGGTTGTATCTGTGGCAGATCGATATAGAAAAGAATTCAAAGGAGTGGAGATCTTCCTAGAGGTACTCAACAAAATTTCACCCGAGAGTGAAGCATAATTAGTAAGGGCATCATCTTTATCCGAGTATTTATCTCTCTTCCTTTCACTCTCTTCCCTCCCCCTTCTTCTCTTTCTTCATGTTCTATTTATTCAATAGGGGGTTGCACTTTTCATTTTAGTCTTATTCATTTAAATGTGACTTGTTGGCAATAAAATTTGTTGGGTGGAGAAATCTATGGGTTTCTTGCCAACACTGGGAATGGAATTAACTCTACTTAGGCGGTGCAACTTTATGTTTACATACACATAAAAAGGTGGATTTTTCTCGGTGGCCTTATGACCTCGGGATCCAATAGGGGCACTCCATTGACCCTATAGAAAAGATAACAAGTGCTTGCATAGAGAAGAGTTTTTCTGGAGAGCAGGAAAGGGGAGTGAGAAAAGAGATAGGAGAGCTAATGTCGTGGGTAGAAAAATAGATTCATGCATACACTAGTTAGAAATTTCCACACATGAATTTATGAGAAGAAAAAACAAAAAATTTCATGCTATCGGCTAGAGGAAATCATGCATACAAAGATGCACACATTCATATGCCTTGGAAAATATAAACTTCTTCCTTTATTAGAATTTCAATTAGAGTGTTTCACCAATAAGTTTTATGCTTTCTAGGATGAAACAAATAGAAGGTAAATGGTTAAGGAGGAATACCTGTGAGGTGAAGGTGGAAGGTAGAATGTGCGCATTATTGACGTTATCCAAGCTGATCGTAGAGAAATCCTTTTTGTCTAGGAAGGACTACATGTAGATGCAAAGCAAGACCACAAAATAGTATTAAATAACATATTCCAAAGTGGACTTCCTAGTGTATGCTAGATCTAAGAAGCGTGGTGCTTCCTAGAGAGGTTATCAATCCACTGTTTAATAACAATTCAATGTGAATAAGAAAATGAAATAAATAGGTCTTATTGCAATGTAATGATTTAGGTTTCTCATACACACAATAAACTAGATTTTATGTTAGATATCAAAATAACACTAAATCTAATTAGAACCAGGGTTTTTCAGGTCAGAAAGTCTGTCAAAGGTCTAGTAAGGGTATGGGGTTGATTGGTTGAGGTCTGGGTTGGTTTTGGGTGAGTGGGAAGCTTGCTGGTCTAAGAATATAAAATGACATAGAGATTGATATCGGTTAGGTGACCAATGTCGGTTCAGGGATGAAACTCGACGATAGTAGGGGTAAACCAACGTCGGTAGGGGAAATTGGCAATAACTTAATAAAAATGGTTTTTTGGACTTCTCTATGATTGCACAGAGAGTGAGGAGGGTGTGGTTAGGTTCGTAATATAATTGAGAAGACTCAGGAATATAGAGGGAGAGGTCACAAAGGGTGAAAGGGATTGAATTGGTGGGTTGGTGGATTGGTGAGAAGATGGAGATATTTGGATAACAATAGAAACTAAAAATAATGGAGGAAAGAGATCTGCAATAAAGGAAGCACAAATGATTAAGATCATGTTACTTACTTTCTGTTATGAATATCTTGTGGCTGGATGGAGGCTGGTGATTGATTGGTGAGGTGGTAGCTGGTTCAGTGTTACCATGGTAGTATGACTGTGTGTTCCTATGAATGCTCCAATGATCTGGAAGGGAATCCTTGGCCTGTGCTGCTCTCTGGTGGTGTGTAGATGTCATTTGGATGAAGAAATGGCTATGAGATCTTCGCTTGATTGCAATAAGCACTCTCAAAACTCAAAATGACCAACCTAGGTAAAAGGTTGTAAAGTTGTATATAAAGGAACCAATGGCGGTTTAGGTAATCGATGTCGGGAAAGGAAAAAAGCTGGGGGGTCGATTAGGGTGAAATAGTCTTATTTACCAAAAATAGGTAGATCTTCCTAGATTTGGTGTGCTTTCCTCATTGATTCCACTTAGGAAAGTGGAGTTCACGTGAGAGAAGGTAAGAAGAACTTAGGAGAGGTCTAGTTAGGTTTAGGAAGAAGTCTTAGTTAGTTAGGTCAAGTTAGTGACTCAACACTAGGAGTAATGACTCAGTGTTGAAGGTGATGACTTAGTCACTATGAGTTAAATGCCCCTGGAATGGGTCCAGGGTGAGGTGGAGGTGTGAGGGTGAAATTAATTTAATTAAAATAATTAAACTAATTAATAATGTGAGGGTGAATATTAATATGGGGTAAAGGGGTCATGGTTAGTTAAATGCATTACATTAATTAATTAAAGGGGACCAAAGAGAGTGTGACCCAAATTTGGTGTCTACATTTTCCCTTTTTATCGCGTAGCTTGTATTGGTAAGTGATGTTGACAAAAAATAGGAAGTCGGTGCCCCAAGTATGGATGAAGGTGATCCCCCTCAAAATAGGAACTAAGGAGGTGGGAAACAAAGTCGGTGAGTGGTTTGATAAATAGGTAAATGATGAAAGAAAGAGTAGGTGGGGTGTAGGTAAAGGTAATGTCGGGTTGGGTAATAGGTAATGACAGTCTAACATATGAACACATATAGATTATGATAAGGTACCAGGTTGAAGAGATTGCAAACTCTACATCGTCAAAGGTCAATAGGTTTATCCAAATAAGGTTGAAGTGGTTCAGGTATCCAAGGTATAGGATATGGTCCTAAAACACCACTAGGCCAGGTGTAGGAATGAGAAATAGGTTTTGTTCCAAGGCACCAAAGGTATGGTTGGGATAAACAACATGACATTAGGCAAGGTAAGGTCATTAGGTTGAACAACACAAGTATCACATCACAAGGTATAACGAGTACATGAATTCAAGTGTCACAAAAGGTGAGTGTCGGTTGGGTGATTTAGGAAAGGCCGTAGGTAAGGCCATGTGAGGGGAAAAACATGCCCCAATTGATGGTGAGGTTGGGTGATAGGTAATAAGGTCATGAGGGTGAGGTGTAAGGTCAGGGTCAACTTTGGGTTAGGCGGAAAAGGTTTTGGGTAAAGCAGATGTAGTGTAATATGGTGCAATGGGGTCAAAAAAGGCTAACCGACATCGGTTATGGCCAACTGATGTCATTCAAGGGAAACCGAGCATGGTGCAATAGGGCACAAGACCGATGTTGGTCATTGATAACCGAGGTTGCTCGTGTTGGGGGTCGGTTAAGAAATTAAAAATCTACGTTTTACAGATTCATTATAATATTTCCGTTTATAGAAAACAACAGTGGAGACAAATTTCATCTCTTTCTAAGGGAGAAAAGGACAAGGTTATTTTCCAAGTTGATTTGGAGGTAGTTGAGTGGTTGGAGGAGCGAGGTAGACGGGTCCATGAGATCACTACAAGCGATTTGATTGGGTGGAGGAATGAGAGGGTGATTTAGGCATGGTTGAGGTAGGAGAGGGTGTTGGAGGACCACCCATGTAGAGACCAAAGGTTCCACTAAGGAGGCGATGACTGGGTTGAGGTAGGAATCAATATCCATTCATTATTTGTGATTGAAATTTGATAAAAATAAAAATGGGGTGGGAAATTTATAAATTTGAAATTTGGGTAAAAATGAATGAAATTGGGTATGGGGAGGGTGAAATGTAGGTTAAATAGGTGGGTAAATGAATTAGGGTGGGTTATAGGTGGGATTGGGGTAGAATTTAGGGTGTTTTATTAATTTTTTTGAAATGTGGGGCGTGGGGTTTGGCCCTAGGGCCAAACCAGAGACGATGCCGGTTTGATTCGACCGACGCCGGTTGTGTATACCGGCGTTAGTGGTTAAAAAGGGAACCAATACAAGTTAGTGGTGACCGATGTTAGTTGAATGTAACCGACGTTGGTCACTGTTAAAAGTGACCTACTTCAAAAAAAGGGTAAAGTAGGGGAAAATGGGTGTAGAAAACTAGGAGGTAGTTAAATGCAAACATATAAGATGTAGGTATAAGTGGATTTAGGTGAGATATACCTAGGAAAAGGTGGGTATGGGTATGGGTGAAGATAAAATGGATGATAGATGAGGTAAAATAGTTAGGGACTAGATATTTAGGTAGATCAATGTAGGTATGGGGTGTTGGTGGGGGTGGGGTAATTAGGTTTGAAGAAATAAGAAAATTAGTTTAGTACTTGACATTGTTAAGTCAGTATAGATGCGTGTGTTGGAACATAATGATTAAGTGGTCCGCCAACCCTTAATTAATATGGGTCCATCACTATTATATAGGTTAAATATTTAATAATATGAAATACGTTTCTATTATTAAATATTCATACCTAGGTAATATACATTAGGTAAGTATTTAATAATGTGAATAATTTATGTTTATATTTATTAAATACACTCACCTAGGTATATGTGTTAACCATTTAGGTTGAAAAGGTGGGTCGGGAGACATACCCGATCACCTTATATAAAAAGACTTTAGGTCCTCATTTGATATATTCAGAAATATATCAAAGGTGTGCAAATCAAGTGATTTGGTTTTACCCTTGTAAATAGGGTTTTAAGGAGGAGGTGATATTACCGGATGTAAAATAAGTTCTCTCAAGTAAAAGGTTATTTTCAAAATGGTTTTTACCCTTTTGGGGTTTCCACTATAAATACTTTGTCACCCGTGTTATTTATTTCTTGTAAGTATGTCTTTATTTACTTATGCTATGATGTAATGCTTATTTAAATATTTATCATAACATTATATAATATGTAAGTTGATTAAATCCGTATTTATTAGAATCCTCAAATTTTAACATGGTAATAGAGCAAGGTAAATTAAATAAATTAGGATCAAATGCTTTGTATTTTATTTATTTAATTTGGATGTGTGAAAAATGTTGTCTCCTCTCAGAAATTCTAAGGTTTATGTAGAATTTAAAATTACATGACCTAGTAAATGTTTTAAATCTTTTTTTCATGAGGGGCCCCGTGATAAGGGTTTTATGTATTTTTAAAAAAGTATATATACTATAGTTAATAATTTTTATAGACTATATGTTGTTTTTTATTTACATTATATTAACTATATACTTTTAAAAAAAAAAAAAAAAGAATATAATTTTACATTATAAATTATAATAGGCTAATATAATGCATTAAAATATAACCTCCCTAATATTATATAGAAGAATAAATTATGGAATTTCATATTTTGGAAATACACAAGTTTTACTCCATTAAATTTGACGGTCAAATGACCATTACGACAGCACTCAAACATAAGGCAAGATGATGACGGTCATTTAGATGTCAAATTTAAGTCGGGGATCTTTGCCTACATTATTTTTTTCCAGATTTTTAAGTTGTTTTTCATTCTTAGGGGTTTCTTCTTCACTTCTATATGATCAAAAATTTGTTTATATAAGTCTGGGGTATAATGCAAAGCCTTTTATATTGCAGGCTATTATTTTGATCATGAGAGGTTAATTAATATGCATTGTAATGAAAAAATAGTTATGATTAAATCATTTATGTATATTTAAAAAATTTGGATCTATTTCTATTAAAAATGTTTTTTTTTATAAATATGTCTCTAACTCTGTGGTACATTGTATATTATAATGGGGTGTGTTTTACAGGTTCAGAAAAAATGGCATCCAACTATTTCTGTCTTGACAAAACCTAGATCCTGAATGGAACCAACTACAACATTTGGAAGATCAGGGTCAAATCAGAACTTATGGCGAGGAAACTTTGGATAATTGTTTCTGATCTGAGGTTGCTCCCACTACCGCCGTCAATCAGAGATAACATGAATACATACTCGCAACGAATGCAGAGGCTCTTTCCATGATTTTGTGCAATGTGAATGATGAGTACCTTCTACACATTGGTAATATTGAACATCCTAAAGAGGTATGGACACAACTAGAATCCATGCATGAAGGTATGCATTTATCTAAAATTATTAAATTAGTTTTAGAATTGCTTACAACTCCTATGAAAGGAGATGAAAAAGTAGTTAATTTCTTAGCCAAAACTAAAAATATTAAAGCATAATTAAATGGTAGCAATTGCGATTTAATCGGTGAAAAATTAATTTACTTTATTGTTCAGTTAAATATACATGAAAGATTTAGGAATTTTATTTCTATCTTGAACTCTAAATATCAAAACGAAAATGATCTACCTAATTTAAATACCTTGAGTTCACTTTTGATATAGGAAGAGCAAGTGATGATGAACTTTGACTCTAAGGAGAATTCCTCTCAGGCACTTCTTACTCAGAATTCAAAGTTCAAACCTCGCAAGCCCTTCTCAGATAAAAAATTTAGATCTAAATCTTCTTTTGTTGATAAGAAAAGTAATTTTTTTTGATCAATCAGTGTTAGTAGCTTTAGTGGTAAATGTCACAAATGTGGTAAATTTGGACATAAAAAGGAAGATTGCAAAACTAAGAAACCTATCCATAAAAATAAAAAATAAATTGTTTCTTCAAAATATAATTTAAGGAAAAAGGATAGCTCTAATGATATTCCTAAAATGATTGCATTATATGCTACATTGTATTCTTCCTCTAATTCTGAATGGATTCTAGATTCAGGTGCATCAAATCATATGACTGGTGTTTCAAATTCTTTATTTGATGTTGTGAAAATCAATGAACGTGTGTATCTTGGTGATAACTCATCTTTAGAAGCAATAGAGAAAGGGAAAGTAAAATTTTCTAATGGTGTGTTGAATAATGTTTTATTTGTTCCTAAGCTCAAAAAGAACCTTTTATCATGTTCTCAATTAACTCATGATGGTTTGGCTATTCAAATTTTGAAATATACTTGGTATATCAAGGATAGTAATGATAATATAATAGCTGAAGGAATTCAAAGAAATGGTTTGTATATTTTTGATGATTTCTATTCTGCATCTTATTTTGTTTCTCAAAGTTTGAATAATTCAAAACTATGGAATGAAAGATTAGGACATGTTAATTATAGAATTTTATATGAAATGGCTAGATATAATCTTGTGAAAGGTTTTCCTATGTTGTCTTCTTCTCATGATGCGTGTGAAGGGTGTTTACTGCTCAAAACAAAGCGCTAAACCCTTTCACTCACATCTTGAAGAGAGTTCCTCTTCCCCACTAGAACTTATTCATAGTGATGTTAGAGGACCTCTTGAAGTAGCTTCATTAAATGGTTCTTTATATGCTGTGACTTTCATTGATGATTTCACTAGGATGATTTGGTCATATTTTCTTAAAAATAAATATGATGTACTAGGGAAATTTAAGGAATTTAAAGCATCTATTGAAAACTCTTCAAATTATAAAATTAAGAGACTTAGAACAGATAATGGGGGTGAATATGTTAGCAAAGCATTTGAAAAAATTTGTATTGATTGTGGTATTAAAAGGGAATTAAATTATCCTCATTCTCCCTAATCTAATGGTGTTGCAGAATGTAAGAATATGACTATTTTAGATATGGCTTACACTATGCTTCATTCTGCTAGTCTTCCCAAATTTTTGTGGGCAGAAGC